>CM074287.1:7186284-7218784 GCA_037194245.1 Opsariichthys bidens | reverse complement strand
ACTGAATCTTTGGACTGAATGAGCACATGACATAGTTAAATATTGGGAAAGAATTAACTCTGAAATGGACCTAAGGCAGGTCACATGACTCGGAGCCTCCAGCTGGAAATGGAAAATACAGCTTTAGTTTGGGGTCTGAGCATCACATGAGCTGAATTCTGTTATCATGTTATCACACAGCTGAGGAAATCTTATCTTTTGTTTTTGTAGAAAGTGAAATGCTACTTTCTTTTTAAGGTGCGGTCACATTTACTGTTCAAAGACTTGGCAAAAACTGACCATTAGAAAGCTCCTCGTTTTGAAAGCGTCTTCCGTGCGAGCTGTGATTCGTACATCGCTAAACTATAGTCGTCGAGTCTTTTTTTGAGTCCTTTAATTCACATTTGTGGTCAATGAATGGTGCATGTTATTTCAATAATAATAATAAAAATGTAATCTTTAATAAAAACTGAATCCACCTCCTTTTCTGCTGATGTCTCTTGGCAATTGGATGATGTCAATCAATGATCAAATAGCTCTTTGTTTAAGCAAACTCTGGTTTGTTCATGATCTCATCAATTCCCAGCTGATCACATCAACTCCTGACCTGCATATTTTCTCAATGAATGTCTTGCTGCACTCATTACAAAAATATAATAGGGTATAATTCATGTTTACTTCGAGCGACAAAGCCTAGTCAATTATTTCCGTTGAGGTAATTCGAATAGCCCACTAATCTAATGCACAAGAAATTAATTTTATGAAATACTGCATACCAAGGTTGCCACACCTTTTCACCAAATAGGTTCCATGTGATTAATAGATTTTTTTTAATAGAACTATTATGTGGCCCATTTGTTTTGTGGTGATGAGGTTGTAATGATGCATTAAGTAACTGAATGTGATTGATAATTGATGGTTCTTTGCAGCAATTGGTCATGAGCCGATTTTACATATTTTTGTGCATTGAATAGTTGGTCTAGATATGCCCGATGAAGGTCATGGGACCGAAACATTGCGACTAATAAAGATGTTTTGATACTTTTTAAAGAATCGATAGCGTGTGGTGCTTTCTTTTGTTTTTTATTAATTATTTTCCACGTTTTATATTTAACCATTTTAAAATGTCTTCCATCAGATTTGTTTGCCAGGTCATGAAATTTCATGTCTAAAAGTCATGAAAATAATAACATAAGAGAAAGGGACTGAAATATGGTAGCCTATAAAGATACTTGAAAGAAAATACATTTCATACAGCCCAAGTTTATGTTAGATGGATGTGAATTCTGCCAAAGTATTTGGGAATGACACTAAAACGTGCTTAAATTGATTAAAAGTAATTACGTTTCCCAATTACTCGATTATTAAGCACTTCAGACCTTGAATTATCACACAATGAGAAGAGTGAATGCATCAAAATACTACATGGAAGATAGAAAAGTTAACTCAGACATTAACTGAATGAATAGAAGCAAAAAAAAAATTTCTCTGCACTATATTTTAAGGGTCACGTGATTAATGTAACACCTACATGAATCGTTTATTTTAAAATATACACTAGACAGTACAATAAAAATAGTCTGAAAGCATTAAGTGACCACTTCACTGTACCATAGCAACGCCATAGTAACATCTACAACAGAACGGTAACACTTTATGTTACAGTCTCATTGTTACATGCGTTACATATAGTTCCAACTATAAATTGCGCATAATTACATGCAACTAACCCTAAACCAAAACAAGCCCAATCCTAAACCTATGCTAAGTACATGTAGTTACTTAGTTAATAGTACTGAAATGTATAAATACAGTTTACACCTTAAAATAAAGTGTAACCAACAGAACTGTAAACAAACCAACCACAAACCACGTGCCGCATCAGCTTCGTAATTGAAAACAATAGAAAACACCGTCAACATCACACAGAAACATCGTTGCATTTGAGGTTTAGTTTAAAAGGCGGAGAAAACTCACACATTAAAGTGCTGAAAGCCAGAAGAGCCAACAGACCCTGGATAAAAACGCTGAACCCGTCCATCAGAGATCCGTCCACACAGCCCTGATAATCCGAGCTCACCAATTCACTCATATTCCGGCTGCTCTTCAGAAAAACAAACATGTTTACGTTTTAAAACCAGAAGAAGAGTCATAGGATCCTTGGCTGAACAGAAATCCTCGGGAATTCGGCTTAAACAGGTTTTCCATATAACTTAACTAGCTAGAAAACAAAGAAATTGGCACAGCAGACCGACGAACCAAGACCGCATATACACCGCTCGAGCTGTTGAAGTCGAGCGATGCGGGA
The DNA here is from genome assembly GCA_037194245.1 of Opsariichthys bidens. Taxonomy (NCBI): domain Eukaryota; kingdom Metazoa; phylum Chordata; class Actinopteri; order Cypriniformes; family Xenocyprididae; genus Opsariichthys; species Opsariichthys bidens. Next base: position 7,216,497 of record CM074287.1, on the reverse strand, counting down.
TAAGATAACGCATTTCACTCAGGTCAGTTTCTTTCCTTCTTTCTTTGTTGTTATTGAGTCAACAAGGGGAAAAGCGGTTTGCTGACGTCACCTCCTGCTGCTGAAATCTCCTGCAGCTCTTTGTCCCCCTTACACACATGTGCTAATGTGAATGCACATACCAGGACATGTTAAGTGTTATTCTAAAAGTCTAAATCATTACTTTGAATTGCATTAAATAGGGTACAATGAAATCAGACGTTATTTGATGAATTCTTCAAAAATATATTTTCTTCAAAAATCAGATGACAGATGGGATAAGTTCTTGCACCAGGTGGAGGGATCAGCTTACCTCAGTTTTCAAAAATAACCCTACCTCAGAAATGTTCTCAGGAACAAAACATTTGCCTTAGCCCTGGTTTTCATTATTTCCTAGTAATGTTTTGTAAAAAAAAAAAAAAAAAAAAAGAATGAAAACGAATAATTTGTAATGAAAAAAATGAAAGCGCCCTGCTTCATAATACACTGATTGGCTGTAGTCAATATAATTGAAATTGAGTGAATTTACAAAATTTCATCATATATGTTTATTGAATATTAATCTATAGATAAAAATAGAAGTCTTTAATGGAAATAAATTGGACTTAATGGGGGTTGGGAGGGAGTCAGTTGTTCAAATCAAATATAGTGTATGCTAGCATACCTGTGTGACGCATTTGTTGGTCTCTTGAACCTTATAAAATCCATCTTCATGCATAAACCATTCACGAAACCCTGGAAAATACAGTTGTTTATCACAGGTTACCATGTCAACTAACCTCTCATAAAAACATTTGCTGCATCTCAGGTTTATAAATTCAAGGTCTCTTTTTTCTTTAAAGCCTCTTCTCAGCCATGACGCACAGTAAAAGGAGTGTAATGGGGTGGGACTGCTTGGTTGTTTCAGCTTCACTGATCCATAACTCTAAAGACATTAATCATGCAACATGACAATGAGCGCACAGGAGTACAGCTGAAGCTGTAAAAAAAAAAAAAAAAAAAAAAAATAGCTGAAAGAAATTACATATGGAACAACATCAGATTAATAGATTTTACTTAAAAGAAATAAACAGTTTCATAGCACATTATACAGTATAGGTGTATTAATCAGCAACTACAAATCACATTTGGTTTGTTACTTATGAAAAATCATCCCTTAGAAAATCTATAGAAAATCATATATTAATAAATATCATTGACTGTGTAAACCATTTGTTCAACAGATATTGTGTGGCATATTTTCACTAAGGTTGACTTCATTTACAATATGGCGTTGAAGACCATGTATTTTAGGAATTTTAGGGAAAAAGTACATGACATACCAGGTCCAGTTCACTACCATTCACAAATCCTCTCCCATTGCCTCATGGGATAGTAAAGTGTCGATCAGATTCAGAGCTCAGAATCTTGCCAGAAGTAGTTAATCATCTGGTTGCTTTTAGCCTACATTTTACAAGACATTCTACTCTTTTGAACACAGTTTTTTTGCCTATACCAAGATGGAGTCAGTGGAAATGGGTACCATGGTGGATCAGAAGACTACATGGAATCAGGAGGCCATGGCAGAGCCAGAGACCAATACAGAACTGGCAGAGCAGAAAACCAAGATGGAACCAGAGACCCCGGGGACCATGCGGGGTAAGGAGACCGTGAAAAACTGAAGGCCATGGTGTAGCTGAAGATGACTCAAGGGTGAACCTAGAAACAGCCTTCATGGCCATTATGGGGAATTCATGAAATTCAAGGACGGCACTCCAGGCCATGACAATACAGGCAGGGAACACAGGGAACTAATAGACTGCATTCCTGGCCATGACAGTACAGGCGGGGAACACCGGGAACTCGGAGATGGCACTCATGGCCATGACAGTACAGGCAGGGAATTTAGTGACGGCTACCATGGCCATGACAGAACAGGCAGGGTGCTTGTGTGGCTCCTGAGCTGAAGGAAACTCTGGGGGAGCTGCAGTGGTTCCACTTCAGATGAGGAGGTGTGTGTGGCTCAGACAAGCAAGATGGTAGTAGGCATCACAGAAAGCAACAATGGCAGGGGTTGCACCTATGGGACCACTGGAGCAGGGACCACTGGGCTTGGGCCCTTTGGGACCACCCAAGCAGGGACCGCCACACTTGGGACCTCAGGGACCACTGAAAGCCCTGTTCCAAATGGCACACTTCACTTTTGGTCTTGTGGACTTCCAAGACACACGCACACAACAGCCGTTTTAAGTCCACAAGACCATAGGGTGTGCCATTCTTCATTTTAGCTTTTGGAAGCGTGCTCGTGAGTCCCCTTTGCAGCCACTATGCCCCCTCAACATGCACTTCTGCTAAGCCTGTAAGCTCCACAGATGACTTCTACCCGGCAGTCAAAGTAGCTTTATGTCACGAAAGTGTGGACTCAGAGGAAGACCATGAGAGTTTAGGGTGTCAGATGGGACAGGGCCTAAGAAAGTCTTGGGACATCTGTGGGCACTGGGCAAGGGTGTGCTGGGACCACTGGACTTGGGAGCACTGGGACCACCAGGGTAGGTAGTACTGGTTCCACTGGACTTGGGGGAGGGGGGGGGGGGGGGGGGCTGGGCTAGGGAGTGCTGGAACTACTGAACTTGGGAACACTGAGACCACCAGGCTAGGGAGGTTTCACCCTCTCCTACTCAAGCCTTCCTAATGAGGAGCTAGCATGAGGTAGCACAGGGTGTCACCGCTGGCTGGGAAGTGCTGAGGCCCACTGTGCGGGATAAGCAATGTATCCCACACAGTAGGGGGATAGGCAGAGTCTTAGAGCACAATCAATGAATTTATCCAATGTTAAGTCATATCTGCCTCCTGGGACACATGGTTTAACAGTCTTGTTGAGTCCAAAGTGATACAAGCATTTAAAGCAGTGGTCTTAAACTCAATTCCTGGAGGGCCACAGCTCCAACCCTAGGAGGGTTTTGCTCCAACCCTAATCAAACACGCCTGATCCAGCTAATCAAGGTCTTCATGATTACTAGAAACTTCCAAGCAGGTCGAGCTAAACAGAGCTGTGGGCCTCTAGGAATTGAGTTTGAGACCACTGCCTTAAAGACTTTATCTTCTCAGTCCACATAGCTGGCAAGAGGACAAAAGAGCTCTGTATAGCCTTCAATGGTGTCCCTCCTCTGCCGAAGGCACACAAGTTAATATATTGGTTCCATGGTGGTCAGGTATTCTGTAACATTTGGTGACTCAGAGATGAGAGAGAGCAGGATCCAACTGAAGATTATGACAAGAAACAGAAATCCAGAGAAGAAAGAACAAAACTGAGCAAGACAGCGAAACACACAGAGCTTAGGTCATAACCTGACCATAGCCACAGGAAACTCTGGGGCTTATATACTCAGGGGTAAAAGGATAACAATGCACAGCAACAATCCCAAACTAAAACAGGAGCTGAAGGCACAAGACTACTAAAAGTCAACATAACAAAAACAAAGTCAGAACTATGACAATTACAATTTAAAATAAGTAATTTATACATGTGGTGACAAAGCTGGATAATCAGCATCCATTACTCCAGTCTTCAGTGTCACATGATCAGTGTTGGGGAAAGTTACTTTTAAAAGTAATGCATTACATTGTGTAACTTCTTAACAAAAGTAACTAATTGTGTCAGTTACTTTTTATGGAAAGTAATGTTTAATAACAAAAAAACAAACAAAAGTCTTCGCTATAATCTAAATGCCCTTCCACGCCAGAAGTGAAATGAATTAGCCTTTCTGAAGGAAATGCAAATTCATGCCTGTACAGTAGAGGGCGCAGCTCAAACTAACCTTTCAGATGTGCTGCCATTGTGGATTGCAGAGGAGACAAACATAGTAGAAGAAAGTTCAACACTCTTAATTGCTTTTTGGCATGCTTGAATTAGATCATCAAAGGTAAGTAGCAAAGACACTGATTAATAAAGAGAGATTAAATGTACTTAAAGAATATTTGAATTTTTAATGTGCCCCTGTTATGCTTTTCAAATTCATATAGTTGTTTGTGAATGTAAAAGGTTTGCAAAGTTTTAAATATCAAAGCGCATCACAAATAAAGTTGTCTGCTAAAAGAAAGCATCGATTCTGAACTGCTGAAACAAGTCCTCAGCAATTCCAGTCTCATGTCCTGTTAAAAACCTACTGTACATAACAAAATCATTTTTTACAGTGAACGGACTTGGCCGTTCGACCAATCCGAGCAGAGTAGGATCGCTGAAAGAAAGGGAAACGAATGAACCGACTCTTTAAGAAATTAGGTGATGTGCAATGTATATAATGAGACAATGAAAGAGGTTTTATTGATGCATGTAAGTCTATTGTTGTAGACCTCCAAAACAAAATTATGAACCTTTTAAAATAACATAATTGGGGCACTTTACCAAATTTAATTATGGCAGGTTTGCATAATATTTTGAATTTGCACTTCACTGTTTTAAGTCATTTTGAGGAATACCTAATCTGTTTTTGTTCAAGTGAGTAAATTAATGCTCACGTTTAGTCTAGAACTACATGTTTACACTGCGCACAAAACGCCTCTAAACTTCCGTTTTCTCTCAACATGGGCACAGAAGAGGTGACAGTCAATTAACGGGAAAACAGTAACATGCGTTACTTATTTGAAAAAGTAACTCCGATATTTTGTTGTAAATTTAAAAGTAATGCGTTACTTTACAGTTACTTGAAAAAAGTAATCTGATTACTTGTAATGCGTTACCTCCAAAACTCCTTCGGAAATCATTTTAATATGCTGATTTGGTGGTCAAGAAACATTTCTTATTGTTATCAATGTTGAAAACAGTTATGCTGCTTATTTGAAACAGAAGCCTGCTTACTGTCACTTTTCTATTTAACACATTCTTGCTAAACAAAAGGAATTATTTCTTTAAAAAAACCTTAATGACTTTTGAACATGTGTTTTTTATATATATATATATATATATATATATATATATATATATATATATATATATATATATATATATATATATATATATAGATTTTTTGGGAGGGGGGTCAAACAAAGGATTGTTTTATGGATTTAAAACAAATCTAAATGGGTTTGTATATTTGCGTGGTAAGTTTGCTAAGTATTTGCAAAGCTTTTAGTTAAAAATATACACACTCATTAAATCATGGGAGTGTTTTCTCCCTCCAGAGAAAGACATAACCGTCTGTCTGTATAATAATGGTTGTCTTTGTTGTATTATTGATAAATTAACTAATTAAAATTGTATTTGATTAAAGGACCTTGTTAGATTAGAACAATCAAATCGACTTGGTTACACAGATAAAAGTCATTTAAAGGGTTTTATCAGGGATCACTCATAGAAGAATAGGTTCTATACATAACCCCAAATGAGCCACTTCATACACTGTAATGTAAAAATTACAGCAATATTTTACAGCAGATGGCTGTATTCTTAATAATACAGCATATTGCTGTAAACTGCAATGCATTCTGGGGGGCGTGGCGGTTTGACTCAAAATGACAGGATATTACTGTAAATTTCAAGCATAAAGAGGCATTGTAGGATTTTCAACCGGTAGCAGCAAGAGAGAGTGGTCTACAACTGTGGTAAGTGACTTATTTAATTAACTGTGGTAAGTGACTTATTTAATTAAAAACAATACAGCAAATTTCAAAGAATTCTGTAAGTTAAATTATAGTAATGGTACTGTAAAAATTACAGTAACTGGCTGGCAACCCTGCTGCCAGTATTATACTGTAAAATTTACAGGTAATTTTTAACAGTGTAGATAGAACCTTTTAGAGGTTCCCATCATTTTATGGATTTCATTTAAATTAATGAATTTTTGTTTTAAATACCATTTATTTTTGATTGAATTCCAGGAATGAAACGTCTCGTAAACATACTTTATCACTAAAAAAAACCCCCATTAAACATGGAAATATTATGCAATCATTTAAGATATTGTTCCTTAAAATTAGGTCAATTCAGAACCCCAGTGGAATTTTACATTGTAGTTATATATCTTGAATATCTGTGAAAAAAGGTTGTCTTTAATGAGCATACTCTTCTTAAGGCCTATATACCAGCTACTGTATGTTTGCTCAAAGTATAGCCTACCAGATAATACCCAAAGCTAATTTCCCTATAGGCAAAACTTACAGCATGTAGAGGATAAAGTATTGACCCACATTGTCTATCTCCTCTCACAAGGTCGCTGCTCCAGCAATGGTAATCTGTCCCTGGATGTGCTTGTCAAAGTCTCCTCTTGTAGATTAAGCTCAAGGCATGAACCATCTGTTACTGTAACATCACTAAGAGGAAGCCTCTGCTTATTAGATCACAGCAGTTTATTTATTTATTCGCTGGACAAAGAATTTCACCTTGTACATCATGTGTTACATGGTGTGCATGTGTTTGTGTTGATGGTTTTGCCTTGTAATCTAACCCCCTACTTCTGCACCAGTCCTATTGAAAGTGATGACAGTGCATTTATTTATTTATTTGCTCTGAATGAGTAAAGTCAACTATATTGATGTCAATTTAAATTCAGTACAGCAATAAATATTGTTACCACAGGAGGGCAACGGAGGACAATTTGAGAACTCTCTGAGATAGGATAGCAATATCTAAACAGTATTTATTCTTACAATAATAAATGAATGTTACATATTAATAAAAATGAATGCATTATTTAGATTCACTTACCGTTTTAAAGATATACTGTAATGTTTATTAGACCAAGCTGCGCTAACCTAAAAAAAATCCAAAAAGTTGTAACGTCTTCATTACAGTAAAAACATTATTCATGTTATCTCAATTAACCTTAGGTTACACAAAAGTTTTAAAATTAGGTATAAATAAACTTTTTTTACATTGTAGCCTATATAATATTATATTCCACACTCTTAAAATCAATGCTTCTTTAGGTGCCTATGAAGAACCTTGAAACATGCATGAAACCTTTCCTTTGCACAAAAGGTTGCTTTTTGAGGGAAAGATTTCTTTACATTATTAAAATGTTCTTCACACTTAAAAAAATATAGTTCTTTTAAGAACTTTTCACTGGGGAACTTTGCATTGCTGCAAAACCCAACTTTATTCTATTTGGAACCTTTATTTTTAAGAATCAGTCATATTTTGGGTGAATGATGATTTCATTTTTCATGAAATTTACTTCAGTTATTAAACTTACTCATTAGTTATTTTGTTTTAATGACTTAACGTGACTCTAATGAACTGAAAACATGACTTTTTTCAACTTTTACATTCTAAGGTTTTTAGATGTTGCCATTTTTTAGGCTGCATGATGGAAATTAAAAATAACAATATCCTATTGTTTCTATTTCCCCTTTGAGTGGCTTCAGTATCAAACATAACTTTGAATTATACATTAAAATATGGGGAAAAATATGATGGGATAATCAGATAGATGATCAAGATGAAAAACAAATGATATTGCAACAGCAGCCCCTCTTGTTTACACTGTCTGTGTCTCAAAACCTAGTGAGATACCTACATAGTAAGCATTTTATCAGCATTTTTGGCTCGTGCTTGAACAGCATTTTTGGCCATCAAATTGTGAAACGCGCCAAGAAACGATGCACGCGTCAATGATGCCCAAAAAGTGCTGCACGCGCATATGAAAGCCCAAATGCTGTCCACGCAGGCGGCTCGCGAGGTTTTTAAACACAGCCGTGAGTTTCCCCACACGAGGGAGGCGGGGGATCGGGCCTATTTCTATTTATAATGGGCAGAACAAATTTTGCAACTGTAAAGGTCAATGAAGGAGTCGGCTTGAAAATAATCTGTAGATGTTGAGACATGCGCAGATGCGGGATGATGCCATATTGGACACACACATACACACACCGCTCCTGCTTCAACCAGAACACCGGATCACTCAATTCGGAGAGCCGAAAAAAACTCGCATAAGGTAAAAACTACATTATCAGCATGAACTTCATTATGTAATAGTGCTCGTGTCCGACACGGTCTCGTGCTTCTGTGCGCGAATGTCGGCGCACGGACGCTTTTTCCTCGTTAAAAACATTTGGAGGTTGTTTGTAACAGTCAGAAATATACAGAAGCTTCTGCGCGAGAGTTGATGAAGCGGTCCGACAAATAAAGTAACCTTATTTATACATAATACGAATGTCGAGCGTCCGCACTTTCGATTCTGTCGATAAAAACATTTACGAAATGAAGAGGCGCGCGCTGAAAATGTCGTTGAAAAAATAACGTTTATGTAACGAGCGATATTTTTCTTTCGTGTTCTTCCTCAAAGCGACTCGAGCTCTCTTACTATTGACTTTATTTCCAAACTGCCATTTGACCTCCTTTCGATTTCAAAGGACACCATGTTCACGCGTAAATAATCAACATTTAAGTTTACACGTTCGGGCGGTGTTTGTGGAAATGTTTTTGAACGTCACGAGCCGGTCGGCGTACGTGACTCAGGTGCGCAAGAATATGGTCCGAAATCCTCGTTCCTCATGTGTCAAATCCACTTTCAACATGGCGGGTTAAGGTGTGTTAAAACTGCCATGCAAAATCTTTGAAGAAGGAAAAAATAAAACCGCGTTGTTTACGCATCCAGTTTTCGTTTCGTTCGCTGCACCTGGACGTGGTTTAATGAATTAAATTTAAAGTTGTCGTTTGCTGACGTCGGTGTAGTTTTTTTCCGCTGCAATACTTTTAGAGTGTGTAAAGTACAGTAGTGTGTCTCATATGCTCACACAATATTTCCTGTTTCGCTTTGTGCACTCTTCGCTGTGCTGAATGCTGGAGCCAAAATTTTAATCACGCATAATTCATATTAATCACGAACCATCCAGTTTCTACGTATTGAGACGTTACAAGCTTCGACGAATCAATAAACCACCATTTTCAAATCAAATCGATTAGGATGAATTTGAATGAAAGATTATTATTATTATTATTATTTTTGTTTTATTTGATTAGCCTTTACGTTGCTGGATGTCGTCGTAAATCCTTTTATCCGTAAATTCATAGGGGCGGATTAAATTCGTGGCAGGAATGAAGGGGAAATGGAGTCACGCATTGGATGATGACGACGAGATGAACTGATATGAAATGATTTTTTCCCTCGTTAATTCTCTGCCTGACCTGGAAAAGATGAGCTCGAATAAGTCTCTTTGTTTATCACATATAGATACAGACCCATTCAAGAAACATTTGTTTAATAAAGCCGCTCTGTAAGAAGAAGTAAGGAGAACCGCCTCAGCGATTCAATAAGCCTTCATGAAACACTTCAAATCATCGACAAAGCTTGACATTTGAATCGATTCTGCCTTCACTCTTGAGGCAGAAAACATTTTTTTTTTCATTAAGGTAAAATCTAAGCGTAGAAAACCGTCGACGAGATACGACACCTGCCCGGCGCTTACCGGGCGCGAGCTGTGGGAAGGAGAAGTCGTTGAGCCGCTAATTAGGCATGAACCCTCAAAAGTAAGTCAAAACAGACCTTTGGGTGATCTTTAAAGCGGCCCAGATATCATTACATAGGCTACAGCCTGTAATACATCTTTTTCAGCAGCCACAAAAGTTTATGAGTTAGATATAGAGAGGACATTGTTGTGTCCAAATAGACGCTAGCAAACAGAAGTTGCTCTGAGGAGGTAACCATAGCAACAATAAGCAGCTTGGATACGTTCAGTATCGGAAAAGTAAGTACCCTGCCTACATATTTAGTTCAAAATTTCGATTTATATACCACGCAAACGTGCAAATTTGGCTTGCGCAAGATTAACCTGAACATTTGTGAGGCGAATAGGCGTTTAAAAGGTCGCTGAAAGTCGCATACCTCGTGATTATGTAACGTGAAGGACTGATGATCCATATTTAAAGCATCGGAAACGCACATAGACTTCTAGATGTGCGGCGTGAGGGAGAGATATGCGATATGTCATAGGGTAATCAGATAGTTTACCCTCGGGTCGTAGAGATCGGGTGACTGTTGTGGATTGAATAATGCACTTTACATTCAGTCCATTGTGTGACGTAATGTCATTGAGGACGTCATGACGTGACGCGGGAAAACAAATATAGGTGGCCTACAATACTAATAATTAGACTGAATGACACAGGTTTTGTATAGGAAACTGGAGCGTTTGTCATATTGGTCACCGTGATTTTGCCAAGTAGGCTTCTGTCCAAAAGTTTAGTCCTAACCTTGTCCCTACCCATAAGTTATCCTTAAAATCAGAGGGAATTGATAGGCGAGTGAAACTGACACAGAAGCACCTAACCCTGGTTGTAAGCCTAAACTTGGCATAAACTTGTCTCTCAGATCTGATTGGTTGAATGTAATGTTGATTCACCAGGAACATGTTGTACTTGGTGAAATCCCATTCACCTTCACACGTTATTGCAATATCAGTTCAACAGCGTGAATTTCCCTTTATAAGAGCAAAAAGTTGTTTCGACAGAGAATGATGCATGGGTATTTTTCTTTGTGTGCGCTAAAGCACAAATAGCCAAGAACTGTATAACTTTGTGATTCCATCATGTTGTGTTTTTGAGAAGTGATGTCATCATATTTCAGTATAAGATGCTCTGACGCTTTCATAGTACTTTTTACCAGCATGTTAGTTTCTATCCATTTGACTTGTCACAATCACGTTTGACATTTACACTTATGAGTTTCTACATTTTTTCAAGTAAATTCGAAACGGTTGGATTAGATATAATGAACTTAACACTGTAAGGCCCCATTTACACTAGTGCATTTTTGTTTTAAAATGGTGTTTAAAATGGCGTTTTAAATCAAAACGATCCTCGTTTACACCGCCGTTTGTTCAGAAACGACCTCCGTCTGCACTACACTGACCGTTCGTGCACACGTTCGTTCGTAAACGCAGTTTAACAGCACAATGGCTGCTAAAAATGACAACAAAGCTAGTCTCCGTGTTTTTGTTTACATGGCCGTGCAAACGTTTTCAAAAGTCTTCATTTTGGTCCGTTTACACTGAAACACAACCCCGGCATTTCAAACTAAAACTCTGGAGTGTTTTTGAGGGTTGAAAAGTTGTGCGTTTTAAACAAACGAAAATGCACTAGTGTAAACGGGGCCTGCGTGAAATAGAGAAGTAGGATTTTCTATTTTACACTCCATAGTCTAAAGATGGCAACGCTTGAAGACTTCCATTTAATAAATAAGCATGCTGTAGGCCTGCTTGAGTTCCCAACATGCACTGCAGCATTAATTATTACACAGATTACTGTTCGTTTTATTGTTTGCTTCTTTTATTTGTGCTGTTGTTGTTGCGCAGGGCTCTTTTTCTTTTACTCTGCACCTTTATTAAGGTTTTTAAGTTCTGATCTACGTGTGCAATTAAATTATTTAATTCATTGATTTCTCTGTCCGTTCAAATCATTTAGTCAGGGCTTTTTCCATACGCATTTTCCTACATTCCTAATACTATGGACCTTCCTGGAAAACTTTAGGCAAATAAGGCAAATAGTCAAATCATGAATAAAAGAACATTGTGTGCTGTGGGTAACAATTAAACAAGTTTTCAAGTAATATCATCAGGGGAAAAAAAATATTACAACCTTCTAAACTAAACATTAGACAGATGAACACACTTGCTCTCTCCATGTTGCATGATTAAAATAGATTATTAAATGTGTCTGAGACTGAAAAAAGGCCGGAGCCATTCATTTTAATAAGAAACGCAGCGCTACATTGTATTCCGATAATCCTTTAATTCCCCTTCCACAATTGAACAAGTCCTGGATTAGAGCGAGAGAGGGCATCTGGCTCAATATGAGCTAATCGATAGTACGGCCTTCCTAAAATCTGGATTTATCCTGAAACAGCCCACATCATAGATTAGGGATGATAATTCACTTTAATCCCCCATCTTCAATCTGGAGGTGTCTTTCCACCCACAGGCCCAACTGTGCTGGCTGAACCACAAAGAACCCACACAGTCAAGACATCCACATGACAGTAGCAATGAATATATTTGTTTGTCATTCGAAAATTACTCATTTGATTCGATTGCCAAAAATCAAACCTCCGTTTTACGCTAATAATTTTTAGTTTTATAATGGACACTAATTATATATTTGTCTTAGGGGGAAAAAAAAAAAAAGTTTTTCTCAGTAGATTTTTAACAGTTTATAAGAAATGAATAGTAGTTGTTTTTTTTGGATCCAGATTCTGGTCAACTGCAACGAAACACTTTTTACTCATTTGATGCCCACATAAATCACAGTGAATCCTTGTCATGTCAATTTCCTCCTTGATTCTCGCTTTTCTCGACCTGGGTTGCACGGAACGCTGCCAGAAATATCTGCCAAATGAGTGACAGAACCATAATATTTTTCATCTGCTGTGTTTATAGCACAACACACACACATAATGATACACCGTCATCATGGCAAATATTGAGTGAGTCACTTGCAAGGAAGTGGTTTCAGTGTTAAAGTGCACTTCTTGTTCTTAGTTCTATCTGAAACCAGAACTTCAATAGAAGAAAAAGACATTAGTGTCACAATGTATGCATTATTCATTGCTCTTCACTCCTAAAAATAAAGGTTCCTTAATGGTTCTTTGGAGCACCTAAAATTCACTTTTTTCTTATAATGAATCAAAGGCGAAAAGTTCTTAATGTTACATTATATTTTCTGGGTTCCTTAACTGTTTCCCTGCCAGCATTAAAAAAAAGAAAGAAAAAAAACTTTGTCAGCATTTTTGATCATTCTCACAAAAATTTCCCTAGAAAATTTTGTTGAATGGATATCTATACAATATATCAAAAAAAAGAAACGGAGCCTCTTCTTTTAAACAAAACACAGAAACAAAACTCCATTTTATTCTAGCATCATGCATTCTTTCTTTTTTATATACGTACATGACATGCTGGAAAAAACGTACGATTGGTAAACTGTGCACACGATTTTTAGTAAACCAAGGGAACGAATTAGTCAATTGTGCACACTATTTACTTTTTTTCCCCTGCATGTCATGTGCGGGTCTCCGAATTTATCAGCACTTGAGTGTGGGTACGTTTAATAATCTAAAAAATATATATATTTTGAACAAAACAAAATAAACAAACAAAAACCCCATTTTTTTTTTTATCTACGCACATGACATTAAGGAATAAAATAGTTGGCTAAATCGTGCGCATGATTTATAAATCGAGGGACAGAATTAGTAAATCATGTGCACGATTTTTGCGTGCAATTGCATTTTTCTTCAAAGACTGCAATGTGCATAAGCAAAGCTTTTATCACTTGTTTCTGCTTCTTTTTTTGCATCTGTTTTGATCTGTTTTTAGAAAATGTGTGATAGCGCCCCCCTACCGTATAACAGTGAAAACACTGAAAAGCCATACATTTCTGTCAATGCTGGAAAGTTAAGCATCAAGTATATAGATGGTTTTCTAAAGAACTAGAAAATAAAATGTTATTTGACATCATAAAACCCGTTTAGCAACCAATTGGATGCTTTATTTTAAAGAATGCGAATTGGGAATTGAATTTACTAGATTAAGTGTAGGCCGAGCATAAGCAGAGCAAAAATGAGCTAACAAGGCATGTTTGGTCTTTATTTTGTTAAGAGAGTCTGAAAGAAATAATAGTGTGTTTAAAAACTGTCAAAGTTGCAATAGGCTACTTGAGTCCAGTTTGAGTTTTAGAGGGACCAGAAGTAGAAGCAACCAAAACATGTTTTTTTTTTGAAGACATCAATGTGTTTGAAGGATGCAACCATCAGCTTTTCACATACTAGAGATCCAAATCACCTTCTCGCCAACAGTGCATGGATAAATGACTGCAAGATTGTTAGATATTCTATTTGTCTACTCTACTTTTGCTTTTTTGAAATGGTCTTTGTTAACCTAGTTAACAATCCAGCATTTCTACAGGTTATAGTCAGAATAGAAACTGTATTTAATTCAATGTGAATGAATAACGGAGTGAACAATATCTTAGAATGTTTACATGAAGGTGGTGTAGCTTGAGTGTTTTTGAAAAGTTGATGTTGTAGAATTGTGATCTTGTTTTAGATTTAATGTAACATTCTTTTCATTTATTTATGTTTAACTGAGCTGTATAATCATTTATCTTGCTAGATATGCTTCACTGCTCTATAACCTTGGCAGATAGTCTTTAGTTAACATAATAAACTATTATGAGTGGATGTCTTAACATCTGTTGAACAATGAAAAGTCCATTTTGTTTTGGGAGTAATCAATATAAAAAGACAGATGTGATCCTTCCCAAGGAATTATTTGGAAACAGTTTGCCATCTGCAACTATATATAACTAGGGTGGGGGGGAGACTGTATGTCTATTGGATTATGAAATGGTGAAAACGGTTAGTCAGAATGCTTAGAAAAATATAGCAATATATAAGTTCTCCATATCTTATCCTTGGTATTTGATGAATGAGGGTTTTATCTTGAATTTTTTAGAGGATTTTTTTAAAAAGAACAATTCCTCAGCAGTGCTCAGTATTGACTGCTGGGAAAACACACTAGACTTTCCCACACATTTTATTCTTTTTCTAAGTGAATCTTCTGATGACTCAGGGCATGAATGTATTTATTAGAATAATCAAGTACTGAGATTTGATCTTTGGTCAAGCTAGTTAGCAAAGCACGATGTGACAGTGATGTGAATGCAGATGTTTGTCACACTTGGGAATATTATGAATACTTCTTGAATTTGCTCATCAAATCGCATGTATTTATGTCATCCTACAGTCTTGTAAGACTATTGATAGGGGATTACAGACCATGGAAAAACTAACTATATGCAATACGGAAGTCAATTAACAAACAACAAACCAAACAAATTTTACTTAAAGGGTTAGTTCACCCAAAAATAAAATTTCTGTCATGAAATTTCAAACCCGCAAGACCTTCTTTCATCTTTGAAACACCAAATAAGATGTTTTTGATGAAAATATCCCATAGAAAGCAGTGAAATTACCACATTCAAGGTCCAGAGAAGTAGTAAAGACATTGTTAAAATAGTCAACGTGACTACGGCGGTTCAACCTTAATGTTTTGTAACGTTATTTTATGTCCAAATGCCGTCGGCATTCTGACAAGAGGAGAGGAATCCGGAATTAAATGGGCCTTGAGATTATTATAACTGAAAATGTAACATAGAAAAAGATAGTTTATTCGTTATGAGTTTAGATGCATTTTGGAACCCAATAACACATGAAACTGAGCTAGTTAGAAATGTTTGCGTTCGTGCAATTCATGTACTTGCTTAGAATATGTTCCGTCCTATATCTAGCCACAATACTAAACCAATACTAACAGTATCAACAACAAACTATAACATGCATCCATATATATACAAACTCTCTTGCTTTGTCTCCTACCAGGCATGGATTGTGCAGAGGAGGAGGTAGATTTTAACTGGGAGGAGTACCTCGAAGAGACTGGAGCCACTGCCGCCCCTCACACTGCATTCAGACATGTAAGAACACAAAGACAGAATGTCTCAATATTATTTATTTATTGAACAAAAGTTCAGCAAGGACAGCATTATATACAATATATATTTATTTAAGAAGGACACATTTAATTCAAAAGGGACACTAAAGATGGTACATTTATGATGGTACAAATGTTTTCTATTTAAAATAAAACTGTTCTTTAGAAGTTGAAGAGTTCATTTGCAAAAACAGATACATTTTATACAAGTTTATATTCTCACAAATCATGTTTTTTTTTTATTGTGCAAGTAATATCAATGTTGTTTTGATTAAGTAATAATAACTCCAAAAAATACAGCTAATTTGCAAAATTAAAGTTAATTATATATATTAAAAGTTTTTTTTTTAGCAAAAGCAGATAACTCTAAATTGCTTTGTAATTGCATTTAAAACGCACTCAAACACACGTGAGCGCGCACACAACAGATCGGCACACACACAAAAGTACGAACAAGGTTTCAGCTTGTAAGACGTGTATGGTGTACAAGGACTTGCACGAGTCGAAATTATAAATCCTCAATCACTTTTAGTCAGCTTTGACGAAACTCCCCTCAGCTACCGCGTCTTGTGACTAACGGCCTTGTCACCTGACCTGAATATTGCACGCTAACAGACTTATTAGTTTCTGTGCAAAATCAAGGGCGCTTGTCGGTTTCTGCTGTAAAACTTGAACTCGCGATGCCTCGACAGTGGACAAAACCGGCTTTTCTGACAAAACGTATTTAGGGTTCAACGCATAGCAGTCAGTTCTTTTCTTTTTTTTTTTAAAAAAAAGTAGCGTTTATCGGTTTTTGCAAATGAACTCTTAACTTCCTATTCATCAAAGTATCCTGAAAAGAAAATATCTCTCAGTTTCCTCAACAATATTAAGCGGCACAACTAATTTCAACATTGATAAGTAAAAGCTATACAGATTAGACTGATTCCAGCATGTACAGACATGTACTGTAACAATTTTAAGGTTACAAGTACGGCCCAGACAATAGGAAATACAGGTTAGGTTTGATACTGTGTTGGGTTGCTACTTGATGTCAAATTTGGGTGCGCAAGGAAAACCACTTGAGAATCACACCTTTTGGTTTTACTTTTTGATGCCATCAATAAGACCATAATGGAGGAATCCCCATCTGTCTTTACAGGTGGAGCTCAGTCTTCAGAGCAGTTTTCAGCCTGGAATGAAGCTTGAAGTAGCTAATAAGGGCAGTCTGGATACATATTGGGTAGCCACCATCATAACCACATGTGGTCAGTTGCTATTGCTACGCTACTGTGGCTATGGCGACGACCGCAAAGCTGATTTCTGGTGTGACGTCATGACAGCTGAACTTCATCCTGTCGGCTGGTGCGCTCAGAACAACAAAACGCTTCAGCCACCTGAAGGTAAGAAGCAAATGCTCTCAAACTAAGACCAACACACATTCAGTAGCACATGTCTATTTAAACACAGATTAAGTTCATTTTAAAACAGTCCCTCCTGTCCAAACAAATGACATTCAAACACACTCACATGCATTTCTTCTCACTATGTAGAGCGGCCCACCTTGTTTGTTATGATAATCGACCGCAGAACGGGTTTAAAGACGTATACTTGCCATACAAACAATTCAAAGTTGTATGAAAATACACTCATTGTCCTCCATTGTGAGCACCATGAGATTTCATCTACTGTAGCTTCTGTAACAGCTGGAAAGTCTTTAGGTTTAAATGCATTTATCTTCTCCCAACGGTTGGATTGATTCTTTGGAGCTGTATTCAGCTTATCATTGTTATCCTGTGGACTGTATCATTTCTTTATGAACTTTAACCCTGATACCAATGTTTACCCAAACATAGCAATGGCGAACAACCACAATTCTTTATATTGATCCTATTATATTGAGCCTCAAAGTATAGTTGAACGCTGCAATTTTGATCAAGGTAAAATTGTTTGTTTGCTATAGACCAGGGGTGTCCAATCCTGGAGATCTATCTACCTGTAATTATCAAGATCTTAATTAACTGGTTCAGCTGTAACTTTGCAGGAAGGTAGATTTCCAGAAACAGGATTGGGTACCCCTGCTATAGACAGTCCATGGCAGGATAGAGGTCCAAATACAGTTAGAGTAGGGTTAGGGTGTGTAAAAAGTTCTGTACAAATGGAAATGGTCAGGTAAATGTTTAGTTAAGGGCACAAGTACAAGTTATTCATTTGTTGAAGACATTTGAATATTTTAAACAGATTCGTTGGAGTAGAATATATCGCTGAAATTCTTGGAAATGTCTATCTGTGGAGTTATATGCTGTGTGACTAGAAAAATGGGTTTACTGAAATAAATATCTATAAGAGGGAGAAATGAATTATGAAAATAAAAAGTATTATTAAAATGTTTTATTTAAAAAAAAAAAAATGTTCTATTGCTATAATGAATAATGTTTGGGGAATAACTCCCCTTTGTTGAACAAAATGGCAGATTCGGGGTTATGATTGGTTAGATCACCTGTCAATCAAACTCCCAGTAAATTGACCATTTAATGCAGATGTGTCTTTCCTGAACAGAATTTCAAAATTTAAAAAAAAAAAAAACTTTTTTGTAGTTATGCTCAGATCTTTCTAGATAATGATTTTTAAAAATCCTTAACCAGTAATCACAAATCAGTGGAAAAAAAAATAGTGCATTGGTCAAAAAGTTGGGGGTAATTTAAAACATGTACTGATGTAAGGTCGTAGACCACAGTCATGACCATTTCAGGGTTACAGGCATTCATTCATTCTTTCTGATGATCCTACAAAAGATTTGAGATGTGAACCCTGGAACGTGTGGTATCAAATATACACGGTGCTCTCAGATGTACTGTATTTTATCATATCATTTAATCCTTTTCAGGAATATAAACTTTTGACCTGGTCTAAAATCAACATTTGGTGGATTAACTAATGTTTGACAGACTCAGTATCACTCCAGAGAATAGGGATTGTTCAAATTTCGAAAGAGTAACTTGCTAATTTAATGTCACCATGAGAGCAAAATTGACTTGATTAATTTTTTATGGACTATTGCACTATTTATATGTGCACATCATTATTCCCTATTATATAATCTTTAATCAAAATAACTTGCCCTCCCTCTTGCAGTGACATCTCTTCTTTTGTCTGATGATGCGTTTACTGGCATGAGGGCGGGACAACCTGTCACTCACATGACATCACTGTAATTGCAAACCACAATGAGCCAACAATCCGCAAAATCAAGTTCTGCCTTTTTGTTTTTGATTTTACTTGATAAGCAGTTTCATTCGGATAAGTCGAGTAGATTATATTTTTTACATTTTTTTATTACTATTTGTTATATGCTGAATTGATTTTTGTAAAAAAAAAAAAAAAAATGCGGTAGAGCGTTCAAAGTCTGGTGTCACTGAGGCTTGACACGCGTCACTAAAATAATGCAATAAACATGAACTAAATAACATAAAATGTAAAACAAAACACACGAATGTACTTTACTGATAACAAAAGGAAAAAGAAAAAAATATTTATAAAAAATGATGAGATGAGATTATTTTTTTCCTTAACCGTACATTATAGTTTTTACTTGCAAACAACATGAATTTGACAGTAATGTGATGTTAAACCATTTACAGTTTTTTTCATGGTAATGTAACTTACAGTTTTCACTGTAGCATTTTAACAGTATTTGTTTGCAAAAATTAAAAAAAAAAACATTTTACAGTGTAGTGAAGAATAAAAACTATTGCAACCTCATGAAACTTTAAACCTGTTCTACATGAATCTGACCATACCTGATTTTCTCATATTACAAAAAAGTTTATTTTGGTGGAAACCATAAAGGTAACCTGTCAAACAAAAAAAAATGTTCTGTTGACAGACGCATGCTTGACAGGTCCAACAACAACTACAACAGGCAATACTGATCCCAATTCTGAAAGTATATTACAGTATAATAAAAAGCAGATGATGTTTCAAAAGCCTTATACATTTCATCTCAAAATCATCTCGATCACAATGAGATCATATCGCAAAATCATCTTGAAGGGGTTTATTTTATTTTATAGGATTATAGTCTTCAACAATGAGAAAATTACCTTTTGGCATTTGATTGTGTTGGATTTTGTCATTTTAATTTAAAAATGATCTGTTTAATACATCATGCATATTAAAAGAATGGATTCCATGTTAAATTCTCTATGGAAATTTCAACTCCGTTGAAAGCATTTGTGGAATGGTGTCAGTTACCGCTCAAAATACTTAAGATTTTATCTCAGTTTGAAAAAAACATGTATGTAAAGTACAAAAAATTTGTATGGTTGCGCCATAGGCTTCCACTGTACATTTTTATATATACTTTCTCTTTTGTGAAGAAATATTTTTTGTGGCATCAGATAGCACTTTACAAATGTTCTCTATATAGCTTAAATTACTATTTATAATCAATCTGAAACAATCTTAAACTTAAAATAGTTTAACTTAATGTAATGTGCATAAGTGATTTGCATGTAAAGTTCCTTAAGTTGTCTGTCTGGTGAATGTGTGTGTGTGTGTGTCTGTGTTCAGAAGAAATAGATAACATCTGTGTTTCTTTTCTAAGATATGATGTTTGACTGCCAAAAACCAACATTTCACTAGAATTTCTGATCCAGATTCTGTTTCATTCTGTTCTTTTTGTGGTTGAAATATTCTTCAACATGGAACTGTAATGTTCAAGAATTCAGGTGTTCCTAAAGAACCCAAGGGTGCTGTTTACTTTTCTGTGTTGACATGTAACAGGAATTTGGGGCGGGACATACCAAAACACTCCCTCCCCCGCTTTTTTCTAACAGCCAATAGCCTTTAGTTTATTGTCACAGCTCGATAAACCACAGAAAGACATTTGTTTTGAATGGTTGGAAAAGGAAATAAGAAATAATGTATGATAATTGGCATAAGCGGAGATAAAAGTTTGCTATTGCTATTTATAATTTAGAGTTAAATGAACATTTTCTTTGTAGAGATTAGAGGTTATCCTAAAAGCTAACAGACATGGACTGAATTTAGATTTTTTTAAAGTGTTTAACATTGTGTCTGAAATCATTTCCCTACTATGTGAAAGCCAACAGAGTAGTATGTCCAAATACACATCATTCAAAAAAAGAGTAGGCGAAAAGTACCCTGATGACTTTTGCCTGAAGTGCGCATTCGATAGACACTTCGCTGTCCCATGAGGCCACTGGGGAGAATTTATGAAAGACGCTGTTGGTCACATGACAATGACAACATAGTAGATGTAATACATCTGAATTTCATACATATTACACACATACATCCTATATAGAAAGTATGTTTTAAGTTTCAAACCAAATGTTGTACCTGCTATACAGTACGATTTCGGATGCCTTAAAAGTAATTTAGAGGAGGATATGACATAATACGTTTGAATCGTTCAGTCAGCGAACAACTGTAACATGTAATAATACTGTAATCATTTGTTTTGACAGGAAAGAATTTGATGATAGTAGTTGTTGTTTAGTGTAATCAAATGGTTTATGGAAAACTATTGTGATCATGGACCATTTACATTAGCAAAGTTAATTTCATTGAGTGCCAGAAGATATGTGACTAAATGAAATGACTCATGCAAATGTGAGTAAACCCCATTAATTAGGTTTTATAGTGTGTACTTAATTAAAACATGTGTAGGCGCAGCCAGGAATATTGTTTGTTTAACCATGTTTGATTAGCTCAAAAAAGTAGTGGTTTGTTTGTACGTGTGTGAGCGTGTTTGTTTAGTCAGTGTGTATTTGTTGGTCATCTTTATTCCTGTCTGTTTATTTCTCAGATAACGTTTACCTCAGAGCAGGTAAGCCGAGCTACTTCTCTCTCTCTCTCTCTCTTTCCTCTCTCAGAAGGGCATAGGTTTGGTTTCATCATTTTCAAATCAAATAAGCTGAAGCACCCTGCTTTTCACCTTATGAAACCGCCTGTTACGGCTGATCACTTGTTTGTACAAGTAGGTATATGTAAGTATTTATAAGCTTAAGATTATTTTATTAAAAAATATATCTGTACAGCTCTTCTTACAGTATATTGCGAAAAGTAAATATGAAATATTTTTTATTTAATAAGGTAATGTGATTTTATGCACTCATTTTAAAAGACAACATTTTCAGGCAACAAAAGGCACTGAAATAATTTAAAAAAGGAAAAAAAGGAATAATATAAACATATACATACATACATATATATATATATGATTCACTATATATATATATATATAATTCAATTATTCAGTAGTTAAATCACTTAATTAAAATTCCTTCAAACCTGTATGACTTTCTTTCTTCCATGGAACATAACATAAGAAATTTTGTAAAATATTCTAGCTGCTATTAAGTTTTGTTTGATGAACAGACAAAATTTAAGTTGTAAATTACTAAAAATCAAATCATTTTATTTCAATTTCTTCTTACGATTCTTATTGTTTATTGAATCGCTTGATCCATTTGACAAAACCTGTCTGAATAATTAGTTTTCGAAACGAACTGCTCCAGTTCTCAAAATTCAGCACACTGACATCAATCACACCGAACTGGTCAGAAGGGCAGATTAGAACTACATAAATTTCACTCCGTTCGTACGCAAAGATATGGTATGTCTTCAGAAGACTTGGAATATGGCACACTGATATTGTGTAATTTACTACATTTAGGATTTTTTTTTTCTTAATGCTATTTTTTCATGGTGTTTTTGTATTTTTTTCTTAACTTGAAACCTCCCCATTCATCATAGTTACATGAAAAAGAGCGACCAGTACATGTTTCGAAATTTCTCCTTTTGCGTTCCATTGATGAAAATCAGTTGTACAGGTTTGTAATAACATGAGGGTGAGTAAATGGTGACAGAAGTTTAATTGTTTCTGTGAACTAGTTCTTCAACTTTGTTAGATGTTGTTCCACCTGTATCCAAATCTACGCCCATGTATCATACGCATGCATTATCTGTCTCTCTGTCTTTGTTCTGGGTCGCCCCCATCTTTATCAGACATCCTCCAGAATTCCTCTTTTTCAGTCCTCTACTATTTTCTGTTTATCTTCCTTCCTGGTTCCTTCTGCCTGTTTGCTGAGTTCTGTGTATTAGATGACGTATGTTGGAGTGTGTGAGAGGTGTGAAGCTTATGGTAGTGTCAGTGTGAGCTTCTATTTGCATGCATTTGTGTAGCTGAGATGCACAAAGTTAAGGCAACTCTGGAGGTCATATGTAAAGCTACTCAGCCTGGCATGCTTCCTAGGTGCACGCACACGTTTGCATGGATTTATTTAATTTATTTTTATTTTATCATTTCAAAAAAAAAAAAAATTCTGTTTCTGTGGCCAACTGGAGTTATATGTTCATATATATCATGCATTTGTTGGTTGGTTACGCTTTCATTTGAACAGTTCTGTAGCTTTTCCAAGGGAGGGGAATCATAAAAAGTTTTATTCTGGTTATGTAACAATGATTATTTTCCCATTTAAACAGTCAGACAGTCTCTAACTCATTTTCAGAATAAAAAAAGGTTAAAATTCTATACAAAAAAAAGATAAAATCAACTGAATTAAATGCTAACATTATAATGCATGCCATGAAACATGAATATTCATTAGGAGATCTGATTCGGATAAGAGATAAGATTCCATTTATCATTTGTTACTAACTCTGTCCCCTCGTATTCCGTCATTTATGAGATTGTTCTTCACCGCCATTGATGGAATTTTCTGGCAATCCATGTTTTTACTGTTATATGGTAAGGGGCGCTGTTACACATCTTCTGAAAGAGTACAGAATCTCCAGATCCAAAAACAAGCGAAGATGAAGCAGAACCAACTGATAAAAGCATTGCTTACTCACATGAGTGTTTTTTTGTTATTAAATCTTTATGTCAAAATTGGGAAAACCAGCACAATTTTATATTCACTATCAACAATGCAATAAATAAAAATCTCTAAAATAGACTGATAACCGATATTATGCATCCCTAACAGTGTTTAGTATTTTTATACCATTATAATATTTTTTAGTATTTGAATTAGCTTTTATTTTTTAATATTTTCAGTCTATATTTTTTAGTTTAAATTTTTAATAATTTTGCTTTTATTTTTCTTAGTTTATTTAAATGTTTCTATTCAGTTGTATAGTTTCAACTTCATTTCTCACTTAGTTGTCAAGGCAACATTTCTCTATAAAAGATCATTCATAGTTTTTATAAACAGTATCGACACTGATCCCTAAACTATAGTTGTTTTCAAAAATATAAATACATCTTGCAAAATATATTTATCATTTTTAATAAAAAAAAAAAAATAATCCTATAAGTCATATACACCACAAGAAAAAGCTGCTCAAATTATTGGTTCTCCTTTTCGGTGTATAGTCTTTTGTAAATGAGTCCTCAGTTTCTCCTGAGTAGCAAAGCTTTCAAAAAGCCTTCAGGTCCTGTAAGTTCGTTGGTTTCCCAGCATGCTCTGCACATTTGATTTCTTCCCCACAGTGACTTTATGATGTTGAAATTCAGCTTTGGCACTCAGGACAATTGAAGGACTCATACACAACTGTTACAAAAGGCTGCAAGCAGTCATTGATTCTCAAGGAGACGCCACATGATACTAGGAACCAGACATGGCTTTGAAAAACATTTGTGTAAATGAAACTATTTCATAAAGTAAGTGCACACTCACTTCTCGCATCTTTGGTTCAATTTGACTGTAGGACATGATGGAAATGTGACTGATTCAAGCCATTTAGCCTGTTTGTTCATTGAAAAGAATTGAGTCATCAGAACCCCAAAGATCTGAATGATTCATCACTACTTTATGGCAGTATTAAATAAAAAGAACTTGGTTGCACTATTTTACAGCATGTGTACTTATAGGAAAGTACGGCGTAATATAAGGTTATGTTTAGCAGTAGGATCGGGGGTTAGAACCTAGTTAGTTGGTTAGTACCTTGATTTTCAACAGGTGTTTTACCTGTGTTTGGAAATTACACCTTGCATTGTGTTGTATTTTAGGGTTAATGGAAATGTCCGTAAACTTAATGTTTAATGACGTGGCAGAAAATTATGAAAATGTCCTTTTTGGTTTTTCATTCCTACTTTTTTTTGGGGAAAAACCAGTTAACCGAACATCATGTAAATCATCAGTTCTTTTGAAGGGGTCATGAATTGAGAAATCAAATTTTCTTGATTTGTTTTTGACATGTAAGAGGTTTTTATACTATAAAAACATGGATTCAAAACGCTTTTATTGAAACCAAGCTCCGAAAATGACTCATTTTGAATTTTGTCACATTGTGACGTAATAGTGCGATGATGGCCTGCCTCTGCGGAATCAGATCAACGCATATTTGTACATCGTTGCATCTTTGGCCCTGCCCATTGGTGCGTTAGTGAGATGAAAAGGGAAGAAGAGAGATATAGGATCACTGGACTAAAAATATTTTGGTTACACTTTATTTTAAGGTGCACTATTACAGTGTAATTATACATTTAATTACTTCGTAATGACAATTAACTACATGTGTTAGGATGAGAGTTTGGTTTAGGGTTAATTGCATGTAATTAAGCATCATTTCTAGTCATTACTATAGTAAATACATGTAACAATGACACTATAAAAAAGTGTTACTAATATTTTCATACTTTATTTTAATATATTTTATTTCTAAATGATGACAATTTTTGATGTAAAAAATAGGACTATCAAATCAGATTACTCATGATTAATTGCATCTATCATAAAAGTTTGCAAATATATAATATGTGTGTGTTTGCATGCATGAGTAGCCGTGTGATATCGCTCCATATCAGCGCAGCTGTGAGTCTGCTGTATGCAATCACAGGGTGCTGATATACAGCCATATCGCATGGCTATTAATGTAACTTATTCATGTCATGTATTAATGTAACTTTCACTGAAGTCGAAATCACGAACAGATTCGTTCTCAATACTAAAAAATACGGCAATAAAATGTTAATCATTGAACAATAATATTTAAATGAACAACAATAGCCCTTATAACAGTATAAGAAGTAAAATAGGAAGTAAACACAAGGAAACAGTTCAGTCAAACGTACAAAAGCAGCGCTCTAGTTAGGACAGGATTTAATTTCAATGTAAATATAAAGTTATGAAACTTAATATAGCCCTTAAGCCACATCAATTAGCTCCAGAACATGTAATATATTAAGAAAACCAAAGATTCTTTGATATACCCAAAACAAATTATACCTCATGTTTAAACACTATCCACATAAAAGCTAGCGGCAAATTCCCGAAGGACTGGCCGAGATGAAACTGTTCTCTGTGGGTACATGAGCACTGAACGATCGCTGACGGCC
This sequence comes from Opsariichthys bidens, assembly GCA_037194245.1. NCBI lineage: Eukaryota > Metazoa > Chordata > Actinopteri > Cypriniformes > Xenocyprididae > Opsariichthys > Opsariichthys bidens. The sequence continues at coordinate 7,190,669 of CM074287.1, read as the reverse complement.
TGGAGCTCACGTCTCCGAAAGCGTCTTTTTATTTATATATATATACACTACATTTACACATATGTTGATTGCTCGAATCCGATTGGTGTGCAGTTATTTTCAGGGAAACGCACAGCTAAAATAGTTGTAGGCAGGTGCTGACCACATTACAGTTACATATCGCCTCGCCAAATGAATTCAGTTATTTCAGTAGGTCCTACAGCCTACAACTGGAAAAGAAACAAAACCCACAATGGCACCGGCCAAGCAAATAAATATAGTAAACAAGAGGAAATTGACAAATTAGGATGACAAATTATTATTGTTTTTGCCACAAAATGCATTTTATTGTGTCCTGAAAGCACATATTCTCTCCCACTCGCTCTCTCTTTCAAACGTACACACATATTGCAGTACGGACACACACAGAAATGTTTTGTCAGTGCTGCTCTGACGAATCAGTAAAATAGTTTAGCAACTTAAAAGCTACATGACATTTCTCACCAGCGAGGTGATAAATGTTTTGTGGCTGTGAAGTCAATAAACTTATTTTCACTATTAGTAGAGACACTTCTGTCGTGAGAGACGAGTTAATTCACATATGCTTATTCTCTCTCTCTCTCAACTGCGTTAATAAGTGCATCAACTGTATTAGTCTGCTATCAAGACTCAAGCATCTGTTACTAGTTCTGAAATGACATTTTGGAATTAGCAACGGAGGCTTGCGATGAGATGCGTAAGAAATTAGTTCCACACACAAAAGTGTTTTAAGGACAAAAACCTGACAAATGCCTTAAAATACAACATCGATACAGTGTCTGGAGTGCTAACCGTACTTTGTGTTGTGGCCGCATTACCACATTATTTTCTAAGAATTCAATGGCCTGTTGTCAATTTTATTTATTTATATATATATATATATATATATATATATATATATATATATACATACATGCATACATACATAAGCACTAGTAAATAACATACTAACATTATAAGTACACCTTACATTATAAAATAATACAAAAATGCAATCCATGACCCCTTTAAAAATAAAGCTGCTTATGAACAAGAACCCTAGTTGGCATGTAGAGATAGTTCAAGAACTAAACATTGACATTGGCTTACAGTAGTGGGTCAGATTAACCATATGGGCATCATGCAAGATAGTATAAATATTTTCAATTGTGCAATGGCCAGAGGCGGCCAAAAGCAAAGTAAGAGGAATACTTTGAAAGTAAGAGGGATTTCCAACATCAATCAACAAAGAGTCATTTCTGAGGTAATTATAACATTTTAATTAAAGATTACACACTTTTTGTTTAATTGGACTGAAAAACTGTGCAACTCCAAGGGCCGGTTGCATAAACTGCTAAAGACTAGTCTTTCTAAGGTTAGTCATCACATTTTTTTCTCTTTTTTCATTTGTAAAAGCATTTTAAGTCATAAAAAAGTAAGTATAATTTGAAACTAACTGATTGCCCCTTGACTAACCGCTAGTTACAGTACTATACTGTATACTAGTACTTAAGACACAGTCTTAACATAATGACTGTTTTTGCAATGTTTAATCAATCATTCATTGATTCATTTAGGTGGACATTTAATAGCTATTAAACATTAAGGAAGCTACACACACACACACACACTCACGCACACATGGAATAAAAAGACCTGAGATTAATCGCATAAATATGTGTTAAATTTCATTGTCATGCGCTAATGTGATGAAATGATCCCGTTCCACTTAAGAGTGTCGAACACACGGCCTGAGCCGAGTGCTTAGACGCTGGGGGGTTGTTGGCATGGCAACGGTCGCACACTCCCGTTCTAGCGCTACTTAAGCGATTAGCGTACACACTCGTGCTGCAGAGATTACACGCTGGGACACAGCGGCGTTCTGCCACAAGCACTCTTTCACTCACAATCAAACTCAACTTTTTATAGCTATTTGAGCTGAATACAATAGTGCAGGTCTTATACAAACCAATATTTTAGCCTAGTACTGTGATGCTTCACATTATTTTTTTTAGCTAATTCTGTGATGGTTTCGTATAGTGATAGGATATGTTGTCGTTTTGATTCAGAAATGTGGTCAAAATCAAATCGAATCAATTGCAAGGTCACAATGTCAAATTGACTGCTAATAAATATATAAAATATATATATATGTTATATAATCTTACTGTAAAACATTACTTTTTAATATGTTATAATAACTTATTTAATTCTTTTTGATATATAAACAGATATATTGACTAATAAATAGATATATTAATTATTACTTTAGTATACACAAAAATAACTCAAATTAAAAATGCATGTGTGTGTGTGTATATATACCTTCATGCATACATATACATACATACATACATACACATATATATGCACATGCATACATTTAGGGTTTACATATGGGATTTTCTTTTTTGGTTGGGGGTTGGGGGGTGGGGGGTAATTATTCTAAAAAGCACAAACCAGTCAAATATCCTTGAGTTAACTTGATTAAGCAATGACCTTTTTGCTGTTAAAAATAGTGTCCTGGATGTACTAGTGGTTGGCAGGCAAACAGGAAATCGTGTTATCCACTTCTGAGATAGGACAGGTTGTTTCTACTGTAGCTGTGAGTCAGTATTGCAACACTCTTCCTTTAACACACAGCGTTTTGTTCCCCTTCCTCTCTTGAATAATTGCCTTGATTACATGAGCAAGAGAAACTCTTTAAATCTGGCCCGCTGTTTACAGAAGAGTTGTTGGAAGATATGCAAATGTGCTTTTGCATAATGAATATTTGCATAGAGACTCCCTAGTGCAGAAAAGAGGAAACGCAAAGCGGCTCATGTGTCTCTTTGAGTTGTTGTAAATTATGCATTTATTTATTTAATCCGAACAAGCATGTGCAGTCAAAAGCAACTTAAGAAAATGTGCCACAACGGATTGTAAGTAAACTCTGTAGCATACAGTATATTTACATTTACAAATATCTACAAAATCTCTTGTAGAATTGAAGTCACAGGGAAAAAAAAAAAAATTAGATGTTTTTCCTGATCTTTTTAACCAGTGGCCTGGAAAGAGTAATGCATGCTTTAACCTTTTCTCATTTAGACTATAGACACGTGTTGCATGTCAGTAGTTAGCACGGAATGCTGCTGCAAGGATGCCTGTGAATGCTAGAAAGAATGATCATGTTACTTCTTTGTTAGCCACATTACGCTGACTGCCAGTCCAACACCGGATTCAACACAAGATCTTGATATATGTATTTAAAGCTGTCCACAGAATACAGCTGCGCTTATTAATCCATATAACTCAGGCTTAATGTTAAAATCGATTGTCAACCTTAGTTCACCCAAAAGTGAAAATTCTGTCATTAAGTTGGCTTGAAAAAGCCAACTTACTGATATTGTACGTAAACTTATTATTATTATTATTATTATTCTTCTGAGCCAAATTTTAGACTGTATCTCCTCCTAGAGCTTTAAAGCTACAACCACCAAACTCGGCTCAGACCTTCAGACTGTTCTGACTTGGTGTGCTATATCTTTTTAGACTGATCGGACTCACGGTTTTCCTAAAAAAGCTGATTAAACCTGGGAAAATCCTCCCATAGACTTACATTGAAAATCTGAACATTCCATCAAACTCCAACTGTCAAAATTTCAAATCTAAACAAACTGATGCCCATTAGACTCAATGGAGCTGCCATTCTAAGCCATTTAAACTCATTCAAACTCATTTAAACTCATTCAAACTCATTAACTCATCTATCTATCTATCTATCTATCTATCTATCTATCTATCTATCTATCTATCTATCTATCTATCTATCTATCTATCTATCTATCATCCAACCATATCTATAATCTGACTATCTATCTATCTCTCTATCTATCTATCTCTCTCTCTATCTATCTATCTATCTATCTATCTATCTATCTATCTATCTATCTATCTATCTATCATCCAACTCTATCTATCTATCTATCTATCTATCTATCTATCTATCTATCTATCTATCTATCTATCTATCTATCTATCATCCAACTCTATCTCTCTCTCTCTATCTATCTATCTATCTATCTATCATCCAACTCTATCTATCTATCTATCTATCTATCTATCTATCTATCTATCTATCTATCTATCTATCTATCTATCTATCATCCAACCATATCTATAATCTGACTATCTATCTATTTCTCTCTCTCTCTATCTATCTATCTATCTATCTATCTATCTATCTATCTATCTATCTATCTATCTATCTATCTATCACCCAACTCTATCTATCTATCTATCTATCTATCTATCTATCTATCTATCTATCATCCAACTCTATCTATCTATCTATCTATCTATCTATCTATCTATCTATCTATCTATCTATCTATCTATCTATCTATCTA
>CM074287.1:6066284-6551284 GCA_037194245.1 Opsariichthys bidens | reverse complement strand
TTCACAGTAAACTAAAATGCCACGTAAAACACTGAACAAGCGTCTGTTTACCGTTTATACGTGTGACCAGGGGACTATGCAAAAGTTTTTGGAACAATACCCTCTAAAGTTTGCATGCTGTTCAGATCTCGGGAAAGAATCAACATTCAACAATGGTCCCCATCTAATTCTAATATAATTCATTCTTAAGTAGGTGGTATTTGTTTCTCTCTTAATTCAAAAAACAGATTTATAAGAGAGTTATTTCAAAGACATTTTACATGTTTGCCTTCTATTTACTCGTACTGGAATCGGTTGACAGACAATATTGATTGGAAAAAGGTCTGGCTTATACTTAATAAATATTTGATTACTAACAAAATCAAAGAGGTATCATTCAAAATTATACATAGAATTTACCCAGTAAAGCATTATCTTGCAAAATCTAAAGATGATATTGATGTTAAGTGCACTTTCTGTGACAGTTGCCCTGAGACTATAATCCATCTGTTCCACTGGTAAGACCATTTTGGCAAAATATTTGTGATTATATAGCAAAAAATATTGATTACCAATCTGTGTTGTTATGGAAGGAAGTAGTATTTGGTCATATGGAGGATTGGAAAGACAAGCGCAAGCAGATCTATATAAAAATCTGATACTATTAATGGCAAAGTATCATATTCATAAATGCAAGTTTTCTTACAAAAACCCTGTTTTATTTCCTATTTAAGAAAGAATTTGAACATTATATTGTCTCTTTACAATACTCTTTGAAACAAAAAGCAGGTAAAACTTTTTTTGTTTTTGTTTAAACTGTGCTTAAGCCCTCCTAGCGTACTTTTATTTGTTACATATGTAGTGTTATATATTGTACTTTGTTGTCTTTGTAACCTTCTTTATCTAATAAAAAAAAAAAAAACGTTTATACGTGTTTGTACTGTACAGTCACTATCAAAGAGGTCATTGCTTTGGATTCATTGTTTTACAGCTTTACACACTTCATTTCACACCCCTGCTTACCTCTAAAGGCATAAAACAATTTGATTTCAGTCATTCACCTGAATAGCTGCAGCAGGAAGCCTTTAATACCGCCATGACCGGTGAGTTGACCGACGGCCCGCCGCACTAAATTCGTGTACTCCGCCATAGCCGACGGATTCTAACTGCTGACGGACGGTCACGCAGCTTTACAGTTCCCCCTGCACACGATCATGCGATTTGGGTTCCGCCAACAACCCGTCAACTTTGGTTTTAACAGATAACGTTGTTGTCTCTGGGTGATGTGTACTAACTTGAGGGGAAGGAGCAGTTTATTAAGAAATATTATTGGTGTTTCATTAATAGTAATAATGCTAACACACACAAAAGCTGTGTCCGAAACCGCCCACTCGTTCACTCATTCACTAACCCCTATATAGTGCATGACAGTTGAGTGCACTATATCAGCAACGAGTGAACGAAAACGAGTGAGCGAATTCGGACGCTGACGTTAATAGCACGTGCCAGACAATTTCGTCATTAACATTTCCTATACCCGTCTGTAATATGTCCTGAATTGTATATTACTGTTTATTTGTCATGTTTATTAAGAATAAAGAGAGAATAAAAACACCTGTGTCATGCTATTTAGTAAATTTATATTTAAAAATAACACTACACTGTCACATTTGTTTATAAAAATATAATAGTAAATAAATACAATATAAACAACAATATACAGTGTACAACAGTTCACTAACATATGAGAAAAATCGACCAAATTATCATATGATAATAAGTATATATATTATGATATAAATCTGTATCATTTCGCTTCAAAATATCTTTACAAAGATGTTCTAATTAATAAAAAATGACACTTACATTTGTAGAAGTTGCCGCTTCCCGTATTGCCGTCCGCCATGTTTATTTTTCTTTCGCGCTCGATCGTCTTATCGCGTTGGATTTTGGGTAACGGCGCTTTAACGAGTGTACATCGAATGTACACTCAAAATCAGAGAGGATTGTGGGTAAAAGTAGTGAACGAATGTAGGGAATGAAGTCATTCACTCAGAATTCGTACAGCACTACAAAATGGCCGACACCCGATATAGTGCACTATATAGTGGATAGGGAGCGGTTTCAGACACAGCTAAACACACAATACTTTAGGTACGGAGCACCTTAAGGGACGTGGTAGTGGAAGAAAATTGGGATGGGATTTTTTTTTTCAAATCTTTTGCGTTCCCGCACAAAATTGAGGGAACGCAAAAGATTTTTTTTTTAAATCCTCCCATCCCAATTTTTTTTCCCACCACCATATCCCTTTAGGTGCTCCGTACTATTGTGATTATATATAATACAACGTTTCTGAAAGGTCTGGTTTACCTTTATGAATATGACACGACACAAACATATTTAAACATTAGAGTCCACAAGCCGGCTTTGGAATGAACCTGGAATACCTATGGATGGATTCCAACACGACCAATACATTTCCATGATTTCTTTACTAATTTTTATTATTATTTTATACAGAGATTGCACTCACAGAGTAATATTTTGCCAATGAAATATATTAGAGCATAAACAGAAAAACATGCACTACAGAAATTCCAATGACTTTTCCATGGATGGAGTTTCTGTGACCGTGGGAACCCTGTATATCACATCAAATGTGTTCATTAAAAAAGGAAAAGGCAAACAAATACCAAAATACCAACATTTTTCCTGTTGATGAGACATTTATTATTCCTATATACATGATTCATATACATACAGAGAAAGTCAGTGCTTGAGAGGGCAAAGTTCTTAAGAAGAGGTTCCTTGCCCTTTCTGTGTCTTTTTAGACACTTGTCTAAACATAAGTACAGCAATACAATAAAAGCCCAGAATATCCAACCGCAGCAGTTGCAGAAATCCAATTTATCCACACTACATAACCCACAGACGCAATCACTGACCAAATGAGAAAGCAAAGTCATAAAATGGTATTCTTATTCAAAACTCTTATGATTATATCATAAAGATCGCCATTTTGGCCCAAAGGGTCTGAGTTAGCAAAGCCAAAGACATTTTAAAGCTGATGGGTGTGGCTGTGGGCGAGGCTTCAGTCACTCAGAGTTGCTGATTGGCTGGCTGTTGTAGTCGGTGGACTCCATTTTGAGGATGTAGGGAATGATGCTGTCGATCTGGACGTTGCCGATGAGGCCGGCGAAAAAGAGCTCTTCAGTCACCGCAGCGCTCATGAGCCGCAGAGCAGGAAGACGAACCAACAGTTTTGAAAGACTAATAGGAAATAGAATTGATATTTTTTAATAGTCACATCTAAGACATATCGCATAAAATTATATATATATTTCTGAATATTTAAAATGAATTGGATCATTGGGTGTAATGCATTACAAAGTAATTAAGTAATGCATTAAGTAATTGTAATTTACTTTTCTCTTGACAAAGTAAGGGATTATTTTGAATTTGTCTGTTATTTAATTACAGTTACTTCTGAAGCATTTGCATTAAATACTATATAGACTATAGTATTTAGAGTATTAGACTAGAGTATTATTTATAAACTATATATTCAGCAGTGTTTTTGGTACGCCTGCATTGGTGCCGTTGTATGTGAACTGAGCTGAGCCGGACGATTACGTCACTGTTTTCTCCAGTGCTGATATACATAAATTAACTAGACTAATAACTATAGATCTTTCAATAGTGTGGAATGAATTAATACAAATATATAGAATTAGCTGGACAATGACATAGTTTTCTTTGGGAAAAAATTATTTGCCAGTTATTACTGTAAAGTCGCTTTGCCACAATTTGCATTGTAAAAAGCGCAATATAAGTAAAGGTGACTTGACTTATAGAACAATTCTTGAACGCACCGAAAGAACTTTAGCCGACTGTCAACTAGCGTGTGCTTTTTCTATATTCGTCATTCAAAAAGGGAAAGCGAAACTAAGACCGCATGTTTACAAACCATAAACAAATCAGCGTTTGCTTACCGTTTTGAATATCAATCATGCTGATCACATTGCTTATTCCACTCCGTTCATGTTATTATGAAAACATTCGTGCATTCGAGTGCTCAGCTAAGATGATGTTAAATCAGAACCTTCTGTCTGTGCCGTCATGACTTCTTTGCTTGCTTTCATAACTTTTGCTTATATTCTCGTGAACTGACTCGTTTGCCATACTGAACAGCCAATCAGAGTTCTCTCTCACGGCCCGACACCGATTCAACATGTTGAATTGGCTGAAAAAAGCAGACAAGGGCCAACCGACCAGCCGACAGTGCGGAACACACTTGGCCGATGCACAACTGCCCGATGGCCGACCGTCGGCTTGGTGTGTTTCCGGCTTAAGATATACTTAATATTTCGAGTTCAATTAGTACAGAAATCTAATTACTATGTTGAAGATATAATTAGTAGCTACTAATTCATTCCTTTTTTAGAGTAACTTGACTGCAAGCTACAAGAGTCACTCACCGATATGTGTCCTCTGGATACACTTTGCTCACATAGTCCTGCAGTTCCATGTAGGCTTTCTCCTGAAAGCGCTCGATCTGAAGGGTGCCGTCCACTCCGGAGTGATCTACGACAAACACACACACACACACACACACACACAATCAATTTAATTCTTACCTTTTTCGCTTCCCTGCATATTTTTAAGATAAACTCCAGTTGTGCTCACCCGGGCTGAAGAGAACCACAGCTTTGAGGTAAGCGTATTCGTATGCGTCAGGACTCATCCGACTCATACTGTTACAAAATTCCTGCATACGCCAGATATGCTCCATGACTTGCTTCACCCGCTCTGGGGACAATTTGTCTGTTGAATGCATGTTCACACTCTTTAGATGTCTGTGCCTCAGTGAATTAACGTGAACTCAAATTGGTTTCCAGAGGGGGTCGGGGCAAAATTTGAGAAACGTATTCTTTATAAAAGTATTTTAGGGCTGTCAAAGTTACCCTGTGCTTAAAATATTGATTTACATAATTTCACTATACTTAGGAATATGTAATACTAAAAAAAAAAAAAAATAGCATACCTTCATCGAGGCTGGTCTGTAAGTGGTTGATTATGGCCGTGAGGATCGTTTCTACATTCATAATGTGTGAACACTGAGCCAGACCTAAAGCAAACAACTCATTCCAACAGGCCTTCATCAGCGTGATGCTGTTCTCTGAGCTAAATTCCAAAAATGCAGAGAAAGAAATGAGGATTAGAGTCACAAATAAAATCAGTACATTATCATCACATTATCAGTACAAGTATTATACAGTACAATGCTATTTAAATTAGGTGTAGGAGAAGAAATATGGGTAAAAATGGCCAATTATCATGTAATTCTGTTCCACTGCCTAGGGGGCTACATTTTAAGGCAAGATAGGTAACCTAATAATGCTGACTCCTAAAATAATTTTTGACCAATTGTAATGCAGCTTTGCATATATGCCAGAATTAATAAAAGGTGGTGCAGAATGTACTTAAAATATACTATATTTTTCTCACATTACAAGTAACTTGAGTTGCGTCAGATTACTTTTTTCAAGTAACTCCTTACTTTTAAATTTACAAGAAAATATCTGAGTTACTTTTTCAAATAAGTAATGCAAGTTACTTTGATTTTCCATTTATTGACCAACAGCTCTCCTGTCCCCATGTTGAGTGAAATCGGGAGAAAAGTTGCAGAGACGTTGTGTGCGCTGAATAAACATGACGGCTATTGTAGTTCTACACTAAATGTGCTCATTTACTTATCTCACTTGCACAAAAACAGATTTAGTATTCTTCAAAATGAATTTAAAAAACAGTGAAATTTAAATCGCAGAATATTGCTCAAACCTTAATTAATAAATGTTAAATTAATCTTACTTTATTAACCAATGTCTTTGCTGCTGACCGTCGATGATCCTATTCAACCATACTAATAAGCAAAAGTGACTTTAAATAAGCATCACATTTGTGATCAGCCTGAGGCTTATTTATTTCACTTTTGGTATGAAAGAGCCTTTACATTTGCCAAAAATAGAACTTTTTTGCCAGCCCAGGTGAGAAAGAGTAACACAAAAGTAATGTAATGCATTACTTTCCCTAAAAAGCAATGCTGTAATGCAGTGTTTCTCAAACTTTTTCAGCCCAAGGACCACTTTATCTTCCAATTTTTTTCTGAGGACCACCTAACAGAATCCCACTCTAACACGCCCTCAAAAACAACAAAATAGGAAGGATAAACTAAATTTAAGTTTAATATGCAACTGTTTCAAGTCAAAAACAACTTATTCAAACACAAATGCAATAATATGATCCATTTTTTCGTTATTAAAACACAATGACGTCAACCCCCCCCCGCCCGCAATCTGGTGTGGGTTAAGAGCTTGCCTAGTTTAGGTCATCTTTTCGCGGAGAGCACACTTTAAGAATTACTGCTGTAATGCATTACTTTTAAAAGTAACTTTCCCCAACACTGTAAACTGGGATATTAATACACTCACCCGAGGGCCTGGAAGGCTGGAATAGAGCGTGCCCAGTGCATGGAGAGGAACAGCAGACGGGAAGCTGATTCACAGATGTAATTTAAATTCAGGAAGTCTGGCATGGGCAGCGGCATCATCAGCTACACACAAAATTTAATACAAAGTGTTATTTTTGACCAAGTGCTATAACTGCAGTGTGTGTCAATCAACAGTGACCCCTAACCTTAAAGGGCACATGCATATCTGAGAGCAGTGGTCCTTCTAGTTCCAGTAATGCGGTGGACTGTTCATCAACCCTGACAGCCACAAGCCCTTCTGCCACCTCTTCCCCACAACTATCCTCAGGCTGAAGCACCTTTGTGAGCGTGTCAAAGGCCCTGGAAAAACAAACACAAATGTGTAAGCACAGCCATGTACCGCACGTCTTCCAGGCTTGATATCAGAACTAGACGAGTTGCTTTCCACACCGTGTGACGTCATTTGACTCATCCCTCTGCATGTCTGTCATTACGCTGTCATCGTTACTCGCAGTCTCCATCCCAGATAGGTCAGTACTGCTGTCCATCATCTCACGACTTTTGTTGAGGTGACCGAGAGACGTGACCACGTTGGCCAGGGTACCCAGATCTCCCTGACTGGAATCATTCTAAAGTGAAGATCAGAAAACTTGAAATTTTATATGAACATATGAATGTCATACAATGAATCTCACGAAAAAGGGTTTTTAAAATCAAACTTAAGCCTTTTTAAAAAACCTGCACAAATAAAATGACTGCTGTATGAGCTGGGAAGGGCCTATGGTAACACATCAAATCATAAAATGACTGTAAAAACCATGATTTAAACCGCTGAAATAAAGGCTTCGACAAGAACAAAAAGTTTTATAAAATGATAAAACTTCCCATTTCAGCCTTTAGACCTTTCAGAAAAGGGTTGAGTCAAAATGATAAAAGATTAGGCCTATATTTATTTTCTGATGATTATACACATTATATATTATTTTTTGCAGTGGTGCAATAAAACAGCACGGGCTGAATGAAAACGCTAATTGACTCTCTGACAGTAGGTGCCATTTAGGGAACAGCAAAAATATAGCGGTTACCCTGGTGAGTAGCTGTGCTTTTGTACGAGTTTGCAGGTGATATAAACACCATAAAGTGAACTATCGCAATTCCTGTAAAATGCTGTAAAATTACTTGTATATTTAAATAATATAAAGTATAGAGTTAAATAATATACATTATTAGAACTGGGGGGAAATATACGTTTAATTTTCATGAAAATAATGCCACAGTGCAAACAAAAAAAAAAACACAAAAAAAACTTGACAGTCCTAAAATAGGCTTTTATCCAAAATTTCATTTGATTTTGTGGTGAAACATGTCGAAGCATGTTCTTGATAGGGAGATTTACTACTTTCATCCATCTTCGGAAAGACAAATGAAGATATTTTTAATGAAATCTGAGAGATTTCTGAACGAAAGTCTGACGGGTTTGGAATAACATGAGGGTGAGTACTTGACAGAATTTTTGGGTGAACTAACCCTTTAATAATAATATAATTTTTACTAATAATATATATATATATACATAACACAAATTATAATAATATTAATAGTATACTTATTTTTAATAATAGGTATTACTACTGCAAAAAAAAATAAAAATAAATCATTTTACCTGATCTGGTGAAGAAGGAATTAAAATGGTGTTGTCAAGTTTGGAAAGTGATTGCTGTATGTTCAAGAGCATGTTGGAGTCCAGTAAACTGGTGGACCTGTGATCAGACAGAGTGAGAGCAAGAAACAAAAAGGGGAAAAAAAAAAACAAAAAAAGGATTCTTTTTGACTCAAAAACGCATTCACAGCCATACCTCGCGGTCTCTTTTTCGTTAACAAACGTTGGCATGGCGGCGAGAGGGCTGCAGAGGTTTTTGCGGATGTAGATCTTTTCGATGGAGGGCGCGCAGTTTGCTGGCTTCTCTCTCGACACCTCCACCGGTTTCCTCTCACACTGAACAGCTGTTGGCAGAATTTCAGCAGGTGAAAATCATAAGTCTTATCACTTAGAAAAGTAACAGCACACCCCTGCATGTCATCTCAAGAATGACAAATGGCTGCGGGTACGTGTTACGCATCTAATCTGAACTCACAGTCTTGTTTCATGCCGAGGGCCATGCAGCGCTGCAGTCTGCAGTACTGACACCGGTTCCGATGGTGTTTATTGATGATACATTCTCCAGACCCGCGGCATGTGTACACCAGATTCTTCCTGATGCTGCGCTTGAAGAAACCCTTACAGCCTTCACAGCTCACTGCTCCATAATGACGACCTAAGCACACACACACACACACACACACACACACAACGACCAACAGAACAAATGCAACTATTTACAAATGCCTCTCTCCAATAATAGTTTGAAGCCACTTTAAGGTCTACACAAGCGTGTGTGTCATGTACCTGAGGCCTTGTCTCCACAAACTACACAATACTCCACTGGAGGCTTCGTAGAGCCCTGTTCTGAGCCCTCTGTCACAAACTGAAAAACAAAACACTCTAGCCTATAAATATGAACATTAAAATTGTGTAAATTACAAAAGAAAATACCCTATACAAAAACAAACAAGCAAGTACAGACTGTGACAATTCAAACCGACATAACTACAGTTATAGTATGTTTAAAAAAATATTGTGGCAGTACCACGTTACAGTGATATATCTGATGCCAATACTATGGTACTTTCAAGTCAAGTCAAGTCATCTTTATTTATATAGCGCTTTTTACAATGCAAATTGTGGCAAAGCAGCTTTACATTAATAAGAAAATGGTGTCATTGTGCAGCTTATTCTATATATTATTGATTCATTCCATTGCAAATATCAGTAGTTATTAGTCTAGTTAATTTAGGTATAGCAGCACTGCAGAAAACAGTGATTTAATCGTCCGGCTCGGCTCAGTTCGCATACAACAGCGCCATGCAGGCATATCAAAAACACTGCTGAATATCAAGCAAGTGTCCCCAACTTAAGCAAGCCAAAGGCAACAGCGGCAAGGAACCAAAACTCCAACAAATGGAGAAAAAAACCTCGGGAGAAACCAGGCTTAGTCAGTTCTCCTCTGGCCAACAGTGAACACTTGTCCGATACTCAGGCAGAGTTACGGGTCATTAAACCCATTTGGAATCGCAACAGTCAAAATATTTAATCTAGTTCCATCTAGTTTAAGATCTTATGATCACACCGGTATGGGACGGTTTGTTTGGATATGTGCCACAGGCTGATGAGTCGGTAAGGTACTTTGACATATACATATTATTAAATAATTATCAAAGTATTTATATGGTGTTTTTCCACACTAAAAGCTCAACTTTTCAATTGAGACATTAGCATGTTGCTGGGCTAACAGCACAACACTAACAAAAACTTAAATGACACATTGCACACACAAATGTTGGGTAAAACAATCCATTTACACCAAACTGTTTTAATAAAAGGAATGAAATATATATTTTTGAGTAGTGTCTATAGGAGTTATGATTAAAAATGTACTCTTTTAAACTCAAGTTGCAGGTATCTCTTTATCAGGGTTGGGGGTAATGCATTACAAGTAACTTGAGTTAGTAATCAGATTATTTTTTCAAGTAACGCATTACTTTTTTAATCTACAACAAAATATCCAAGTTACTTTTTCACATTTATCGAATGATTGCTCTCCTCTCCCCATGTTGAGAGAAATAAAGCGCAGAAGCGTTCTGTGCGCTGTGTAAACATGATGGCTATTGTAGTTCTAGACTAAATGTGCATGCATGCATTTACTCATCTGACATTCAATATTCCTTAAATGAACAGTGAAATGCAATCTCAGAACCTGAATTAACTAATTATATTAAATTACACAAATATACTTTATGTAGTTAATCTCACTTTATTAACCAATGCCTTCAATGATCTAATTCAACCATACAAATAAGTAAAAATTACTTTAGATTAGATTTAGAAATAAGAGTGTTGAAATTCCTCCTCCTGCATCCTGGTCTTCTTTAATCCAGAATGACAGCATAACTGAAAGGTTTGTTTGAGGTGTGCCCTCTACTGTACTGGCGTAAATATACTTTTCCTTCAGCACTTTTGATGTGAAAGGGCCATAACATTTGCCAAAATTACAACTTTTTTTGTTGTTGTTAAAAAAACAAACAAACAAGCAAGCCAAGCACAGGTGAGAAAAAGTAACACAAAAGTAATGTAATGCATTACTTTCCATAAAAAGTAAAGAAATTAGTTACATTTTTAGGGAGCAAAACAATCTTGTAATGTATTACTTTCAAAAGTAACTTTCCCCAACACTGCAAACTGGGATATTAATACACTTACCCAAGGGCCAAGGGCCTAAACAAATAAGCAAACCCAGCCCAGGTGAGAAAAATTAACTCAAAAGTAATCTAACACATTACTTTTCATAAAAAGTAACCAAGTCATGCAATTAGTTACTCTTTAAGGGAGTAATGCATTACTTTTAAAAGGAACTTTCCCCAAAACTGCTCATCTCTGGTCTCCAGTAGTAGAAGTAGTTGTTTAGTTTCTTTTTCGACTTTGAAAAAATCCTTCAGGCCAGTTGTGGACCAACTAAAAAGGTCTAAGAAATTCAAGGTGCAATTGCACACGATGCTAATGACGAAATGATGCCAACTGAATGCAACTGCATTGTATGTGTAAAATGTTTACCTGGATCTGTTGTCCTGTCAGCTCAGGTGACGCGAAAAGCAGTTGATTGACCGCTGACCCATCAGCAGAGGTTAAGATGACCTTGGCTTGTGAGTTCTCTTGTTTGATGAAGACTTTCTCCTGGTTGGGGTAATCCAGGTTAGCTAATATAAACTGCTGCTTGCCGGCTCCAGCCTGATCAATGGCTGTGACTATCTGCACCTTCTGAGCCAACTGCTGCTCTGTCACAATCTGATAGAACACATGACAACAAAGACCATCAAAATGACATTTACATCAATAAAGTTCAGCGAAAGCCTGTTCACACAAACATGAATGATCGCCACTAAAATTCCTCTGCTGTTCGCTTAGCAAAGCACAACTAAGTCGTAAGAGGTGTTCGACTTTAAGTGGAGCTGCACAGACCAATCAGTGATCTGTCTGCTCTCTAATCCCTCACTGTACTTTGACGTCACACACCGCTCGGTCTGTACAGTGTCGCTTCAAGTCGAACACACCTAAAGTTTATTGAACAGCAGTGACTGTGCATGTGACGAAAAGTGCGAATCTTATTTCTTGACCAGCTTTTATCGCAAAACCATCCATAACCAAATATAACAAACAGCCTTTCATTAAAATTCAAATGTTTATTGCACTAAATGTTCACATGAAAATTTAGTCCTTAAATATCTAAATGTAAAGACTAAGTCACCTGTAGGCCTCCATCTGCAGACACCAGCTGAATTCTGGGACTTTCTCCTTCCATGATAACGATTTGTCAAAACTGTGGCTTAGCAACGCCCCATCAGCCACACGCCCACCTGAGAAAAATTCAGAACTTAGATGCTTTCTTAACTGCAGTTTTCTCACCGCTGTCATTTTTGTTGTATGCTTACTTTGTTATTGAGTGGAAATCACACAGCACATATTTACATATTCATCTTAATGATGCTCCCTAGCAGTGTGGGATGCGTCGTGATGTTCGCAAACTTATTTTTACCCTTAAGTTAGGGACAAAAAAAAAAAAAAAACTATATCAGAGCCCCAAGACGGTGAACAAATTTGGGATCCACACAACATTCCTTAGGGGGTCTGTGGAAAAGTTGAGAGAAAAACAGCTTTTCGAGAAAAAGAAAAAAAAATCAAATAAATAAGAAAAAATATTTAAATAAATAAACAAACAAATAAATAAAAGTTTAGTAATATAGGGAGTCATGTATTGTTTTGAATCTAAACATTTTATTTTATACACATTTAGTTTATTAATTCTTCACAGCATAAATTGGAACCCGACTTTTACATTTTAGGACGGGCGTCCCTGGGAAAAGTATCATATTTGGAGGTCTGTAGCATCTAAACGATGCTAGGATGTTAACCCTTATGTGCTGTTCGGGATGTTTTCATCCACTATGGGGAATTTTTGAGTCTTAATTTAGCCATAACTTTCTCTGTGTCAGCAAATGGAATGATTTTTGGAGACAAATCTTATTTTGACACATATTTTGGGAAAATGCTTTGAAAATTTCTCAGTACTCTGTGGGCAAATTCACGACCCTTTCGTTTTGTCCGTGGCTGAAAACAGCCACGATTTTAACTGCTTTAAAAATGTATCAGATAAATATTTTTTTCAATTTTTTTTGCTTAAATCTATTAATCAACTTCAGTCCTGATCAAAACTACTAAATTTTTTTTTTTTTTTTTTTTAAATCAGGATTTTAACTCTTTAATTGCCAAATTCATAAATTATGTCACTGATTTGGGAAAAAAACATGTTAAAGATTAGAAACAACCTTGGCTTTGATGCGTTGTTAGTTTTTGTGCAGCATCAGATTTTAACGTTTTAAAAAGTTAAAATCCTGAATTAAAAAAAAAAAAAATGTAGTTTTGATCAGGACTGAGGTTAATTAATAGATTTAAGCAAAAAAAATATTTATCTGATACATTTTTAAAGCAACGAAAGGGTCGTGAATTTGAACAATGCACAAGGGTTAATTAAAAAATACTAATAAAAAAATCAGTCTGCAGCATAAACGGTCGGGGATGGCTAACATACTGAAGTTCAATATTTAGGTTTAGAGGATTGTTCAAATAATGATGCAAAGCAGGTCTGCCTCAATTCCTGTGATGTTTCAAACTATTTATTATCAAATGATTCAGTTCTTGTCATTCCATCATCCTGACCAATGATTTAAATCAGCATTAATGTGCTACAATTATAAGCTCTATATATGTTCACGTTTTCTGCTCAGTGAGTTCAGATTGATAAAGAAATACTGAAATCTCACAGGCATCTGATTAGCAGTAGCTATATTAGCACACTAGCTAGCATCGCGTTTTGGTTTTAGTGTTATTCAAAGAATAGAATGAGTTAATAATGAATTAATACGATCTAGCGCGAATGACAGCTGGGGGTCAGTAACTCCTGTGGAATGTGTGTGTGTGTTGATCCGGGAAGATAAAGTTAGATCTGTTCCTGTAGGTTAAAGGTCATGATTGAAGGGTTAAAGCTCCTCAGACATACACAGAGGGATCTTCACTGCAGCAGCTCCTCACACTTGGATTGCAGGACAAATCTAATATCTTCGAAATTTTAGATCATCGAATGACCTATTAATAGGTCCGAATAATCGCCTTTGTGTTTTTGTTATCGGTATTTGTTATATTTATCTGAGCGCTGAAGTCAGATTTGGCCGCTAATAGCGTTAGCTTGCTAAATAACGTCATGCCTGCATCAAATATGCTATTATGTCCATTAGATGCCTGGTTATATTTGTTTAGTTTTTTTAAATGTCCAAAATTCTCATCTTGTTAGTTTAATTTCAGGCATGCAAGGATCGATTTGATTTACGTTATTTCCTGTTACGTTAGCGGCTAACTTACTACGCTAACGCGTGTTAGCAGGCCGGCTAACAACAGTGCTAACATTCTCCCGGAATTATTAATCCTGAACAATTACTGCAAGTACAGTGTGGTTTAATAATGTAGAAATGGTTAATCTTACCCTGAAACCGTGAATAATTATCCAAATACTGTGATGTTTTGATAAATTATCGTAAACTGACGGCTCGCTGCAGCTACAGGAGGTCAGAGTTCGCG
Source organism: Opsariichthys bidens (assembly GCA_037194245.1). Taxonomy (NCBI): domain Eukaryota; kingdom Metazoa; phylum Chordata; class Actinopteri; order Cypriniformes; family Xenocyprididae; genus Opsariichthys; species Opsariichthys bidens. The sequence continues at coordinate 6,537,032 of CM074287.1, read as the reverse complement.
ACCCGTTCAGAGGAGAGCGGTACATATGCGCATGCGCGAATGTGCTCGTGAGCGAGGCAGTCGGCGTTCGTTTTAGAGAACGTTGAATGATAATTTACGCCGTTAGCGAGTATGACTTACTAGGGATTCATTTTTTTTAATAGCCAAAATAATGAATTGGATATACACTGGCCAATAACGGCCGCAATTTTGAGTTTTTACGTTAGCTATAACGTCTACAGTACCAACAGCTCTGCTAATTGATAATGCACAAGTAAATAAAAAATATTTAAGTATGAGCCCATATTAAATATACTTTGGCTATCAATAATTTTGCTCTCTTGTTAGTGTTCTTCCATTCGATTGACAATACAATATCATGTGAGATCTAACAATTAAATCAATAGGTATATGAAGTGTAGATTTATATTTAGCAAACATAACCCAGTCATTATGAAACAAAGTTTAACCAGAGACACATACATGTTATTTCATTACATTACATATTTATTAAAAATTATTTGCACTTTACATTTATGTTGGGGCATAGCCTACTCCCTTGAAATCCTCAAGATATTAACAGATTACTTCAGGATGTAAAACCTTCTGGAGATCCTCAGAACTTTGGGATACAACAGTTAACTAGTGCCGAGATGACCAGAAGCATTAGGAATAGCAGTTATATTTTTCTTTAAAGTGGAGAAAAAGAAAAAAAAAACAGTGGTGTATCTGTTTCCCAAAATCAAAACAATCTTACAAAATGTAAACATTCAAAACACAAATGTGATCAATATCGAACATATTAGCACAAAACAAAACAATCCATTTTTTGGACCGGTTACCCATCAAACTGAAAGATCTTGTGCTTGGAGCTGATGAAGGATTTAGTGAAAAATGTAGAGAATATAATCAGGTTATACCCATTGTCAAAGTGTCCTGAACAAGGTGCATTAGAGTATTTAATGTGTGTTATATCTTTCCCTGATAAAAGCACTAGGTTTTCTCTCTGTATTCACAGCCCGTGTGCTATAATGTCTTATAAAGTAAGTTAAAACAGTGCTGAGTTAGCCAGCCTAGCACTGTGTCTTTACTACCCATACTTCATTGAGGCCATTAAACATCTTGAACTATTTTAAATACGCCTGCATTATATTACCATTTACAAAATATGTACACTTCCAGTTCTGTCCAGTATAATGCTTATAACAATAGTCAATATGCCTACTTTTTTTCTTTTTTTACAAAAGAGTTTAAGATTATTAAAAACATTTTTGTAACTGTAACAGGCTAACTGAAAAATCGAATAAAGGGCCTCTTCAGGAAATAGGAGCAGAACAAATATTTATAAATTGTCCGGGACTTCATGTCGCACTGTCAGCAAATTGTCGCATATAATGCACAAATTGTTTGTAAAAAGAATGCATGTACATAATCCGTTGCATGCAATCTTTCATTAAAAAACATTCTTAGGTAAATGCTCACATCTCATGCATGAATCTTTCGAAAATCATGTGAACAGTCACATGTAATGCATCTGTTTTTGAAAACCATAACGTTCTTAAAAAATGTATATCGTTACATTCAACGTGTGCATCATTCGTAAAACCGTTCATATGTAAATGAAAGAATTGTTTGTAAAACCATGCTCGGGTAAACGGTCGCATGTAATGTTTGTAAAAAAACGTTCCGCAAATGGTCACGTTCAACGCGTCGATCATTCGTAAAACGGTTCGTGTAAAAACAATGGTTTTCCATACAATTCATACATAAAGTCACTCTGTTTGTGCTTCACGATGAACTTTTCAGGCGTTCTTTTCCCAGCTTTCACAGTTGAAATCACAAAATCTCCCATAATGCACCATGCCAGACAGCACCACGTGATTGTGCCAAAGGTACGACCTGGCATCAGACATTCCTCGTGTCATACTTGCTCATGCACATTCAGACTTGACTATGAATCACACTAGTGACCAAATTTTTAAACCCCAACAAGTAATACCTGCGATTAGATTTAAAATGTCCCCATCATAATGGAGCCTTTCAAAACATCTAGCGTTCCAACACTGGCAAGAATTCGAGTCACTGTCTGGTGGGCTGGTTTCACGGTAATGTTAAGCACCAAAAGGAGTTGTTACAGAGAGGCAATGTTTCCTAAAAATGACATTAAGAACAAACTTGTGGATTAATACCTCACATTTTTGAAGTAAGATGGAGGCAGTCTGATTAAATGGCCAGTTGTTTTACCTTCATTAAGGTGCTTAAGATAGATTAATGCATAAACTACATCTACCAGCATCAAACTGGGTTTTGATTTACGCATCGGCAGATGCACCACTTGTGTAACACAGTGGAGAGACCCAGACCAACGATATTTATGTATTCTATTTAATCCAGCCAAGACCAGTCAAAGGATCATGGCCTCTTGAAACGCTTCGATCCATCTGAAAAAGAAGCACAGATTTGGTTTGAATCAACGATTCTTTGATTAGATTCATAGATCAAACTCTAGAAGTGTTATTCTGGTGTACCTCTGAGCAGTGGGTATATCCTCTGCTCTGAAGATGTAGTAGAGTGTGTTTTTATGGTACAGTTTAAACTGCATTTTTTGAGCCGGTCCTGTCTTCTCCTCTCGGAGGAAAAAGCCCAGCAGTGGCTGACTCTCCAATGCTGCAACATCCTGAAAACAACGCAATCATCGTCACATGACAGCTTTTATTATGTCATACACATCATGACACTGTGAATAATAATAATAATAATAATAAAGCAGTATAGAGGAAATAATTGACGTAGTCTTCAGTATTGCAAAACTGTTATTTTGAAAGCAGTCATTTTTTCCGAGAACAAGCAACTTTTTTTCCTAACAAATAGTCCTGTCATTCAAATGTCATCTTAAAACGGTCTATGCTGAATGAATGTGTTTTTGGTAAAGCAATAAATGTTTAATTAAACACTTATTGCTAAGTTTAGGATGTTGGTTTTTTGTAGAGTAGATTTTTGTACATAACGTAAATTAAGATCCGTTTAGTTTTACGATAAAGTGTGAATTTATGGATGATGAACTCCTGATTCTTTGTGGTAAATGCTACAAAAATTGCTAGGATGGATGCAGGATGGATTCTGATTGGCCGTCAATGCTTTTTTTTCCGCTGGGAAAAAAAATAATTGTGAAAGTGACTCCAACGATATTGTTTCTCTGTGCCTTGATCATTTCTTATCATTTTTAGTCTGAATGAGCTTTAAAACTGCTCTCACGCAGAGCTGGGGGAAATGCATAAGGAACTTTAGTTTAGTAATCAGATTACTTTTTCAAGTAACTAGTAAAGTAACTCAATTTACAAGAAAATATCAAATTTACAAGTTGCTTTTTCACATTTACTGACTGAAAGCTTTCCTCTCCCCATGTTGAGAGAAATTGTGTAGAGAGATGTTGTGTGCGCTGTGTAAACATGATGGTTAATTGTAGTTCTAGACTAAATTTGAACATGCATTTACTCATCTCACTTGCATGAAAACATTCAGTACACCTCATCATGAATAAAAACAGTGAAATAAAATCTCAGAATGTCTGCAGATGACCTTTAAGGATCCAATTCAACCAAACCAATAAGCAAAATTACTTTAGATTAGATTTAGAAATCAGAGTGTTGAACTTCCTTGACCTGTTTTCTATTGTTCTTTGATTCAAAAAGAACAGCACAACTTGTTTGAGGTGCACTGTATAGCCGTAAATATACTTTTCCTTTAGCCTGAGGCTTATTCATTTCACTTTTGGTGAGAAAGGGCCATAAAATTTGCCAAAAATAGAACTTTTTTTGTTGTTATTAAAAAACATAGCCCAGCCCAGGTGAACAAAAGTAATGTAACACATTACTTTTCCTAAAAAAGTAAGCAATATTGCAACACATTACTTTTAAAAGTTACTTTCCCCAACACTGTTCTTAAGTAATTGTCTTAAGAAGTTTGTATAAAAATATTCTTAAAATGTTCATAAAATCATTCTTAAAAAAAAAAAAAAAAAAGTGTAACGTTGAAATTTTACATCTTTTTTTATTTTTTTGTGTGATATAATTAGTTAAATTTTGACCTTTGTCACAATGTTTTCCGCTTGAAGTCTTTTTTAGTTTTATATTAGTGGCATTTAGTGTATAGTCACAACAATCCACTTTTTTTGAGCCAAATAAATACTATCATTGTTCAAATAAATTATTGCATGTCGTACTAGTATATATTTCAAAGTAGCTTTCCCAACAATGCCGATAGTAATTGTTAAAAATCTTTTTACGTAGCTTCAATAAAGTTATCTGCTTGCTGTTAATAGTTTCTAGTGTTTGTATGTAACTACGCTACAGTGTTGCCACTGATAAGCTTCCTCAACACTGGCTAAAATATATTACATAAATAAAAGGAAGCATACTTCACTAGCGGCGTAAGTGTAGAGGACTTTGTTCTTAATAACAAACCACAGCCTCTTCCACGGTTTCTTGTGGCCTTTGGATCTTTGCAGATATCCGCTCATGGAGGAGTTCTCAGTGTTGGCAGACACCTGTGAGGCAGTATTTTAATAATGACGTCAGCGTTGTGGTAGAAACCGAAACCTTCACTACAGTGAGATATTAGATTACATGAATTCAGCACGTCATTGCATTAAGTGTAATGTACAACTTCAGGTCACCTCTTTGAGGGCAGAAGGGATCTTTTTCTGTTTTCTAGAAAAAGCGAATGTTGAACTCCGCCCACTAGGGGAAACGGTTACATTGGATTGGTCACCTATCAGACAAAACAAAAACGGCACATTAGAAAAAATGTCTTTGCAACTACACTTACTTTGGGTCAAGAATGAGCAAACATAGCTAAAAACAAGTACGTTACTAGTAGAGAAGTGAAAGTAAGAGAACATAAAGGAAGAGAAAAGAAGGTTGGTTGACAGCAGAAATCTCTTACCCTTGTGCTGTAGTTTGATATAGCAGTGGTCGCACACTCGTGCCAGCTGATTCTTCAGGTATTCCAGGTAGTATTTATTGGACGAACATGCCTGACACACCACCTGTTGTCACAACGAACAGATATCAATCAGACATGTATGTTCATTCAATAAAAAGAAACAAAGTTTTCATTTTTCGAACCTTTCCACAGGCACGGCAGTGGTGGCGTCTCCAGGTGAGCGTGAACTCGCAAGTGCAGATCATACACATGGTCGTTCGCAAATCTGGAATCCAGATAGGAGCTTTAGAGCCCAGCGGTAGACCGTCGTCAGAGATTCCCTCCAACTACACACAGAAAAACCGCAGACACATGAGACAAAGTTAAAAGTTTTCAACACTAAAAACATACATGATAACATTTGAAATGGATGCATGTGAGCTCCTACACAAAGTGTCTGAAATATTGTACTGTAATGATCAGTTGCTTTTTTTATTTGGAAGCTAGGCCGATTTTTTAATATTATGAATGCCAAACTAATTTTTTTTTTTTACTTTTGCCAGAGTTGTTGGAGTTTTGGTTCCTTGCCGCTGTTGCCTTTGGCTTGCTTAAGTTGGGGACACTTGCTTGATATTCAGCAGTGTTTTTGATATGCCTGCATTGGCGCCGTTGTATGTGAACTGAGCCGAGCCGGACGATTAAATCACTGTTTTCTGCTGTGCTGATATACCAAAATTAACTAGACTAATAACTATTGATATTTGCAACGGAAAGAATCAATAATATATAGAATAAGCTGCACAATGACCCCATTTTCTTATTAATGTAAAGCTGCTTTGCCACAATTTGCATTGTAAAAAGCGCTATATAAATAAAGATGACTTGACTTGACTTGAGAGTTGTTTTTTGGGAATATCTTATGATGTTTATGTTGCTGAAGATCAAGTTGATTTAATACAGTATATTTAAATATATATATATATATATACAGTATATTTTTTGATACAGTACATTTCATGTATACACATTTTTTTCATTAAAAATGAAATCAAATAAAACAGCCTTGCTGAGAATAGTTCTGGTACATTTTTTTGAGGATTTGAATAGTTCATATTTTTACGTTAATGGCAAGGTCATACTTTAATTGTTAAAATGAATAATTCAATCAAGTATAAAACATTTTTTTTTTCATGAGAATTATCAGAATTTCACATTAGACTTGGAATATTTTATGCATGTGTGTTTTTTTCGAACAGCTGAACCATTAAACTGGCATCATACATCAATATTACTGCAAAAAGTGATACTTTGTTTTTTTCTTTGTCCTGTTTTCAAGTACTAACATCATAAATCAAGATACTTTTACTTGAGATGTAAAATGACGTAAAATAAGAAGTCTTATATATACATATATACTGTACATACATTTACACACACACATAATATATATATATATATATATATATATATATGAATTTTAATTAGATAAATTGCTTAAAACAAGAATCATTATCTGCAATAGGGTAAGAAAAATTAAACGGTTCAAACACACACATTGGTTGTTTGTTTCATGAGGACTCTCCATAGATATAACGATTGTTATTCTGTGCAATCTTTACATTCTATCCCCTAACCATAAACCTTTTTTTACATTTTACAATAAAAACAAACAAACAAAAAAAAAAAACATTTTTGTGTGATTTATCAGGGGTTTTCTTCATGGGGACCGAAATTTAGTCCCCATGACTTAGAAAATTTCAGTTTTTACAATCCTTAGATATATATTTGTAAGTAAATAAATATCCTGATCCCCACAACAAAGGGAATACCTGAATCAATCACACACTCTCACACACACACCCACCCACCTCTTGGCTTCGACTGGAAAAGAAGGAAATCTTCTTTCTGGTGTAGTCATCTATTGCTTTAGCAATGGCTTCAAGCCATTCGTCTCTTTCTGTGGCTGAACTGCAAATGTCAATAACAGCAAGTAATTTCAGTTTAATTAAAAATAAGTACCAGGAATTCATTTTATCTAGTGATCAAAGGATTATTATCATGTATTATTATCCATTCCACTACCGATATTTCTCTAATGTAGTGTAGCTCTTACTTGGCAGACAGTATGAAGGAGCGTTCCACACTCTCAATGTTTAACTCATTCTGATAGGCCTCCTGACTGGGTTTGCTCACCTATTATAGACATGGGAGACACACACGTTAAATCTCCTGTCATTGTTGGTGTGTGCGTAAGAGAGTGTTATGACGGTGGATATCTGACCTTCATGCCGGCCAGAGACAGCATACTGTTGACTTTATACTGGCCAGACTGAACGGGTGTTGTGTACAGCAGAATATCATTAAACTGTTGAGAGAAACAGAAAATTTACTGGCTGTGCAAAAAAAAAAAAAAGGTTTTTTTTGTGAAAAAGAGTTGCACCATCCACGGTTTCCTGTCATATGCAGTAATTTCCTGTATAGTAAATGACCGTGTTAATCCACATAGTAATATTAGCGTGTGGTCACTGTTGTGTGTAACTCTACGCAATCAGAAACTGAAATAAGTTGAAGTACTAAAATTACAAACTAGAAAGTAATAAAGCCTAAACTAAACTAAAACTGAATTAAAATAAATGAATCCTAAATAGTAATATTTTGAAAAAAAAAAAAAAAAACACAAAAAAGACTAAAAATTAAGACTAAAAAAATTACCAAAAACTCTAAAAGTACATAAATAAAATAATACAGTCTAATAGTATTTTGCCTTAACTTAACCACAGTTTCTCACCAGGAAGAACATTCTAGGCTGCATAACTTTCCTGGAGAGTTTCATCAGAGTGCCCTCCTTTAAGAAAACCTACAAGAACAGTGAGTTAGTTTAGCAACGCAGACACTTTAGGCACCGCTCGGACACAATGAATCATGGGTACTTTAGTTTCTTACCCTGCCAGGTTGGACGATTTCATGATGACCGTTCAGACTGTACTGAACCTGCATGAGCTTCTGAAAGTTATCCTGAATAAATGAGAAGCGTGTTAGACAAAATTCATATTCATGAGGCTGTAATGCAGTGGTGTGCTTGTGGTTGTGTTGTGTTACCCCTTGCTTCATGATGTCGTTCGCATGGTTTGCCACTTCTTTCACCACACTAAGGGCAGCTGGGTAAACCAAACAAACCAATAAAACATTTCAAAGATTCTTTTCCTTAATTCATAATGTTACTCATAAACAAAATAGAATAAAGGTTTCATATTGCAGTAAAAATCTTAGATAAAGTCAAAAGCTTGATAGATTACTATATTAGTGTATTATAGTGAACGTGGAAGTAGTGACAGATCTTTTCTTCCGTATTGTGTAAGACGTTCAAGTGAAACAGATATTGAAAAAATGTCAATAAAACGGCTTTAGACAAAAATCAATATTAATTTCATGCAGACTTTTTAAATAAATAGATATTTACATTTTGGAAGCATCTATAGACGCCATATGGATGAAAATGAGGTTGTGAGGGGGAGACATTCAGTGTTTACAATGACACTCGCAGTATAAAAGTCCTAGATCACGTACTTTTCGAAACTTAGAACCTTTAAAAAACTGTTTTCTGGAGTTTTTATCTACTGAACGTTTTTTTCAGAGAGACATTTTGTCAGCTGAACAAGGTCTATGAAAAATATGAATGCCTTTGTATAGAAACAAGATTCACATTTCACACGAACTACATTGTTTTGGAAAATGAAAAGGGTCTTTAAAAACTGACAAGGACTTATGATTTTAATGAATGAGGTGATAAAACCACGAGGCATGTCTAAAACAATGGTCTTAGTTGTAATTGTTGGTTACTGTCAATTTTACTTTATTTATTTACTGGTCATTTTCTAAAAGTGCCACCTTAGCACTCCCTGCACTAGTCTGTGTCATTACCAGGGAAAATGGTGTGCTCTTACTTTGTGTGTCTTTGTAGTCGGATGAATCCTCAGGAAGATTCTTCAAATAATCTGAAAGAGACTATTCAAAATTGGTCCGAGAAATTTGCTCTATTCTCTAAATTACTTCATTAGCTTGTTTTGAAGTTTAATCATAAGTTTATCCAAACCAAATATGAAAGGGGTGAACCCATAATTCAAATTCACTTCAATTTAACCAAACTCTCATGCCATAAAAGAAATTGTTTGACAAGTTATAAGCTGATGTATAGTAGCCAAAATGTGCCTGTGAGTGGTTTCCTGTAATGGGCCTGATTTCCTCCTGGAGTGTCGTGTGGACCGATTACATCTGGTATTAAGATGTGTTTTGTTCGATCGGATCACAAGTAGACGAGGGAAACACATACCCGTTTACACCTGGTGTTTTAATCCGTCTCTTTTGTCCACTTTCAACCACTTCTGTCCTGATTACTTAGAAGGGAGGGAATATGGGTGGGTAAATGTATCTTTTTTTTCCAGATCTTTCAATCTAACGGACAAAATAAGCCCACTCGGCTTCCATATGAACACTACTAAAGACAACAGAAAAACATACGCTTTCATTTCTGCCGGAATCAGGAATGGTGAGAGAACATTGTGCTTGGTACATTTTTCGTCTTCAAACCAAACTTGGGTCTTCAGCCAACAAAGTTTTTAATCCCGCGCTTTTCATAATGTTTGCGTATCATGTCAGTAGGAGGAGAGTAGGCGGTCTTTAATGGCTGTTCAAACACATTCGTCCACATGAGCGCTTCCAAAATGAAAGCAATCCGGTCAAATGCATTTTCGGTTGAAAGTGGACAAGCTGGAAACGTTTTAGACCCTGATTACACCTGTATTCAGCGTCGTCCACTTGTGGTCAGATTGATGAAAACGCATCCTAATTCCAGGGTGTGTAGGAGTGTACCTGTGAGCAGGAGCTGGTATTGAGGTATCCGCTGCACCGGTTTCAGCAGGTAATGCTTCAAAGCAAGGCTAGCACAGCGAGGACTCGTCTGAAGATGAAAGAGCGAAATCTTAAATAGGAAGATGCATTTATAAAAATAATGGCTTTCCCTGTTTAAAAAAAAAAAAGTACAAATATTCACTCTGCATTAAATATTTAACCATCATTTCATTGGTTTAATCAGTATAGCAGTATGTTTTACATTGTACTCGTGCTGTATGTTGCAGTTAATTTTAAAAATAAATGAAAAAACTTTTTTTTTTATCTACAAGATAAAATGTTATTAAAGCGTCTTATCTGTATGTTCTACAAACATACTATTAATGTGATAAATTGATGCATTAAAATACAATTAAATAATTGAAATTATAATAAAACACAGCTGATTTTTTTCTAAAAATTGAAAATAGCCATTGACTACATATATTTATTGATTAAAATTAATTAAATAAGTGATATGTACATACCACAAGCATTCTACATGACATTAATAATTAATTGCTAACATTAACTTTGAAAATGTACCCTTTAAAACAAGTATTATCAGAACATTTCGCATTAAAATAAAAAATAATCCTTATATTGATATTGCAGGTTTCCATTTTTAATTGTCTGTACAGTTGGAATCATGCAACAACTACTAAAACATTGTCTCTCTCTCTCTCTTACACACACACACCCTTTTATATCATGGAGGGGTATTCTATTTTTTAAAATTAAAAAAAGAATGGTGTTACAGAATTTTGAAAATTAAAGATTTTATTCTCTATATTAATGTCATTTTATCTTGGGGATGATTTTGTTTAATAACATTATGTCGACATTTGGATTAAATATGGATTAAATATTTTGACTGTTTTGCAACTCCAATCGGACTTATGACCTGTAACTCTGCCTGAGTATCGGACAAGTGTTCACTGTTGGCCAGAGGAGAACTGGCCCCCCGACTAAGCCTGGTTTCTCCCAAGGTTTTTTTCTCCATTTGTTGGAGTTTTGGTTCCTTGCAGCTGTTGCCTTTGGCTTGCTTAAGTTGGGGACACTTGCTTGATATTCAGCAGTGTTTATAGTGTACCAGCATTGAATGCGAACTGAGCTGAGCCAGATAATTACGTCACTGTTTTCTCCAGTGCTGATATACATAAATTAACTAGACTAATAACTATAGATCTATTGAATCAATAATATATATATATATATATATATATATATATATATATATATATATATATATATAAGATGGACAATGACACCATTTATTTTGGGATGAAAAATGATTCAGCCAAAAATGATTTGCCAATTATTAATGTAAAGCTGCTTTGCCACAATTTGCCTTGTAAAAAGTGCTATATAAGTAAAGGTGACTTGTATCTCTCTATTAGTGTTACTAGACCTCAGTGCTGCTTTTGACACAATCGACCACAATATTCTTTAGAATAGACTAGAAAATTATGCTGGAATTAGTGGAATTGCATTGGCATGGTTCAAATCATACTTATCTGACCGTTATCAGTTTGTAGTAGTAAACGAAGAGATGTCATTTCGATCACAAGTTAAATATGGAGTACCACAAGGCTCAGTTCTCGGACCGTTGCTTTTCACTCTGTACATGCTACCCTTGGGAGATGTCATTAGGAAGCATGGCTTTAGCTTTCACTGTTACGCTGATGATACCCAGCTCTATATTTCCTCGCGCCCTGACGAAACCTACCAATTCTCAAAATTAACAGAATGCGTAGCTGATATAAAAAATTGGATGACTAGTAATTTCCTACTACTAAATTCAGAAAAAACAGAGATTCTAATTATTGGACCAAAAACTTCAGCACATAAAAACCTAGAATACTGTCTAACACTTGATGGCTGCTCTGTTAAGTCGTCTTCGTCAGTTAGGAACCTGGGTGTGCTCTTTGATACCAATCTTTCATTTGAAAGCCACATTTCTAGCATATGTAAAACCGCATTCTTCCATCTTAAAAATATATCTAAATTGCGACATATGCTCTCAATGACAAATGCGGAACAGCTAGTTCATGCGTTTATGACCTCGAGACTAGATTACTGTAATGCTCTATTGGGTGGTTGCCCTGCTCGCGTGATAAACAAATTGCAGCTGGTCCAAAACGCAGCAGCTAGAGTCCTTACTAGAACCAGGAAGTATGAACATATTAGCCCGGTTCTGTCAAAACTGCACTGGCTCCCTATTAAACATCGTATAGATTTTAAAATCTTGCTAATTGCTTACAAAGCACTAAATGGCTTAGCTCCCAGTACCTGAGTGAGCTCTTAATGCATTATAGTCCTTCGCGTCTATTACGATCTCAGAATTCTGGCCAGTTGTTAATACCTAGAATATCAAAATCAACCACAGGCGGTAGATCCTTTTCCTATTTGGCACCTAAACTCTGGAACAATCTCCCTAGCATTGTTCGGGAAGCAGACACACTCCGTCAGTTTAAATCTAGACTAAAAACGCATCTATTTAACCTGGCATACACATGACGCACTATAAACTTTTGTCTTCATATCCGTTAAAGGATTGTTAGGCTGCATAGATCAGGTCTGCCGGAACCGGGAACACTTCCTATAACACCAGATGTACTCGGTACGTCAGAAGAAGAATGGCGTCTACGCTAATTTTTTCTCTCTGCTTATCCCGAGGTTTACCAATTAACGTGATTGGCTGGATCTGGGCCGTGTCCGGGTCGGACGGGGAACCTGTGCCTGTGTGCGGCAGCAATGTGGCCCTGTGGTGTCGGCGGAGACTGTGTTAACTAGCTCATCCTTTGTTAAGACCTTACCGACTCATCAGCCAGTGGCACATATCCCAACAAACCGTCCCATACCGGCGTGATCAAAAAGATCTTAAACTAGATTAAATATTTTGACTGTTGCGATTCCAAAACGGTTTAATGACCTGTAACTCTGCCTGAGTATCGGACAAGTGTTCACTGTTGGCCAGAGGAGAACTGGCCCCTCGACTAAGCCTGGTTTCTCCCGAGGTTTTTTTTTCTCCATTTGTTGGAGTTTTGGTTCCTTGCCGCTGTTGCCTTTGGCTTGCTTAAGTTGGGGACACTTGCTTGATATTCAGCAGTGTTTTTGATATGCCTGCATTGGCGCCGTTGTATACAAACTGAGCTGAGCCGGACGATTACGTCGCTGTTTTCTGCAGTGCTGATTTACCTAAATTAAGTAGACTAATAACTACTGATATTTGCAACGGAATGAATCAATAATATATAGAATAAGCTGCACAATGACACCATTTTCTTATTAATGTAAAGCTGCTTTGCCACAATTTGCATTGTAAAAAGCGCTATATAAATAAAGATGACTTGACTTGACTTAAAGATGGGCACTCCTACCTCAAACTGACGAACAACGCTTGCAAAGGGAGGATTTTTGCGACACTGTTCGTCCAGCAGAGCCACGTTATGGTCAAACTCTCTTATGTAGGTGGAATACATCTTCAGATACGGACCCTTCTGAACAAAGATATCAGCCAACCTCTGATGATCAGACCTGCAAGAGTGAGAGAAATCTTCAGTATTGAGCATTGAAAGATTGACAAATTTAGGAAACTCATTTTTATCGATATATAATTTATACTTCCAATAAACTCCTTCGTACTACTAAATGCTCTCGTTCTTATGAATCCTTATTTGAACTCTCTCTGCTGCTAGCCACAAAACATTCATGCTACTCCAACACAAAAATGACATTTAACTTTCATACGGCGTGTGCGTTACCAGTGTGCCACTCTCTCCTCCAGCTCTTTCAGCAGGTCTTTATTAAGTTCGTAGAGTTGTGGCAAATAGTACAAGATTTGATTCAACACTTTCTCCTCCACCAATGGCTTCCCGCTCGCACGAGTCGCTTTGGCAACTGCGTCCCGGAAATCCTGACACAGAAATGGAGATGGAAGCTATTGCCAAAATTCCAGGCTACGGTAACAAAACAAAGGCAGCTAAACAAGATGAGTAACAGCAAAAAACACACGCTAACATCCGAGAATTCAAACAATGGCTTCATTTACTAGTATTTAAACTTAAATCAAACAATAAACAATAATAGTCCATTCCAAATTTTTGAGATGAATCTTTTATAATCTCAAGCTCAAATGAACAGTGCAATAAACTAGCACTCAAAAACATATTTCAAACACAAACAGAGTAAAAACAAACAAACTGAAGTGAATAAACTGACAGCACAGTCCTTCTACAGCTTTAAAGAGGAAGTAAAGAGAACATTTTCTCTCTCTCTCTCTCTCTCTCACACACACACACACACACACACCTTTAGGACAGCTGTTTGGGGTCATGGCCAAACAAGTGGGTTAAAGGGAGGGTGGGTAATTTCTTTCCAAAAACTCTCTCTGTCCGTTGATCTCTGATTCTTTTACCACAGTCTCTCTGGACAAGCTCTTCCTCTTGTCTTTCCTCTGCCGTCTCTTTCCTGTCACTCTTTTTCTGACTTTCTCTCTAATTCTTTGATTCAGCCTGAATAAGGCAGGGTCAGGATGAATCACAGTTTTCAAACTAGTTAGCTATTGAGGTCGACTAGGGAATCTCATCTAGTTTTTGTTTCTTAGCGATGATGCTTTAAATGGGATAAATTATGAGTGGCAACTGCTTGCCATTATTATTATTAGATACAACTGATAAAAATAGTTTTCGTTAATTGACCCGTCACTGGCCGTTTGATTGACAGGTGATCTGACCAATCATAACCCCGGATCTGATAAAACAGTCAGGGGAGTTAGTAGATTAACGTTGGTGAACTGGACTTGTCGCATGGCTTGTCTTTGCAAATGGTCAATTGAAATAATGCTGAAATAAAATAAATATTAGATGAAAAACTTCAAATAAAAAAATAAAACAAAAATTATACGTTACCTTGGCAGCTAACTGAATTAAAATAGTTTAATTTGAAGTACTAAAATTAAAACAAAGCATGAAAGCTAAAATTAAGTCAAAAGCATGCAACAAAATCACTAAAACCTAAACTAAAATTAGAAATAGGAAATTAAAAATATGAATAAATAATATGATAATAGATAAATAAATAATACTAAAATAACACTGCTACTTAGTATGGAAGCTTTCTACAACAGAATAAAAAAAATTAAAAGATAATTCCGACATTTTATCTCGCAATTCTGACTTTTTTTCTTCGCAATTGCGAGTTTATTAGTGCTGTCAAATGATTAATCTTATCCAAAATAAAGGTTTGTGTTTACATAATGCGTATATTTATTATGCATGTATAAATACACACACGCATTTATATATTTAACAAATTGTATATGTAAATATACATGTATATGTGTAAATATCTCTTAAAGCTGCTGTCCGTAAATTCTCTTGCGTTCAAAATTTATCATCACGAATCAATTTTCCAAACCGTGTTTTCGTCTTATCCTGAACCTAATCCTGTTTTTTCCCGCAATTGCGAGTTTACATCTTCAATCAGAATTGCATTATATGAACCATAATTGCGAGAAAAAAAATCAGATTTGTGAAATAAGTCGCAATTACCTTTTTTATTTTTTATTCAGTGGCGTAAACAAGCTTCCATACTTTAGAAAGGGTTTAGCATGTTGCAGTATTCTGTGCTTTAGCACACTGAAGTTTTGGCCCCTTATTCCATTTAAAGCACCATTTATGTAAAAAACTCACTGATATGTTTCTAATTACTGTCGGACTTGAATTGCAGTGACCTATGCATTGAACGATGCTCTTACAATGGCCATTACATTGAGATAAACATTAATAAACAGTAATTCTCACATGACTCAAACAAGATTACCAGAAAGGGGCGTGGCACTACTTTCCACAAAGTACTATTTACATAGCAATCATATCTGTAACTCACAATCAGAAGTTCTTCCAACAAGCTGTCCCACTGCTAATTGGCTGATTTAGACAACATCTCAAATAACCACATTTTTTACGAAAAATATGAAAAGTTCATTAAAGGGACAGTTCACTCAAAAAATTAATATTATCCCATGATTTACTCACCCTCAAGCCATCCTAGGTGTACATGACTATCTTCTTTCAGACGAACACAGTCGGAGATATATTTAAAAATAGCCTTAGTCCTCCAAGGTTTATAATGGTTGTGAATGGAAGCCCAAATTTCGAAGGCAAAAAAAAAAAATCCATATGATTCTAGGGGGTTAATAAAGGCCTTCTGAAGCGAATCGATAGCGAAGTATATAAAGTAAAATAACGATCTTCCGGCACAACAGCCATATGCATTCGACATATATGTCCAAAAAACGTTAAATTCCGCGCTTTTTGAACGCATCTCGAATGCGTTTGGCTGTCGTGCTGGAAGCTCGTTATTTTATTATTTTTTAAAGTTTTAAATAAGGATACAATAAATACATCGATTCGCTTCAGAAGGCCTTTATTAACCCCCTGGAGGCATATGGATTCATTTTTAATATGGATGGATGCATTTTTTTTTTTTTTTGCCTTTAAAATTTCGGCTTCCGTTCACAACCATTATAAACCGTGGCGTGGAGGACTAAGGATATCTCCGATTTTGTTTGTCTGAAAGAAGATAGTCATAAAAACCTAGGATGGCTTGAGGGTGAGTAAATCATGGGATAATTTTTGGGTCAACTATCCCTTTAAGAAAAATATGGGCTTCACATTTCTGCTTTTAACCTGTTAATCAGCCTTCAAAATGCCTTGCCCCCATAGACGTCCATTGTAGATTAATTACAGTTCATGCGATTGTTTTTGCTTGGGCGACGAGTCAAAATAATTTTTTTGTGGCAATCATCTTGTATCGAACCAAGAACATTTCAATGCCGATGGTCAGTTTAGAATGTGTAGTCTCCTTAAATACACTTGCATGGAGCACACAGCTACTCATTAAAATCTTAAAATAAACAGACAAATGTGTCTGTGTGTGTGTTTCCCTCTATGATCCAACTGCAACTGTGAGAAATACTGTTCGAGAACATATTCATGTGAAATTAATAAAATGCACAAACAAATGGCGACACACACTTCCTGCGTGACACAATTCTTGCTCTGATTCAAATCTGGAGCCAGTGAAAACAGTGACGACTTACAATGTGAAGTAACTTCAGAACATCCACAAATCTGCAAAGACAAACAAATGAATCAAAACACAAGTTCAACTAAATATACATATACACTATATGCAATAAAATACTTCTTAAAAGAGGCGTGTCATAATAAAACACTTTCAAATGTCATTGGATGTTTGTACTTACACTTTCTCTGAGCTCATTATCTCCATTGCAATGTGGACCACCTTGTTCCTCTTTGCTCTCTCTACCTCCTGAAGACACACAAGTTAAAATGCAGTTATAATATTAGACCATTTTAAAATCTATGATCAAATTTGAAGTGTCATTAACTTACATGGCTACACCCAACCATCATTACCAACAACATACAGTCTCATAGCAAAACAAATGTGAGCGTGAGTGAGTGGCTGAAGTCTTTATTTGGATCGGGGTCTGTCCAAACACAAGGACATAGTTTGACTGAAAGCACCCCCTGCTTGTCAAATCGGGGTGTGTCTGGGGGTCTCTCTGGATTATCTCCAGACAGAAAGTCTTCTGGACACACCTTCCCAAATCTGATTGATCCACAAGTGATTTGAGCTCTTTCTTTTAAAGTTTTCTCTCTTCAAATTGAAATGACAACATTTTCAAAGTATTTAAAGGGCTAGTTCACCCAAAAATGAAAATTCTGTCATTAATTACTCTCCCTCATGTCGTTCTACACCCGTAAGACCTTCGTTCATCTTCGGGACACAAATTAAGATAATTTTGATGAAATCTGATGGCCCAGTGAGTCTTCTATCGCCAGCAAGACAATTAACACTTTCGATGCCCAGAGAGGTACTAAAACATATTTAAAACAGTTAATGTGAGTACAGTGGTTCAACCTTAATATTATAAAGCGACGAGAATATTATATATTCCAATACTCGGTATTGGCAGACATGAGCGGCACGACACAAGCATGTGATGCGGACTCAGAAGCCGGCAAATAATGACTCGGCATTCTGGCGTAAAACCTGGAAGAACTTGGCATAAAAAGAGTAGGGGAATGACACGAGAAGATAATGTTGAATAAAGTTGCTATTTTTGCACAAAAAGTGTTCTCGTCGCTTCATAAAATGAAGTTTGAACCACGGCAGTCATTTAGACTATTTTAACGATGTCTTTAGTAACTTTCTGGACCTTGAAAGTGGTGGTTAAATTGCTGTCAATTGACGAGTCAGAGCTCTCGGATTTCATCAAAAATATCTTCATTTGTGTTCTGAAGATGAACGAAAGTCTTACAGGTGTGGAACGACATGAGGGAGAGTAATTAATGACAGGATTTTTATTTTTGGGTGAACTAACTATTTAATTAGTCATGATATTTAAAAATATCCTGAGAGAAAACCTGAGGGATTTCTGTCCCTCTATTAAAGTCCATTCTGCTAAAACTTCAACAAGTTCATAAAGGCATTGTAAAAAGTAATCCATATGATTGCTGTTAGTTGTTTTGTGCATACCTCTTTATCTTTTGTTTGGCTCACGTCTTCCTTACTGGAGTCAGAGCTGTTACCATCTTCTTCAGAGCTCAATCCATCCTCTGACAAATCACCGCTCATGGAACATCTGCTGTCAAACAGAAAGTGCACACGTTCAGTCCAAAGTACATACAATCAAACATGTATTCATGAACAAAAATACAAACACAAACACTTTCAATTTCAAACCAGTTTCCATTATACTGACAGGCAGTTATATGTGCAATAATAAATGAAAATAACTCAAATGAAAAATAAAATAATTATCTGTATACATTTTTTATATATATAAATTATCTAAATAAATAATTATATTATATATAATATATATTATATAATAATATAATATTAATAATATTCTGTGTTTTTTGCACATGCCAGCAAAGACAACTTCATTTGCCAAGTTTAAATATGCAAAGGGTGCAAATTAGATTTGCTATTTGCCGCCGGACTTTCGTTCGGTTCCCCACACATAGTTATCGAATGCCTTTAAAAGTCTAGGAATACAGTGAACAATATGGACTACATTTATGGAGCTTTTATGATTTTTTTTCTTGCATCATTTTAACCTCAAATTTCTCTTTTTGTACACTACATAAGAAATTAAGAAAGAGTCTTTTGAAGTGACATGAGTGAAAAAAAAACAATCATTTTTGTATGAACTGTTACTTTAGCATCCAGCACCAGATAGCACAAGCAAACTCTAAAGCATGCTCATGCATTCACACACTTTCTGCCCTCTTTCTGGTTCCCCTCGCTCTCATTCTTTCTCCTGTGGCAGGACAGAGCTGCTCTTGTTTACAGCTTATATAAACTCACTCTGCAAAGACACACACACACACACACACATCCATAGACAAACCCTCATAGACAAACCCTCAAATGCGCAACCTCTCTCACACACAGAGATACGCAGACAGGAGTTTGGAGTTTCTGTCGTGCCTGGGTAATTACTGTGAATGTTTTTGAAAATTTCACTTTAACTATCTATAAAGGGCGCTCAAGTGCAAAGCCTGGAATGTGCCGAATATAAATATCACTGAATTAATTATTGACTTCTACCACTGAGATAGCACACACAACGTATTCTTAATCATGTAAATGAGGTTTGATTATCATTTTTCATATAAAGCCAATTAAATTATATTTATTACCAACTAACTCAAACTCTAAACCATAAAATAAATAGCTATTGCTATGAATCAATTGTTCAACTGAGGATGTCCCTGAATGTCTCCAAAAGAAGGTTTTGATCAGCCCCATTTTGGCTAGTAGACACACGGGTTTGTTTAGCAATCAAAGTGAGAACATTCCATAGGCGTAATGGTTTTTATACTGTACAAACTGTACATTCTACCCCCCTACACCTAAACCTACCCATCACAGAAAACATTCTGCATTTTTACATTTTAATAAAACATTTAAAATAAAATAACAATGAGGACTCATGAAATGTCCTCATAAAACATGTTTACGTCGTAATGCCAGTGTAATACCCATGTCATTATACAAATGTGTCCTCATAAGTCATGAAAACAAGCACGCACACACACAGGTTTCACTCCAAGTGCTTCAGCCTGACTCCCATTAACCAATCAAGTCCACTGATCCAAATGTTCAAATCCCACAGATAAACAGAAAGTGGCTGTTTTCAGAATGTAGTACTAGCATGGTGCCTAGTGTATACTGTGTAGTATGCACTGTATGCTACATAATATTTTTGAAAATCTTGCAAAAACAAGGAACCAGTCAAAAATTTACATTATTTAAAAAAAAAAAAACAGTAATATTGTGATATATCATTACAATTTAAAATAATGGATTTCTATTTTAATATACTTTCAAACAATTTATTTCTGTGATGCAAAGCTGAATTTTCATCAGCCATTACAGTACAGATGCAGTACAAATGAGAAACGTATTTGTGAACTCGTTTACTTAAATGTATACTTTTATATACTACAGATGGGCCAATTTAATCCCAGTATTGAAATAGTACACACAAGTTTACTACTAGTACACACTGATATTAGTATACTTACTACATAAAGTATACTTGAACATTACTTAAGTATACTTCATAAAATGAACTGGAAGTATACTTATTTTTCGTAAGGGACCTTGCTAAATAAAAGTATTAAATTTCTTTCAGAAAAAGAAAGAAAAACATTACGGTACATTTGAACGGTAGTTACAAAAGATTTGCATTTTAAATAAAAGTATCACAGGTAATAAAAAAAAATATTAAGCAGCACAACGGTTTCCAACATTGATAATAAATCAGCATATTAGAATGATTTCTGAAGGATCATGTGACACTGAAGAATGTCGAAAATTCAGCATTGCATCACAGAAATAAATTATATTTTAAAGTATATTAAAAAAATTCTACATTTTTTTCTGTCATTTTTAAACACATAAATGCAGGCTTGATGAGCAAAAAAGACTTTTCAAAAACATTAAAAATAGTAATGTGTCCAAACTTATGACCGGTACTACATGTTAAAGTCCATTCAAATAAGAGGTTGAGAAAAAGATTTGCGTTGTTGTATGGTGGGATACAGTATTAATGCAGTGTATTCTGTCGTTGTGTGCACAACACGTTCTGTACTGAGAGATCAAAGATGATAATGTATTACTACTGTGATTAAGGGCTTTAGCCCACATGACTGTAAAATATTTGTTGGTTACAATTTGCTGACAACTCCAAACATACGACCACAAACTTGATTCAACGTCCTGTGCATCTGGAAACCAACTGCGAATTCAGCAAATGCTGTAAGTTTTCACCGGCACTGAGACGTTGTCACTGACAAGCCACTGGGTCAAGAATGTTTTCTAAAATTTAGTTCCTTATCTTCTTTAAATTCTTTTTGCTCTAAATGCTTACGCATAAACGCTCGAAATCAGTTTTGTAGACAAAAAATAAACTGTGCTTGCACATGAATTCCAAAAATAAAACCAAACATTATGACGAAAAATAGCTGTGGGCTCAAATGCCTTAATGAGGTCAGAAATACAGTCAGCAGTTTGTGTATTTGCAATCAGGATAAGATGATTCACGTTTTCCTGACATGATTTTGCTACTGTGTTGGAAATGTTGCAATGACGAAGCATAACTGTGAGCCAGAAGATCTCAATTGAAAATTCTGAGAATGAGAGAAAAAGAGTGTGGGAGAAATAGAGAGAGAGAGAGAGAGAGAGAGAGAGAGAGAGAGAGAGAGAGAGAGAGGTTATTTTCCAGAGGCTCAGCTCTCTCCTCTACAGACATTTCCTGCTCTGGCCACTGAAAATAACCCACAGGAAAACAGCCCAACCTGGACTCAAAGAGTGGACTATAACCCTCTCTCTCACACACGCTTCCATAACCACACAGACCAAACCAACACATTGCACATTAAAATCTATGTATTTGTTGCTCTGTAGCTTTAAATGTTGAACAAATCACAACACTCTGAAACTGGCAAAGCTCCAAATTACCAAAAAGCGCAGCAAGATTTTGTCATTTTGGAGTTAATCTGTGAACTCTGAGTATTAAGGCCCATTCACACCACGGTTGATAACTGTAATGTTTTAATAGTCATACTAATTCTTTTAGTATAGAAAAAAAATCTACAACTTAACAGCTAAAACAATAACGACACAGAGGAATGATTTTTTTCAACTGATGAACGATAAAAACATTCAGAGCCAATCAGAATTCACCAGCTTTAAAGTCTCAAATGCTGCATGTGCTCACAACAAACAGACTGTTCTCATCCGCTGGTGTGGATGCTAGTGTCATACTTATCTTGGTGTGAACAGAACTTTAATATTTTGGACGCAGTTGATCGGAGATGTGAATATAGGATATATATGTCATTTAAAAACATGTCCTAAGCAAAAGCACCCATCAACCGATCATTAAACTTTTAAACCATTCCACTGTATATCGGATATTTTTCGGCATTCTAGTAGCTGATTGAAAATCCTAAATTATATCTGGTTGATCGTTTTAGGGGTCATTCACGTTGTGTCTAAAAATGCTTCTTATTCTTTCCGTCATAGACGTGTCTATAAAATACGAGGTTTGTGACGGCGTCGTTCTCTTGTGAACATGCGTGTCGCGTGTGACATAAAATAATGAACTTGAGCGTGCAAAAGACACTATGTGTGAACGGAATCTTAAAGGGTTAGTTCACCCAAAAATAAAAATTTTGTCATTAATTACTCTCCCTCATGTCGTTCCACACCTGTAAGACTTTCGTTCATCTTCAGAACACAAATGAAGATATTTTTGATGAAATCCGAGAGCTCTGACTCGTCAATTGAGAGCAATTTAACCACCACTTTCAAGGTCCAGAAAGGTACTAAAGACATCGTTAAAATAGTCTAAATGACTGCCGTGGTTCAAACTTCATTTTATGAAGCGACGAGAACACTTTTTGTGCAAAAATAGCGACTTCTCGTGTTATTCCCCTACGCTTTTTACGTCCAGTGCTTCCATGTTCTACCGCCAGAATGCCGAGACAATTTTTGCCAGCTTCTGAGTCAGCATCACTTGCGTCGTGCTGCTCATGTCTGCCAATACCGAGCTGACGTTCTGACGCAGAACCTGGAAGCGTTGAACGTAAAAAGCCTAGGTAAATGACACAGAAGAGAAGATCTAGTTGAACAAATTTGTTATTTTTGTTCTCGTTACTTCATAAAACGTTACAGTCACGTTGATGGTCTTTAGTACCTTTCTGGACCTTGAAAGTGGTGGTTAAATTGCTGTCTATTGAGGAGTCAAGAGAGCTCTCGGATTTCATTAAAAATATCTTAATTTGTGTTCTGAAGATGAACCAAGGTTTTGCGGGTGAGTATTTAATGACAGACTTTAAACGGTTAGTTCACCCAAAAATGAAAATTATCCCACGATTTACTCACCCTCAAGCCAGCCTAGACTATCTTCTTTCAGTCAAACACAATTGGAGAAAATACTTAAAAATATCCTTGCTCTTCCAAGCTTTATAATAGTAGTGAATGGGGCTCAAGATTTTGAAACCAGAAAAAAAATGCATTCATCCATTATAAAAATAATCCATAAGACTCCAGGCCTTCTGAAGCGAAGCAATGGGTTTTTGTAAGAAAAATATCCATATTTAACACTATATTAACAATAATAACTAGCTTCCAGCAGACGGCTGTATGCATTGATTTGCGGTGGAATTGTAACCCCTGACCTAACACATGATTAATGCTGAAGTGCAGAGGAGAGAGCAAAACAAAACACAGGTCAGTCTAAAACAAGAAATTTGAACTTTATTTGAATTTGAATTTGAATGTCAGAGGATTTTTGATATGAGAGAAGCGGAATTTGAGTTTGTTGCCCAGCCCTATTTGTTTAAACCGCGAGAGGCGTCTAAGCTTAAGCTACTCCTACATCCTGCATAATACATTGCGTGAGGGTTTATTCTTGTGGCGCAAGTCAACTTGCGAGGGTATGTATACGATCATCTAGCGGAAGCTAGTTATTTTAGCTTATAAAGTTTTACATTTGGACATTTTTCTTGTAAAAAGCTGTATGGATTATTTTTATGATGGATGGATGCATTTCTTTAGGCTTCAAAATCGCACCCCCAATTCACTACCATTTTAAAGCTTGAAAGAGCCAGGATATTCTTAAATATATCTCAGATTGTGTTCGTCTGAAAGAAGATAGTCATATACACCTTGGATGGCTTGAGAGTGAGTAAATCGTGGGATAATTTTCATTTTTGGGTGAACTGACCCCAAGCTTTACTCACCCTCAAGCCATCCAAAGGTGTACATGACTTTATTTTTTCTGTTGAAGACAATCGGACAAAATAGTAGCTTTATAATGGCAGTAATGCGCTACCAAACGAGTATGAGCTGATGAAAATGTCTCCATCCATATCCATCTATCATAAACACATGGCTCTGGAGGGTTAATAAAGGCCTCCTGAAGCAAAGTGATGCGTTTGTGTAAAAAAACAAAATCCATATTTAACAAGTTATGAAGTAAAATATGTAGCTTCCGGTGTCATGTCAGTTCCACAAGTTGAATAGGGAAAGCGTAGAATGTTGCGTCAGGATATTTATTAATATGTCTCCGATTGGCTTCGTCAGAAACAACAAAGTCATATACACCTACGATGGCCTGAGTGTGAGTAAAGCTTGAGGTAATTAAGTTGGCTTGAAAGAGCCAACTTGCTGTTCCGCTACTTAAGCTTGTTATTATTCTTCTTAGCCAAATTTCAAAACACTACTCCTCCTAGACTTCAAGCTACAACCACCAAACTCGGACTAGACCTTCAGACTGTTCTGATTTAGGTTGCTATATCTTTTCAGACTGATTGGAGTTACGGTTTTCCTAAAAATGCTGATTAAAACTTGGAAAAATCCCATTGACTTTCATTGATGGAATTAGACTCAATGAATCTGCCATTCTATGTACTATTTCTAATCCATTTAAACTCATTCAAACTCGTCTATCCAATTTTTCTAATCTATCTATCTATCTATCTATCTATCTATCTATCTATCTATCTATCTATCATCTGACTATATCTATCAATTTAGCCATCAATCATCTGACCATTTCTATCTAACTATCTATCTATCCATCTGTCTATCTATCTAACTTCTAAACTAAAACTAAAACCATTTCAAATTTCACGCTTTTCAAACTACTTCAAATTTTCTGGCTAGGCTTTTTCAAGCCAACTTAAAAGTTTGTCTCAACGAACTTTTCTATCTAGTTTTCATTTGAAAGTGAACTAATCCTTTAACCACCCAATGTAATGGTGCGGTTATAGCAAATATGCCATGCAAACCTTCCAAATACTTGGAAGACAAATGTGTCTTGGTCATGTCAAAATATGTTGATTAATTATTATGTCCTTTAACTTATACAGTTGTAGTCCAGGATGGTGAAATAAACAATATCTTATACATGCATAAACTGACCTGTTCATCTCACATGGTTCCTGCACTTCATACACTCCTGCGTCTGCATCCTGGTTGGAATAGACCCAGGGCAGGTTCATGTACTCTGGAATCTCTTCATATAATGGGACGTTCTCATATTCCACCCCACAGTCAGTCTCACTGTCACCTAAGGCTTCGTCCTCATCACCAAGGGTGACTTGATTAGTGGGTGTAGCTTTATGGTCCTCGTATTCCGCATCAGTTCGCGTGCAATCCAGGGACTGTCCACTGCGAAGCAACTTTGGAAGTAACCGTGCACATACACGCAGCTCTAGAAGTTTCCGCAAGCTACGTCGTGTTTGATCGGACCGCACCAACGGCTCGGAGGATTCTGATCCACTATCCACTCGCTGAAGATCCGCAGAGGAAAACGACTTGGCCCTCTGTTTGATGAAAACAGCTCCCACACCACCAGCCTGCGGTTGGCTGTTACTGCGAGTCGGCTGGTTTCTACCAAAGAGAGGGATGCTAGGCAGGGCGACTCGCCATGAAGGTTTCTCCTGAGGAGGTGCCGGGAGTTCTCTGAATACGGGAGGACTGGAGTTAGGAAGCGGAGGGGGGGTGTGCGTTTGTGGACACGTGTTTTGCTTCCGCAACACAGAGGCGGGAAGACTGTTTCGTTGTGGCTTTTTAGGCATGACTTTCGGTGACTTTTCCTCCTCATCCAAAGATGGCTTGCTTATAGCTGCAACTTGTGAGCCACAGCCGAGCTTAATCTGTTTAGGAAGACTCCGAGTTATCGGGTATCGAGCAAAATCTCCATATGCTTCATCATCTTCATCTTCGCTTTGCACCTCCTCATCTTTACTCCCAACCAAGGAATCTTGAAGATCTGAGCGGCAATGCAAAAGCAAGTTGTCCACTGATGTAGAGGCCTTGCACAAGGAATCAACCATTTGTGGGAGGGATTTCTGTCGAGGTGGCGGAGGTGGAGGTTGCGACCCCTCCTCCGCAGCTGTGTTCATGGAAGCTAGAGTTACACCATTTGTTGGAACCGAATAATGAGTGTACTCTAGATCAGGAAACATGTCTTCAGTATGTGCACTTTGAAAAGAGTCTACTTTGTACAAAGAATCAGTGTTGGTCGAGGAGCCAGTGTCTGTGTTATCCGTATTCTCTTTAGGGGAACATAAATTTCGAGGTGTGTCGGTGTAGGACTGACAGGTTGAAGTGTTTTCAGGATTTTCCAGTAATTTGGCTCTCTGAATGTGTTCAGAAGTCTCTGTAGGTGTATCTGATTGAGTGTCTGAAGGTGCAATTTCCACAACATTCTGCCTAAGGAGTGCCCTCCGAGGGCGTCGTGGATGGGGGACAGGGAGTGGTTTGCTGGGAGGTGCAGGGTAACCAATATTGTCACTGATGCAAGAGCCAGAAATGGAGTTCCCGGTTTGTTTCTCCTGTGCAGTTTGTTCCTGTAGGGGTTCTGTAGGACTGTGTCTTGGGATCTGGATAATTTGTGTGTGTGTACTTGTCTGGTCCTTTTCTACAGTAGAAGAATTAGTTTCTTCCTGTGCCTCTGTGGAAGTGTGGAATGAGTCTGTGGGAGCATGCAATCGTTCCCGTTCAGATTGGGCAGCATGTTCCCATGTGTCATTGCAAAACAACTGTTCTTTTGGGCTGTCGCCTTCTTTGAAAACTCCTACCTCTGCTGTTCCACATATTTCCTTAGAATCCTCTGATTTGCTGTTACCCAGATGATGACCTTGAGTACAGGGTGGTATAATGTAATGTGACAAGTGTGAGGGTAGTAGAGCAGGACCCCCATTTTTGGAGATCGGGGGATGCTGGGCCTTGCAGTGATCTTGTCTTGGCTGAAGAGGTTTTTGAGGGGCTTTGGGCAGGCATGGTTTGGGGGCGACAGCAGGTTTTCCTCTTTTGTGCGCAGTGGGCGAGGGTGAAGGTAGCAGGATCTCTGGTTTTGGGGCGATGGGGGGAGGCGATGGTTTCTGCGACTGAACCAGCTTGGGTTTGGGGGCGACCGGTGGTTTCTTCATTCCTACATAAACTCACACAGAGAAGGAAGAGGGGGGGACTACATGAATTCCATGAATAGACTTGCATGTATCACATACACACAGCTGAACATGATAGGTCTTGACCGAGATCAAGATTTAAATGTAGCTTTGAAACAAACTTCAGCATATAAATGCACATCAAAACTAGTTTTGATTTATTTGGATTCTTTTCTTTGAGGATTGTGTGAAATCCTGTAAGTGAAGGTCCAATACGTGTCATTAACATTTTGTCACTACTCTCAATAATGCTGAATAGCATTTTCTTGTACAGCACTATAAGCAGTGGCTTCAATATACTTCTTTACAAATCGAATTTCATGAGCGTTATGTTTAGATCATCATAGTAGATTATCAGTGAGATTTTAAAAGATTTCCAAGAACAATTCTCTGATTCTCAAGAATCAGATCAATTTACTGAATTGTAAAAGACGACAGCTGCGATGTTGACAAAATAACCAATTTTAAATATCCCCAATCCCAAACTATAACTTCACGGTTTGGATGATTGGGTTGACATATCACAGTTGTAACACATAAAATATAAGCATGATTAGGGCAACCGAAATAATAATAAAAAATAATAAATAATGAGCCAATGTAACGTTTTTGATCTTAATTGCAGGTGAAATTATAGAAGGTGAAGGATGGCTTAGATATTACCTGATTTACAAATGTTCTCTTATAATATCTAACAGCAGAAGACATTGGTCTGAAAGCTTTACAAAGGAAGTGTATTTTTACAATGAACCTTTAACTTCTGTGAGGGCATGGATTTCGTTTAAAATATTCATATGTTTCTCTTTCGTTTATATCATTTAATTTATATTAATTATTCAGTAACAGACAAAAAGTGGAACTGTTGCTATACTCAAAAGTAATGGCAGGTGTAGAGTGTATCAATGTATAGTAAACACCCCAAAAATTGCAGTTATTGTTTCAACCATAAAATTATTTAAAGTAACAACGATTATAAAGATTTTATATTTTCATTTTTCAGTACCACATAAAAGTTAGGTGAACCTATAAAAGAAGAATATTTTGATTTTAGACCTCTGCTTTTATGAATGCCACAATTAAAAAAAGAAAATAATTGTGTTGACTTCGCCGAATTCACTTAGACAGCGTTTTCGAGGGGGGAAAAAACGCTTAGGTTTGTTGATGCTCTCTTGAGGAAATGTGGTCTTCCCATTCCAAGGGAAGCAATCCAAGACTAATCCCGGAGGCGCCCTCCTCCGCTCATTCTTTTCTCTGATCCGGAGCTCGTGCTTTAGTTCGGAGAGTCTTGCGGGCCCGTGATCGGGCTCCGGATCAGGGAACAAGAGCTCGCGAACTGCCTCGCGCTGGAATCCCTGCTTTCACATCAGCACGCGAGACGGAGTCATCAGGCGGATGTATTGTGGTAGAGTTCCTTACAGCAGTGGAAAGAAAAATCACGGGACTTTTCTTTATTCTCTTTGGTTGTACCCTCCATAACAGTGTCCATATCGATTGCAGAGAACAAAGAAAAAAGTAAAACTCGCCCCGAAATTGTTAACTGTGTGTGATAACCGAAGAAACGGGGAAAGGAAATAAAGCAAAGTTGAAACAAAAGACAAAAAAAGTATCCCGTGCGGCTTCCATGTATATGACTGGGGGGGGGAGAACCTGGATACTGCTGAAAATAGAAACCCTTCAGGTTCCAGCTTTTGCTGGAGTAAAAAAAAAAAAAAAAGATGCCAAAATAAAATCACAACCACAACATCGTTCCTTACCTTCTTCATCCGTGAATATCTTCTTGTGCTTCTTTCGGGCAATTCGTCCCGTTAGCACAAGATTAGCGTCTAACAGAGAATAGGAACACTAAAGCTGCGACTTCATTAAAGTTCCACCGGTTGCAACACTTGGAAATATTCTAATGAAACCGTTAAATATTGCAACATTTACCATACATGCCCTACATTTCTTTCTTCCCTGCCTAGACTGCTTGTTCAACAGAAGTAGCTGATGTTTATTCATCAAGGAAACTAACCTGTACTCATGATCCCCAAACGACTCTCTTTACTCCATGAATGAGCTGCATTCAGCACAGTTCCTTTAGATTCAGCTCTTTTCTTCTAGCAGGAGCCATTGCAAGTCCTAGAGGGAAAGACAACTCGGTATCTTCAAAAGATCATCCAAACTCTTCGTGTTTCTAATAAGTCGGAATGAGTTCCATGCTTTCCATGGTTTTTGCCACCGCTTTTGTAAAGCTGGAACGGCGAAGTCCAGTCAAAGAGTTCAATAAAAACTTCTATGATCCGCCGCTAGAGGCGATCTCACAGCTGGAGCGTTGCGATTCATTAAGCGAGTCGGTTCAGTGAACAGATAGTTTCAACGAATGTTTTCAACAAACCGAGTCAGTTATTCATTTCACCAATAAATAAACAGTGGTTGTGTCTGATTATGTCACCTAAATAATACTTTGTTCAAGATATACGAATACACATATTGCTGGGACCCATATTTGGCCACATTATAATTTCAGCTTAACGTGCTCCTTACAGACAAGGAAATGCGCATTTAAGAATCACAACAACCGATGTGGTACCTGTTTTAGCAACGTGTTGGTCTTTATTTACAGTAGTTCATTAACAGTTCATATTAATTTTTCAGATCAACCGATTCCAAGACAAAGTTTCAGTCAAGTGTGATTCAGTTTCACAGATTCATTTAAAGGAACCGATTCAAAAGAATAATTCTTCTTGATAGTTATGAACAGAAAATGTTCCTAATGCTGTTTGCGGTAAGAATAAAAAGTAGATGTAGTAGGATATATGACATCAATTTAAAGTTAAAGTTAAAATTAACGTTAAAGTTACATAAAAAACATACAGAAATTAAGAATTATTCATTCACATCCATCCGACTATATTCACTATACTTAAATCTTATTTTACATAGAAATAAATAATTACATAAATATATTTAAAAAATATAAAATATAAAAATATGTTTTATATATATATATATATATATATATATATATATATATATATATATATATATATATATATATATATATATTTATATTTATAAAATTTATAATATATTTATATAATGGTAGTATTTATATATAAAAGATTTTAGTATATATATATATATATATATATATATATATATATATATATATTAACACAAAACTGATTATTGGGCTACTGTTTTTAACTAACAATTACCTTTTTTTATTGAAAATACAACATGACGTAAAAATCTAAAAAAAAAAAAAATTACATAAATTAAAAAAGGTCTTTCGGGGATTTTTTTTTAAACCTCTACAAATATTTTCCTCATACTAAAAGTAACAATTAATGATTAAAATCAAGACCAACAGCCCAGTGGATGTCGGCATGTCGGCCCACATATTTTGCGAACCGTCGTCAAATAGAAGAAGAAAGAGCTATGAATCATGGGAATTGTAGTTCAAGTCATGGCGTGTCTCTGCGCATTCAGCAGAAGCTACACAGATCTCTCCTGTAATTCCTATCCATTTCAATCCCAGCATGCGCATCTGATGAACACATATGGCGGAGAGCTATGACTGAGGATTTTGATGAAGAAGTTGTGTTCGAGGTAAGTTTCTGATCCAGACACTCGCGTCTACGCGGGCACACAACCGCTGCTCAAATATCTGTGATAGATGTGCAGTTAGCAGCCTGCACTTAGCACATAAAACACTCCTCCCTATGCACCTCTACAATGACTTAGAGCTGCTTATTAAGCACTTTGTGTTTAATTAATTGTAGACCGCGTTGCAAAGTAAGTCTGCCTCCTTTTTGTTATATAATACAACATTTCAGTTGACAAATCGTGTATGAACAGGGTCAGAGACTGTAAAACAGTGAGCTGACTAACGTTACTAAGATAGCATTTCTGGGCATCAAAGGCGCGTCAAGCACTTGGTTGCAATGTTGTCTAGATAGGCAGGTCACTAGATTTTGATACTCTATGCTGCACAATTATGTTATCTAGAATGGCAGCTCTATAGGTTTTAGATATTGGGTGTCTAAAAATAGCAATTGTGATTAAAATGCTCACAAAATGCTGTCTATGCTGGTAACTGATCAGTTTTTAGTACTGTGATGTTTGAAAATGCTGTCTAGGTAGGTGTTTTGAGATTAGAAAAAACACAGTTTAGGTAGGTATCTCACTAGGTTTTGAAACACCGTGTAAATATGGCCAGTCTCTCTGTCCAGCTATCTGTGTTTTTTTTTCTCTCTCTCTTTAAATTGAATTAAGAGCATAGTGCATCAAAGCATGTGTGGCCCTGATCCGCCTTTATGAGTCAAGATTGGGGATGTCAGATCTACTGATCTACTGATCTGCTGCATCACCAGGGAAACTATGCTGTCATATGCATTGATCTAGATTAGACCTCTATTCATTTAATGTTTGTGGCAATGGTTTCCATAAATTGGAATAAAATATATATATAATACATATTTATTGTATGTATATATATTAGAAAATATATGTATATATATATATATATATATATATATATATATATATAATATATATATATATATATATATATATATATATATTATACAATATTAAACAATATATAATACATATTTATTGTATGTATATATATTAGAAAATATATGTATATATATATATATATATATTTATACAATATTAAACAATATATAATAATACATATTTATTGTATATATATATATTAGAAAATATATGTGTATATATATTATATAAAATATGTATACATCTTTATATATATATATATATATTATAAAATGTATTTATGTGTTTATGTATATGTGTGTATATATTTATGTGTATGTATATAATATAATATTTTGTGCAGAAGAAAAGAGTCATACAGGTTTTGAGGGTGATGACAAAACTGCTATCCCTTTAAGTTTATAAATTTTTATTTCCGTTTACTTCGTGGTACCCATGAAAAATGGGGAAAAGAGTATTTCTAAAACAGAAAATGTATTGAAAATAAAATCTTAATGGGATTTTCAATAGTGAATGTGCACTTTTTCTATTTCTGCTGAGCTTTATCATAAAGCAAGCATGTGATCGACTATGGAAATTAGTGAAAATGTATTGGTCAGAAGTAGTGGAAATCCTCCTGTTTTGTGTATTTTGGGCAGTTGTTGTGCTGGTCAGATTTGGGTCACGCTTTTAAAATGTTGTATCTGTTGTGTATTGTGTTGTATTATCCAGACTTCAAAACAAAAACATTCGGATTCTGTTTGCTCTCATTTGGTGACCTAAAATCAGGTCTTTTGCCTCAGGCCAGTTTAGCTGCTCTCTGACATCAATAAACACCCGCCGACTGATTCCTCTCACTGCAAATGAGCTTTGGAGCAAAAAGATCCAAAGTTCGTGACGGGTGGCAGGCTACCTCAGTGCAGGATTTGACTAGAAATAAGAATATGAGAATTTTAAACCTCTTTAGCAACTCATCAAATCCAGTGGCAATGGTAAGCAGTGGAAATGAGCCAGTGATTCCGGATCTTTGGTCGAGAGCTGGGACCTGCGAGAGTGTCGGATCTGCATCCTTCGTTGAGCGATGTTGCGTTTGAGAAGATCTAAGACTAGAGCAAGGGATGTGCGAGAGGTAAGCGAGGAAAAAGGCAGGAAAGGATGTTGTTTCTGGTGTTTCTCCTTTGAGAGAGCACAACCCTTAACTTCCTGAGAGAGAAGAGAGATCTGAATCATGTCTCCTCTTTCTTTCGTTCTCTCTGCTCCCTTCCTCTCTATATTATTTTCACTCATTTGTTCATCAAATTGTTTTTTTCCCCCCATGAAATAATGGCTGCTGTTAAGGATGATATGTGTGAACTGAAAATGTATGTAGGTCAGTGCCGTGACAAAAAAAAGAAGTTAATTGTACATTTTATAACCGTGTTCTGTGGTAAATTGATTAAAGTCTGCATGAAATGGAAGTTGCAATTTTCTTTTCTTCCTTATTGTGACGTACACATCTGAGTGAAACTGCTTCTCGAACAAGAAAAAAAATGTAGGGCGTGTGGGACTTGATTGGATGGTTGTGCTATGATGTCATGTGAGTGACAGGTTGCCCCGCCCTCTCACCGTCTGAGAAGAGATGTTGTTGCAAGAGGGAGGGGAACTTATTTGGTTTAAATATTATATGGGCGCATGGATAAATCATTTATAATAAATACTGCAAAAAAAATTTAGATTTCAGTTGTCTTTTGTCAAAAATGTCTCCTTAACAAAAAAAATTTAATTCTGGTTTAAAATATTATTCATATTTGGAAAACTTTGGTCTGCCAAATCAGAGTTTTTGTGATATGACCAACATGCAGGAAAGGATTGATGTTTCTTATAACGTATGTATGTGGTGTGACTGTCAAATCGAATTATTCTTTATTTTGGCATAATTTATTATTATTATTTCATAAGAATATGTAGAAATGAAAAAGTTTTACTGTTTTTTTTTGTTGGTTTTCTTAAAGATTATTAATACTATAAAATATTTTGTTGGGAAAGACATTCAGATCGCCAATCTGTCATCACGTGACAAGAAACCCATGACTATGACAGAGAAGACCTCATTAGACCGTTTCAACGGTGTCTAGGTCATTAAATATTTCTTAAAAGTCATATTATTTATCATTTTTATGACATGCCAAGGTTAGTTCAGGCAGTCTGATAGAATAGCCCAAATAAAACCTCGCAATTATTAATCAAAAAGCTTTGGAAAATAATGATTTAGGATGTGGATTGTGTACATTCACATAATCAAGATGTAATGAAAATCTTGACATTTTTACAAAACTTTTGTTTTTCAAAAACTAAAGTAAAGAAGATTCTTCCTTTTGGTCATCTCAGATTTTGCCATTGACCCGTGTTTATTTAGAGTTGCGTCTCTCTCACCCCTCCAGAACTCTCCGCTGTTCCAGTACTTGCAGGATCTAGGACACACAGATTTTGAGGCATGTTCTCCCGTTTCTCAGGAGGAGGAGCCCAACCCTGGCGGAGAGGAGGCACCGTTTCCTCAGGATATCCTCCCGTCTCACAAAGTGAGTGTCAGCACTTACCTTTCCAACACGCAAACTACAATCTCTGAAGACCCCTGTCTGTGTAGAGTTAAATGAAACTGGAAAAAAATCACTTTTTTTTTCTAAACTTGAGCTATTTTGCTCGATCAAACAGAAGCGGATTAGATGCTAATCTGAATATTGTTTCGCAACGGTCAATTTTTGAAAAGCACATTGAAAGATCAAATTAGAAACCGACTGATCCAATGCTAAATATTCTGTATCCAATAATAAAAATTCTGTTTTTTGTTCCAAACCCGTATGAACTTGCCTTCCGTGGAACACTAAAGAAGTCATTTAGCAGAATGTTCACCCTGCTCTTTTTCCATCAATTGAAATTGAATGGGGACTTGGGCTCAGAAGCTCCAAAAAGTGCAAAAACATATAATTGAATTGTTTTCAATTTGCTTCTTTCACAAATGTTTAGCTTCTTTTCCTGTTGTGTTGAGCAACTGAAGACATACGTTTAAAATTGATTAATTTATGGCAGAATTTTCAGTTTTAGGCCACCTTTTTGAATCACCCGGAAATTTTAAAGGGAATTTAAGGAATCTATGCATAATAAATACTATATATATATATATATATATATATATATATATATATATATATATAAATAAAAAATGCAGTTGTGTTTTATATAATTATACATTTTCAGCAAAAATGGGACAAAAGCAAACACATCACTGGCAGAAAGTGCATGGGTGCTCGACAAAGGAAATAATAAAAAACAGAAAAAAAGTCAGCAGACTAAGGCTTTTAAATAAATAAATAATTGGTCATGTGATCCTTGATTAGTCACCTGTCAGTAAAAATGCATATTGCTTCAAATTTTTATTGTCTGATGAAGCACCTGCTTTCTCGAAACGTCACCTGTGTGAGAGTCCATTATTAAAGTTTTTGTATTTTGATGCCTTGGTGTGCCAACTCTATATATATATAGTTCTACAAATTTAATTGACATCTTTTGGCTTAAGAGACATATATAAGTTCCAAAACTTCTCCTTATAAGTCTATAACAGAAATAGACTTATAATGAGACACTAGACCATATTTTTAAATTTTAATAAGTCAGATTTTTATTATAGGCAATTGTAGCACTTGAAAGGTATCAAAATAGGATATTTTTTATAATATCATTGCATTAATACTTCTTAATATTACTTAATACTTCTTTTACCTGTATTTTTTAAAGCAAAAGTCTTAAGGCCTGTTCACACCAAGAATCATTGACTATCATCAAGTATATTGACTTTCACACCAGTGGACGATATCGTTCTGTTTATGAAGTGTGTGCAGCATATTTGTCATCTTAAAACAGCTGGATTCTGATTGGCTGTCAATGTTTTTTCATTCATCTGCTGTAAAAACGCTTTGAAAGTGATTCCAATGATATAGTTTCTCTGTGACGTTATCGTTATGGTTTGGACTCTGCTGTCGTTTTATATTTAGAATGATTTTGGGAGCTATATCTTTATTATTATTATCGTCCTTGGTGTAGACGGGCCTTAAGTCTACTTTTATACTTTATCTATATATCATTTATATGTTTGTGCTTACACATTTTATATTTATTTTACAAATGGTGTTAAAATTGCACCTGACTGTCCCTCATGTTCACTAGAGACAAAACAGAAAATAGTTTGCAGTCAAAGGCATCACATATTTAGTCAGGAGAAGTAATATTGAAATATTGTATATCAAAATTAATTGTTGTTAGAAATTTCTCTAACCTTTTCTCAGTAGAGAAGAACTTTACTATACTATAAACTAAAAAAAAAAAAAAGTGTTACAATTGGATCCTATTACAACAGCCATCAGTGTGAAACAGTGAAGGCCGGTCTCATGGTCACTTCAGGAACGAGAAGTGATGAATGACTGAAGAATTGTTTGGGAATGTGCTGAAATTGTGAGGGAATAAAGCTTTGACAGAAAAAAAAATTACACACTTTATTTTAGATTTTTTTTTTGTAAAGTTTTCACAGAGAGCATCATATTGTCTTAAGTTTATACAGTTCAGGCTGTCCCTGTTTGCGTTCCCAGTCTGCGACCCACACACACATCTCTTTCTATTCTTCAGTTGTCTGACACACACTGAATGTGAGTCCTACAGCAGCGGAATACTAAAGACATGAAGAAAGAAAGGAAGACAAAACAGGCAAAACCTCCTTGTGTGAGCGTGAATGACCAGTGTACTTTCCCAAAACTACACACTTGTTCTGAAATTTTAAGATATCAAGTGTGAAGTTCATTTCAAAAATCCACGTTGTTTCAAAAATACAATGGGATGTTTATTATGTAGGCTAAAATGATAAAACCTCCAGATGTGTGGTTTG
This sequence comes from Opsariichthys bidens, assembly GCA_037194245.1. Taxonomy (NCBI): domain Eukaryota; kingdom Metazoa; phylum Chordata; class Actinopteri; order Cypriniformes; family Xenocyprididae; genus Opsariichthys; species Opsariichthys bidens. Next base: position 6,500,273 of record CM074287.1, on the reverse strand, counting down.
TGTGATCATGACCCAGACAGGAATCAATAGTCAGTCTGTGGAATGTTACTCAAGAGGAAATAATAATAAACATACCAGCATCTGCCTTTTAATAAAGCTCGATATTGGTATATTATTCTCACTAAAGCTGCATGTATTTGATTCAAAATACAGTATTTTAATTTAAAATAACCGTTTTCTATTTGAATATATTTTAAAATGTTACTCCAGTCTTCAGTGTCACATGATCCTTCAGAAATCATTCTAATATGATCATTTAATGATCAAGAAACATTGGTCATCAATGTTGAAAATGGTTGTGCTGCTTAATATTGTTGTGGAAACTGAGACATTTTCCTTTCAGGATTCTTTGAGAAATAACAACTTCAAAAGAACAGCATTTATTTTAAATGGAAACTTTTTGTAACAAATGTTTTTTCTGTCTTAACGTGTGTGTGTGTGTGTGTGTGTGTGTGTGTGTGTGTGTGTGTGTGTGTGTGTGAGAGAGAGAGAGAGTTTTCTATCTGTATTGCTTGGAAGTGAAATGTAGTTTTAGGAGAAACATTTCATAAAAAAATTAATACAAAATATTTATTTTTATTTATTTATTTTTTTAATAATGTAAGAGTTTGATGTTCGATGGACACATACTCGCACACACACAAAGTTTTATCTCCCATCCATCCAAAACATTTATAAATTGTTCATAAACGTAGATCATAGATCATAAACATAATGGTATGTACATTATAATTCTCGTTCAGTATTTGGCAATATGAACTACGTTGGTTTTCTTCAGAAATCTAGTGTGCTATATACATTTATTTGTGTTTTTTTTTTTTTTTCTCTTTTCTTTTGCAGAAGGGTGGTGTTTGGAAGCTGGTTGATGCTCTGCGCGGTCTGAGTCCTTTGCATCGAGACAGCGCCACCCGTTGGCAGGAGCAGCAGCTGGTGAGAATCGGATAAACGCTTGAGGGAGGATAGTTGTTTGTGTAGTAAAATATACTTGGTGGTGTGCTGGGTTGTCAGAACTGTGTAACAAAACCAGCCTTTTGATTAATCAAAATAAGCTCACCAATTAAACTTGCTCAAATAGCAAAACTCAACGATAGGCCACTCCCATACCTAACATATTGTACTGTCACTGTTGTCATAAATACAGTAGGTAAGATGATTTTACTTATGAAAACATTAAGACTGACTGCTGCTAAACAAAATCCTTTGGAGGTGGATGGTGATTTAAATCCATGACCAGTGGAAGCCCATAAATATAACTTAAAAAAAAAAAAAAAAAAACACTATGGTTTACAATCTAAAATAATCATTTCAAAATATTTTTTTAATTGATGGAAAAAGAAAATAAAATGAATCAATTGGCAGATGTTTGAAATTAAATTTTTACTATTTTAAACGTTTTTTATTTGTAACTACATTAAACGTGTAAATATTTTATTCTAAATGATTTTAAATGTATTTGTCAACTGAATTGGTATATCAATAAAGTTGGCAAATGTTTTTTTTTTTAAATATTTAAAATATGTTTATAAATAAACCATTGGTTGTCTCCGCAATTTTGCGATTTAAATGATTTATTTTAAATTTGTCATTTATAAGTGACAAATAAAGACATTTAAAATGTACTTTTCTTTTGCAGCTCATTTCTGTATAGCTAAATTTTTTCTATTTTTTTTTTTTTTTTTTTTTTACCTTTTATTATATGAAGTTTTAAATGATTCCAGCTCCATAGGATCTAACTGATACTAATCACATTATTTCAAAATCAGTTTGAAAGAAAAGCGAGACTTAAGATCTTGTCTTGTTCTGCATTACAGTCCAGAATCCCTGTATTGCTCCGAGGCATTCGGATGATCCGATAATTACATTGATTTGCAGCCACAGAGAGATTGTGTTTGTTTTCCTGCAGGATGCTGCCTTCTGCCAGTATTCTCTGCGCTGTCTGTTATCTCAGGACGTGCTGTTGCAGGAGGACATCGAACTGATTGAGCTTCTGGATCCAAGTGTGCTCTCTCTGGGCTCCACTGATACTGTCTGCCCCAGTGCCAGAACTGCTGTACCAGCACCATGCTACCTCTCTCAACCCTCAATATGGTACACACCCACTTCAAAACAGACAAAAACTCTTTACCCTTATCAGACTGATATGTTACCGAAATGTTTCTTTGTTACAGGGATGTGTCCGTTTTGGTGGGGCTGCTTGCTGTCCTGCTCGGCCTGCGCTTTTCGTACCCTGACCACGAGCAGGCTCTGTGGCTGTGCGCCGTCCTGGTGTGTGTTATGTGTGCGTTTCGCGGTCTGTCTCTGTGGCGTAAAGCGGTTCTACAGCGCCACGTCCAGTCTCTAGCCGTCCAGATGGAGGGTTTGGTGAACAACAGCCGAGCGCTGACCAGTCTCTCTCGCAAATCTCTGCGTCTCATGCAGGAGACGGAGGTCATCTCACGAGGATTCACACTGTAAGTGTCACACCACACACGGACCCTTCCTCTTTAGTCACATAATTTTTGTCTGTTCATGTCTGCAGTGTCTTTAGATTTTGTGAAAATCTGTGATTGATTCTTTAAAGCCTGGAATACACCAAGCCGGCACTTGCTTAGTTTTGAATATCAATCATGCTCTATCACATTCTTTATTCCATTCCGCTCATGTTATTATGAAAATATTTGTGCATTCGAGTGCTCAGCTAAGATGACGTAAAATTAGAACAACCTTCTGTTGGCGCCGTCATGACTTCTTTGCTTGCGTTCATAAGTTTTGGTTATATTTGCGTGAACTGACTCGTTTGCTGTACTGAAGAGCCAATCAGAGTTCTCCCTTTACACCGATGGCCCGACACATGTTGAATCGGTCGAAAAAAAGCAGACGAGGACCAACTTCCGCCAACCGTCAGCTTGGTGTGTTCCTGCCTTAAGTGTTGTGCATTAGTTTTGCATGTGGTCCAGTTAAAGCTGAAGTGTGCAATTCTGTGCCTCACATGGGTAAATCTTTTTCCTAAAAGAGTTTTCCTAAACATTCCCATCCATGATCGGCCAAACAAACACACATATTTAAGAATGGCATATTTATAGTTGACTCTACAGTACATTTACATTTAGTCATTTAGCAGACGCTTTTATCCAAAGCGACTTACAAGTGAGGAAAACAAACAAGCGATTCTTCATGAATTGGCAAAAAACACAGGAAGTGCTCACAATACAAGTTTCATACATTGCTCAGTACCATAAGCTAGAGTAGGAAGGGAAAAGGGAAGGAAAGGTTTTTTTTAAATTTTTTATTTTTTTATGAGGGGATCAAGTGTTTACGGAAGAGATGAGTTTTCAGCTGTCTCTTGAATATTGCCAGGGATTCTGCGTTCCTGATGAAAGTAGGGAGATCATTCCACCAGCAGGGAGCAGTGAAGGAGAATGTTCTGGAGAGTGATTTTGTGCCTCTCTGTGACGGTACCACAAGCCTTCGCTCCTTTAGTGATCGCAGGCTTCTGGTTGGGACGTAGCGTTGTAGCAGCGTGTGGAGGTAAGAAGGTGCAGAGCATGTGGTGGATCTGTAAGCAAGCATCAGCGCTTTGAACTTGATGCGAGCAGCGAGGGGTAGCCAGTGCAGAGAGATGAAGAGGGGCGTGACGTGGGCTCTCTTAGGCTCGTTGAAGACCAGACGAGCAGCAGCGTTCTGGATCATTTGAAGAGGTTTGATTGCACTTGACGGCAGACCAGCCAGAAGAGCATTGCAGTAATGAAGCCTTGAAATGACCAGGGCCTGGACAAGCAGTTGTGTTGCGTGCTCAGTCAGGAAGGGACGGATTTTCCTGATGTCGCGAAATGCAAATCTGCATGACCGCGCCGTCTTTGAGATGTGGTCTCTGAAGGTCAGTTGGTCATCGAAGATAACTCCAAGATTTCTGGCCAACTTTGATGGGGTAATGGTGGTTGTGCCAAGCTGTATGTTGATGTCGTGTTGTGGAGTAGGAGTGGCAGGGAAGACTAAAAGCTCAGTCTTTGCCAGGTTGAGCTGCAGGTGGTGTTCTTCCATCCACGTGGAGATGTCTGCCAGACAGCTTGAGATCTGTGCAGCTACTGTGGAATCATCTGGTTGGAAGGACAGGTAGAGTTGTGTGTCATCAGCATAGCAGTGGTAGGAGAAACCATGTGCCTGTATAATGGGACCCAGTGATGTAGTATAAATGGAGAATAGGAGGGGACCAAGAACTGAACCCTGAGGAACCCCAGTGATCAGTTCATGAGGTTTGGATACCTCCCCTCCCCAGGCAACTCTGAAAGACCTACCTGTGAGATAGGACTCAAACCCCTGAAGTGCAGTACCTGAGATACCCAGTGACGAGAGGGTGGACAGAAGAATTTGATGGTTTACGGTGTCGAAGGCAGCAGATAGATCCAGCAGAATGAGAACAGATGATTTGGAACCAGCCTTTGCAATTCGCAGGGATTCCGTGACAGACAGTAGCGCAGTCTCGGTGGAATGGCCGCTCTTGAAACCAGATTGGTTGACGTCCAGATGGTTGTTCTGTGTGAGGATGTCCGGTTAACCTGAGATAGGAAAGTGCTATTACTTGATTGGAAGAAGCGGTTTCATTTTGCGTGACTCACTGTCTCATAGTTTTAAATGTTCCTCATTTTTAGTTTTTTATATATATATATATATATATATATATATATATATATATATATATATATATATATATATATATATATATATATATATATATATATATATATAATATATATACATATATATACATATATATACATATATATATATATATATATATATATATTATATATATATATACCAGTCAGGCATAACAATATGAGCACTGACAGTTGAAGTGAATAACACTGATTATCTCTTCATCATGGGACACCTGTTGGTCCCTGTGGTCCAATCCAACAGATGAGCTACTGTAGCTCAAATTGCTCAAGAAATTAATTCTGGTTCTAATAGAAAGGTGTCAGAACAGACAGAGCATCAGTTTGTTTGTGTATGGAGCTGCATAGACATAGACCAGTCAGAGTGCCCATGCGGAACCCTGTCCACCACCGAAAGCACCAACAGTGGGCACGTGAGCGTCAGAACTGGATCATGGAGCAATGGAAGAAGGTGGCCTAGTCTGATTATTCATGTTTTCTTTTACATCACGTGGATGGCCGGGTACGTGTGCATCGCTTACCTGGGGAACGCGACACCAGGATGAACTATGGGAAGAAGACAAGCTGGCGGAGGCAGTGTGATGCTTTGGGTAATGTTCTACTGTGAAACCTTGGGTCCTGCCATCCGTGTGGATGTTACTTTGACACGTACCACCTACCTAAGGAGTGTTGCAGACCATGTACACCCTTTCATGGAAACAGTATTCACTGGTGGCTGTAGCCTCTTTCAGCAGGATAATGCACCCTGCCACAAAGATAAAATGGTTCAGGAATGGTTTGAGGTGTTGACTTGGCCTCCAAATTCCCCAGATCTCAATCCAATCGAGCATCTGTGGGATGTGTTGAACAAACAAGTGCGATCCATGGAGGCTCCACCTCGAAACTTTAACAGGACTTGAAGACACATCTTCAGGGGTCTAGTGGAGTCCATGCCTCATTGGGTCAGGGCTGTTTTGGCAGCAAAAGGGGGACCAACAAAATATAAGGAAGGTGGTCATAATGTTATGCCTATGAAAAGTTCAGATTCAAAAGCCGCTAAACGCCACCTTTGTCAAAACTGAGAATGATATTATTGTGCGAACACACATAGTATACGTTCATCAAATACTTTCACTTCAAATCCGCTAAATCCCACCATCAACCCATTCAGAAGTGTCGATTTGTTGGCAGAAACCACTAAACGCCAGAAGATAGAAGACACGAATCGAATCATTATTTCAAGATGAATGATGGTGTGCATATGAGCTGGCTTCCAATTGCCAAGCTGCAAGTTTTTTTCATGTTTTGTCCATTGTATCAGTGGCAATGACAGAATTTCGCAAGTAGCAAACTAAACACAGCAGTGTTCCTTTTGCTGCTGTAAAACTGACAGAAATGGACGTACTACTATGTCTTGTTGTTCGAATAGGTGGACTTGGTTTTTGCAAAAAAAGCACCCATGGATTTAGCTTTGGTTTTGTTAAATGCCAATGAATTCACTAAAGTGACATTTAAAAAAAAAAAAAGGAATTTCAATAACTGACCTATAACCTTTTCATTGCCATTTAAAGTGCAATTTCTGAGCCTAAACATAGGAGCCTGGGAAAAAAAGAAATAATAAAAGAAAGATATAATAATAAAAGAAAAATAATAAAATAAATAATAATATAATAAAAGAAAAATATGCAAGATATGCTAGAGGTTTTATATATATTTATATATATATATATATAAATATATATATATATATATATATATATATTGTGCTATTATATTATATCATATAAAAAATAGTGGTTGTCAAATTTGTAATATATATTATGTGGTTTGATTCATGGGTTCTGCCTTCATAATTTATATTTTCTACACACGATATCCTGCATGTGAGTCACTGGCATGTGATCATTTCCTCTATATAAATCAATACTTATTATGTGTGTTTAAGTATAGATTTATTAATGTATGCGTGTTTTTAGTTTGCTGTGCATGTTAAATGTAATTTGTCTTTCACTAGATACTGTCTGTGTTATGTGTAATAATTCTTAGTAATATATGCTACTGTTCAAAAGATTGGGGTCAGAAAGATAAAAAATGAACACTTGTATTCATTAAATCAGAGGTTCTCAACTCTGGCCCACTTTCCTGCAAAGTTCTACACCAACTCTAATCATCTAAAACACCTGAACGGGCTAATCTAGGTCTTCAGGATTACTAGAAAGTTAAAGAGAGGCGAGTTTGATCAGGGTTGGAGCTGAACTCAATGGGGAAGTGGATATTGAGCTGAGACCCCCTGCATTAAATTGATTAAAAGTGATAGTAAAGACTTTATAGTCATCAACACAGAGAAGGTTCGCCGAAGACTGGAATAATGGCTAAAAATTCAGCTTTGCCATCCATTTAACATATTACATTTAGTCATTTAGCAGATGCTTTTATCCAAAGCGACTTACAAGTGAGGAAAACAAACAAGCGATTCTTCATGAATTGGCAAAAAACACAGGAAGTGCTCACAATACAAGTTTCATACATTGCTCAGTACCATAAGCTAGAGTAGGAAGGGAAAAGGGAAGGAAAGGTTTTTTTTAATTTTGTATTTTTTTATGAGGGGATCAAGTGTTCACGGAAGAGATGAGTTTTCAGCTGTCTCTTGAATATTGCCAGGGATTCTGCGTTCCTGATGAAAGTAGGGAGATCATTCCACCAGCAGGGAGCAGTGAAGGAGAATGTTCTGGAGAGTGATTTTGTGCCTCTCTGTGACGGTACCACAAGCCTTCGTTCCTTTAGTGATCGCAGGCTTCTGGTGGGGAAGTAGTGTTGTAGCAGTGTGTGGAGGTAGGAAGGTGCAGAGCCTGTGTTGGATCTGTATTAAAATAGAACAGACTACTATAACTTAGTCAAACTTTTGAACGGTAGTGTTGGTGTATTAGTTTGTCGTCATTTCTGTGCTATATATTACATTGTTACATAGTGTCAGTCTAGTAGTACAATATGTGTTGTATGTGATGTTTGTCTGCCCTGATGGTTCTCGGACGTCTGCACAGTTGGATCACATTTCACTTGTCAAGTTTACTCGACAGGGTGAGTGGCGCCTGTCCCTTTAACAGGGCGGGGCAGCTTCGGAGTCAGCAGCTGATTGGTCTACGGAAAGCAGCCTATCAGAGTCTACGCTGCGCGTTCCGAGCGTCTCGCCTCGCCACGTGCATCATGCTCAAATCATATCCTGATCCAACAGTATCGCAGTGATCAGTTGCTTTTACATTACGATTTCTAAACATTTAATTCACTTGGATTCTTGGCGGTTTAGTCCTTGACTATGTTTTACATTTCCGCTGAACTCAGAGATTGACAATGTCACCAACTACGTGTCCACTGTGCCGATCAGAGAGCTAGGTCTCGGTCTGGGGGTGGAGCATCTTTCTGATGAGCAGGCACAAGAACTGACCAATGAATACAGTCTGCCTGCACTCAAGGTACAGAAACTCACACTGTTGATTAGAGCTGGGCAATATAGCTGAACTTATTTCTCATTCATTTTCTGTTTTAACCGTATTTATTTTAAGATATTGATCTTGATGTTTATCAGTAATTATGTCTTGATATTTATGTATTTGCTGGGAAATTTGCTGTTTGTTTAGAGACAAAATTTGAAGCTTACTTAATAACAATAAAAAACGAGATATATATATATATATATATATATATATACACACACATATATACACATATACTCACACACAGTGGGTACGGAAAGTATTCAGACCCCCTTAAATTTTTCCTTCTTTGTTATATTGCAGCCATTTGCTAAAATCATTTAAGTTCATTTTTTTTCCTCATTAATGTACACACAGCACCCCATATTGACAGAAAAACACAGAATTGTTGACATTTTTGCTGATTTTTAAAAAAAGAAAAACTGAAATATCACATGGTCCTAAGTATTTTTGCTCAGTATTTAGTAGAAGCACCCTTTTGATCTAATACAGCCATGAGTCTTTTTTGGGAAAGATGCAACAAGTTTTTCACACCTGTATTTGGGGATCTTCTGCCATTCCTCCTTGCAGATCCTCTCCAGTTCTGTCAGGTTGGATGGTAAACGTTGGTGGACAGCCATTTTTAGGTCTCTCCAGAGATGCTCAATTGAGTTTAAGTCAGGGTTCTCGCTGGGCCATTCAAGAACAGTCACGGAGTTGTTGTGAAGTCACTCCTTCGTTATTTTAGCTGTGTGCTTAGGGTCATTGTCTTGTTGGAAGGTAAACCTTCAGCCCACTCTGAGGTCCAGAGCACTCTGGAGAAGGTTTTCGTCCAGGATATCCCTGTACTTGGCCGCATTCATCTTTCCCTCGATTGCAACCAGTCGTCCTGTCCCTGCAGCTGAAAAATATCCCCACAGCATGATGCTGCCACCACCATTCTTCACTGTTGGGACTGTATTGGACAGGTGATGAGCAGTGCCTGGTTTTCTCCACACATACCCCTTGGAATTAAGGCCAGAAAGTTCTATCTTGGTCTCATCAGACCACCTTCTCACCATCTTGTAGTCCTTCAGGTGTTTTTTTAGCAAACTCCATGCGGGTTTTCATGTGTCTTGCACTGAGGAGAGGCTTCCGTCGGGCCACTCTGCCATAAATCCCCGACTGGTGGAGGGCTGCAGTGATGGTTGACTTTCTACAACTTTCTCCCATCTCCCAACTGCATCTCTGGAGCTCAGCCACAGTGATCTTTGGGTTCTTCTTTACCTCTCTCACCAAGGTTCTTCTCCCCCGATAGCTCAGTTTGGCCGGACGGCCAGCTCTAGGAAGGGTTCTGGTCCTCCCAAACACCTTCCATTTAAGGATTATGGAGGCCACTGTGCTCTTGGGAACCTTAAGTGCAGCAGAATTTTTTTGTAACCATGGCCAGATCTGTACCTTGCCACAATTCTGTCTCTGAGCTCTTCAGGCAGTTCCTTTGACCTCATGATTCTCATTTGCTCTGACATACACTGTGAGCTGTAAGGTCTTATATAGACAGGTGTGTGGCTTTCCTAATCAAGTCCAATCAGTATAATCAAACATAGCTGGACTCAAATGAAAGTGTAGAACCATCTCAAGAATGATCAGAAGAAATGGACAGCACCTGAGTTAAATATTTGAGTGTCAAAGCAAAGGGTCTGAATACTTGTGATATTTCAGTTTTTCTTTTTTAATAAATCTGCAAAAATGTCAATGTCTGTGTTTGTCAATATGGGGTGCTGCACGAAAAAAAATTTACTTAAATGATTTTTTTTGCAATATAACAAAGAGTGAAAAATTTAAGGGGGTCTGAATACTTCCCATACCCACTATGTGTGTGTGTGTATATGTGTGTGTGTGTATGTGTGTATATATATATATATATATATATATATAATATTTGTTTAATTATTATGATTAAATTATCGAATATTCGGAATGCTTCTCCAATCATTGTGACCTATATTCAACCTATATTCAATATTGCCTAGCCCTATTTTAGTATTAAATGTCACATCACATGATTCTCTTCAATAAACATTGATTGGTTTGCAGACGTTGTTCCAGTTGTGGGTCGGGCAGAGCTCTGAGTTTTTCCGCCGATTAGCTCTGCTGCTGTCTCCGGGGAGGGAGGAGCTAGACTCCAGGACCCGCCCCCTCACATACAGCAGTGTCCCTTTGATTACTGACACTCTCCATCGCACCCTGGCCGGTTGCCTTGGTGATCTTCAGCGCAGCTATGATTTCCACCGCTACTTTGAGACGCAGCACCAGTCGCTGCCCTCTGGAAGAAACGGACGGGCTCGACAGAAGTGTAGGGAGCTCAATTCTCTACACACGTCTGTCCGCAGTTTACAACTTCACCTGAAAACACTCTTAAATGAGTATGTACTTCTTAGTTTCATTTCTTTATATTATTGTTTGTTTGTTGTTGTTGTTTTTATTAGAATTGTTTTTAAATATGACACAGTTGTTGAAATTAATAATTAAAAAAACTATAAATATTAATATTAAGAATTTCAATATAAAATTCACTAAAAATATAAGATTATCTGACACAATGACTGCAAGGCAATTGATTTATTCCATTAATTTTCATACTGAATAGAATTTTTTTTTTTACTTCTTATAGGGTCATAATTCTGGAGGATGATTTGGAAAAGTTAATGGTTGCTAAAGAGACGGAGGAGATGACGTGTGCGGGATACCAGGATCTGAGGGAGCGTCTGCAGCTGCTGCAGCCACACATGCAGGCCAGCACCTGCTGCTGGGACGACACAATCGCGCAAGTCGACCGAATGTTACGCCGGGTCTCCAGCCCTCCAGGTCAGAGGTCATCCTCTCAACCTATCACAGCGTTCTGCTGTTGCGCTGAAATTCCTTTTGGAATTTGAACGAACTGCTATTTTGTTAGTTTTATAATACATTTTTAAAATGAGTTTTTGAACATTTTTATAATTAATTTAAACATTTATTTCCGTTTAGCTGTATTTTAGTATAGTGCAAACAAACAGCACCTATTTGAGATTGATTTTAAATGACTAAAAATTTAATAATTCATAATTCAAAAGTTCCCTTTTACTGTAGTTCATCACTATCATAATTGTATTTAATTAAATTTTTAAATCATGACTTTTTTTTTTTTTTTTTTTCCTTGGTTTAATGTTGACAAAAAGCCTATTAAAGTCTGAAATGTCAGTTAGTTCGGTTAGTTCACACAAAAGTAAAAATTCTGTCATTGATTACTCAACCTCATGTCGGCGTTCGGATGTAACACTGAAACACTGCACTGTGTTTACTACGTCAACAATGTAGGAGACTGGCAGGGAAGAGAAGAGATTGTTGAATAAAGTCGTTATTTTTTTGTTTTGTTTTGTTTTAGCTTACGAAAAGTGTTCTTGTCGCTTCATAAAATTAAGGTTGAACCACTGCAGTCATGTGGACTATTTTAATGATGTTTTCAGTCTTTAGGTGTAAGAGATCTCTCGGATTTCATCAAAAATATCTTAATTTGTGTTCCGAAGATGAACTAAAGTCTTTTGAACGACATGAGGGTGAATAATTAATGAAAGAATTTTCATTTTGGGGTGAATTAACCCTTTAAAACTTCAAATGGAATGCTTTGTCTTTAATTTACTTCTAAAAAAAGCTGAAACTTATCATGATTTAGATATTCTTGACAATGTCACAAATCCTGGTATCATAAAAGAGTCAGAAATGACCGTAAGACAGTAGAATGGATATTATATAAGGGATATTGTACAGTCAGCCTATATCAGTCATGTAGTTATTACAGAAAAATATGGAAAAAAAAACTTCTTTAAAAACACTTAAGATTAAGGAACACTTTTCTCTCTGCTACTAATATGCATGCCAATAAGCATCCAGGTAATATTGAATATCTGTTCCTTTGTCTAAAGTGTTACCAAAAATATTTCACTTTAGAAACAATTGACCAGTAAGAACAAAGAATTGACTAATCACAATCAATTACTCCAGAGAGCCTTGTGACATGCCTGTATAGCCTGACCATATATGTGTATACAAGCTCTTTAAGTGACGTCCTCACAGTGTAATAGGTGTGTCAGCCTTTGTCTGGTAACAGCGTGTGTCTTAGGGGTATTTTTAGAGTTCCTTATTCGAATGATTTCTCTCCCTTTAGTTATTTTAGGGATCTTTAGGGAAGTAGGAGGGTAAAAGAGGACAGAGAGAGAGAGGGATGATGGGATAGGTGATGTCCTTTACAGAATTGGGCCGCAATACACAAGTAGATGAAGTCATTGGTTGCCCAGCTTCGTATGATGACCCTCCTCAGGGCTGACGCTTTTACTGTAGGAAGGCCAAAGTTCATGTATTTTTGCACGTCTACACACGCGTGCCAAACAACAGCAGCTATTTTTAACTTATAACTTAATCACTTTGCGCAAGATCCAGTTATTCATTTCTGCCGGCAACAAGATGAAAAATAGGATAAATATGACTTCTTGTAAAATGTTAACAGCCATCCATATATGCCAAAAGCAGACGTTTATTTCTTATAGATAATGGCAAAGATTGAATCCTTTATTTAAATGGTTTGTTTTCTGTAGCAGAATTCTTATAGTCAATATTTCATAATGTAGATTATAATGTTGTTATATCCAAACTGTCACACTTTTATTTTTTTTTTGTCTAATAGTAGTGTAGTTTGATAATATGTTCCATTTATCGAGTGAACATGGGCAGAACATGACGAAAATAACATTACCACATCAAGCAACATTTGATTCCCATAGATTTTAGTGTGCCATGAGTCATTTTGGTGTGTGTAGAAAGAAGACACATTAGCAGGATACTGTGTATTTGTGTGTGTTCCTTAGAGAGTTCAGATCAGCCAGAGGAAACAGCTGCCCCAGATCCCGCTCCTGCCGCTCCCATTACACACATACAGGACAGAGACCCTGTCCCTGAGGAACAGGTACTGTGTGTGTGTGTGTGTCTGTGTCTGTATTTGTGAGTGTGTGTTTAAATAGAAAAGAATATTTTTATATAAATAATTAGCTGGTTTTAATACTGCTTATTATTATTTAAAAACATTTTCATGCTAAGTCAAAGTCATGTGGTACGACCAACATGCAGAAACGCACATAAAACAATAACTCATTTAATAGAGAGGACCTCTGAAGACCCTCGTGACTGTGAAGCTCAATGAGTGTCTTAAAATATTACATTGAATTCAAAATTATATTAAAATTTGACCTTTTTATGATTGATTGATTCAGAAAATGTCAAGTGGTGCCGCTCCCTAAAAACATTATCTCAACGTTCTGAGTCACAACATTTTTTTTTAAATCAATTCAATTAATTTATGTGCTAAACATAATTTTATCTTGAAATATATTTTTATTTAAAACCTTTTCCTTTTTAAAAAAATAATAATTAAGAAGTTATTACCAACCTACATGAATACAAAGACTGCATTTGTAGTCAGAGTTTGGCACATGCATTTTAAACTAGATTTCTTTTTCTTCATTGTGGACATACTATTTCTCATTGACGCATGAAAGCCATAAACTTGACAAACAAGCACGCATATTTTGTCCAAATCTAGTTCATTTGCTTATTGTTTATATATGTAGTGCTTGTTATAATTTTCATCAACAGAGTTTCACAGATGTAAATTGTGGAACAAAGCTAAACAAACGGCTAACATTTCAGTGTCGTTATTAGCGGACATGCAGCGATTTTCATAAACAAGGAATTTTGAGGTTGTTGGCCTGGTTGGGATTTAAAAAGTTGCTTTTCTTGGCCAGGAACTGGAAGCATATGTCTCGGACTCGGACTCTGAGACGGAGTGGAGAGGAGCCGTGGACATGCTGTCCCCATGGGAACAGGAGCGTCAACGTCGTGAACGCGAGGAGTCGAGACGCGTGTTACTCGAGCTGAAATCCGTCCTGGGAATCCGAACGTCAGATGGGGAGAGAGACAAACGCAAGCTTCTGCTGTTCAGTGATCAGGGTACTACATGTACAAACACATGGTTCTGTCATACTTCAACAGAATTTCATATTTCACTATATTAAAGTATGGTTGGCCGACTGAAGGCGATAAATGATTTGTTATACACAGTTACTTTTGAATGGCTATTAAATACAGTCCCTCCAGAAAAACGCGGGATTTTTTTGTGATTGTTGCGGGCAAAAATCCTTGATTATGCGGCACGTTTTCTTAAAAAATGCGATGGAATATGCGGGATATTTTTGCAATTTTATACGATGAAATTGCGGGAACTTGCAAAAACTGCGGTTTTTGATGCAAAAGAGGAAAAAAAGGTGATTCCCCCCCAACACCCTGTTCTCACTAGATACTGCCTTCATGTCAAGAGGCAGAATTACTAAATCACAGAATATTGAAGTTCTCATTCTGTTTTATTTCAGACCTTCATGAACACACGGCTCAAAATTTCAAAACATTGAGTCAAACAAGTTCTGTCGCTTTACAAAGGGAATATTCAACTTCTGTAAAAATGAATAAATAAAATATAAAAAAATAAAATGTGTGCTTCCTGTTTAACAGGTAGCTATACAAAACAGACATCTTTTGTTAAATGAAGTGCTTCAGTGCACAAAGTGTAATCTCTTACTGCAACGTAAATTATTTTACACACTACTAATATACAGCGTCATGTGACACACTGGGAAACTGCTTCGCGCGTCTTTTGAGCTTATTTTTGTTTGCAAATGAGAATTATTGGCGTGCTTCATCACGGTTTCACCGCGGGGTTTACAGATGACGTTCACGTCGCGTAATTACGTCACTTCATAACGTTCCCATGGCAATAGGGGGAAAATAATGGCGCTTTACTTGTGTGAAGTAAACGCAACAGTTTTCAACTTTCTGCTAAGATATATGAGACTTTTTTGCAGCGAAAATACAGGGATTATGAAATCATGCTAGCCCCGCACATTTTTCTTGCTGAAATCGGCAATTTAAGCGGCGAAAGTGCGGCATATTTGAAAAATTGCGACCCCCGCATAAATATGCGGACTTTGGCTGATTATGCATGAAATCAAGCGATCGCATAATCGCGTTTTTCTGGAGGGACTGTAAAGCAAATGCAACCAACTAACAGGACAGTGTTAATGGGACAGTGCTAAGCGAATCAATTGAGACCGTTCATTTCAATAAACCGGTTTAAAATCAAACAAAAAAGCAGTTTAATTTAGCAGTTCAAACGTGTAATTTGAATATTTGTAACACAGAAATAATTCATGTGTGGTTCAAAACTGCTCTCTCTGGCAGCGCAGACACATGTTTGAATGTTCCGGTATGATTTTGTCAAAGGTTTAAAAGATGCGGGCGAATCGTTGTCATTAATAAAATTCGATCGCTTGGGTGCTGAAATCAAGTTTTTTTTGTTTGTTTGTTTGCAATTATTTAGCTTTTTTTGTAATGAAATTTTTACTTAAATCTGTTATTTCTGTATTTTATATTTTAATAGCTTTTATCTTCATATTTCCAAAAAATAAAGTGTCCCTGTTATGCTACTTTAAAGGTCCATAGTTTTGTTTTGGAGTCTCTTATAAAAAAAAAGGTTTATATGCATTCAAGGTCAAATATTATTCGAATATGAATTTTTCTTATTCTCATTCTGCTTATTGATTCCAATTTTTATCAATGTCTAATTTCGATTCCAATGAGGTAACAAAACAAAACTTGGATATCTCTCGCATTAAGTCTTATTGCAAAGCGTTTCATTGTAGCTGAATACCATGAACAAAAATCAACAGAGAGCACGTACATAAAAATATCATAGGAAAAACAACTAACCTAACTAATATAAATTTCAAGCATTATTAAAGACAAGTAAACACTCATTAATAAAAAGAGCAAATAAATTAGGAATCGCACAAATAAAAAAAACTCTGCACAGATACGATAGAAATGAAGTGTTTTAAGATATTTTCATGTATTCAGGTACAGAAACGAATCAAATGTAAAATAACACTGCACTTTATAAATAAAATTCAATAAATGAAAACCTATTCAGTCAAGAACTGCGAGTGAATTTGATTAATGTTATTATAGAGACGGCAGAAGGGAAATTAGGCTCCTTTTTTCAGCTTTCTTTGTCAACTGTTTACATCCACTTAAGACATAACCGACTGTGTTTACGAAAATATTTTGTGTGTATTTGTCCGTTCCAGTGCAAAAAGATGTGGGAGAAAATTCAGTTCAGTATCGCGTAGTATAAAGTATGAGTATGATATGTTTTGGATGCGTGTAGCAGGTCTTCTTGCACTTTAAAATCATATTAAAATGCGTACAAAGTAATCAATAAGAGGAATAGAATTCGTAATTTTATAATAAGTATCCGATTTTAGAATTGGAATACATTTTTGACATTTCTCTCATAATCGGAAACTGTTCGATAATGGATTCAGTCTCTCTAAACCCCTCCTTTCCGAGAGCTACCTCTGCTCTGATTGGTCAGACGGCCCAGTCTGTTGTGATTAGTTTGCCACTTACAGAGTGTGTAGGAAATGAAACGCCCATTACCACATCTGAATTTCATCTTGTGCTCAGTGCAGTAATGATGATGGGGTCAGTTTTACCATATCAATTTAAATTTCATGTGGTTCGCTTAGCTTCTTTAAACTACAGTCAAATTTTGAATTACTGCAACTGCAAGTAATAATTCTAGCACTACCATTTTTGTTTGTTTTTCCCAACACAATCTTTTTTTAATGTATTTTTTTGTCCTTCCAGCTGCTCTGGCTCCATTTCCTATGGACTCATCAGAAACAGATACAAACTCTTTAGAGCCGCACATTTCAGTGGAGTCCATGACGGGCAACCATGTCTCCCAACAAGGAGAGGAGAAGGAAAGCGAGCAGCAGACTGAAATTCTGAGTGGGGCGGAAGGAGAGAAAGATTCTGTGACTGAATTTTGCTGCGGAGATTCGGATGTAACTGGGGCAGCTAAAGACGCCGGTGAGGAGACTGCAGAGGAAACGCAGCTCTTCCAATCAGACGGGCTCGTAGATGATGGGACACACCCACTCACACCCCGAGTGCCCACCCTCTCTGTGATTGACAGATTGACAGAACTGCATGGCTCGGAAGCGATCAGTTTCAGCTCCGCCCTGGCCGCCCAGGTGGCAGCTCGCTCGCATACGTTCACACACATGCGGGAATGCACCTATGGGGACTCGGAGGAGGAAGAGGATGTGACATCACAGCAGACGAGAGAATCTGACGAGGACTGAAAAAGGAGGATATTTATTCTCATCTTTTTGGTTGTATTTATTGAGCTTGATTTCAGGTCACAGACATCATTGGATGTAACTGGTGTGTGTGCGTCTCTGTTTTAAAGTGTGTGTGTGTGTTTTGGGGGATTTATGTTTCATGTGGCATCCCATGTCCACCCTCCTCATGACAGGCCTCAGGTACTGACTGGCACATGCTAGTACTCAAAATAACAGACCAAAACCTAAACACACACTAACACAAACTCACATGTGCAAAACTACATGTCCTTGGCCGTGTCTTGTTTTTATTCACTGTAACAAAGGTCCTACACAAAATAACCAAAACGAGGTCGTAAAATGCCTAAAAAGTCAGTTATATTGGATAAATCTCACAAAGCCCGCCTAACAAGAACATGTCCGAGTCATATTTGACCCCACAATTAAATTACGTTAAGAAAATGAAGTCTATTTTAGATTTTGTGCAGTGACATTTTTCATGACAATTTTACATTTCCCCTAAATAAATCTCATTCTCATTACCGCAATGCAAAATAAATAGTGGTCCTTTGTGTCCTTCATTACCACAATGCAAAAAAATTCCAATATATTCTAAGTGTATACAATATAGTTTTTAAATAAACAATGATTGCACAATACAATGTATAAATATTTTCTGAAATGGTAACATCTTTCTTTTTCGTTATAGTAATGACAATTTTTATATGTAGAAGAATGTGTGTGTAATAGAATTTTTTTTCTGTATTGCAGTAGAGAAGTTATTTTTCTTTTTATATTTACACTATTGAATTTTTTTTTTAATTCCAGTCATGAGATTTTTTATATTATGGAATTTAAAAAAAATCCTCATTGCACTGATAACAGTTTTACTCATTTATTTATTTTTTTATTACGGTAATGTTGAATGACATTTGTCACATTAGGGTAGTGACGATTTTATTTATTTTGAATTGCGGTAATGAGAATGAGATTTTTTTTTTTTTTTTCACATTGTTAATACAAGCTTTTCCCCCCAGTACACTGACAATTTTATTCATTTATTTTCAATTGCGGTTTAAAAAAAAAAAAAAAAAAATTATGGTAATGAGAATTTGGGTAAATAATTTCAAGTAAATAATCTTAAAGGTACCAAAAATAGGCTTCCTTTTCTCTATGCAAATTTAAATTTTTTATTTTAGCTGAATTTTGACCCGTGCATGAAAATGCACACCATTAAAGAAAAAGGCAAAATTACTGACGTCCTACTGGATTGCAGCTGGTATGTTGTCCTTGAAAAGACCGTATCTCTCCTGAAGTGAAGCCGCCTTTTGTATGTTTGTTTTTGTGAGGCCGTTCTTCAGGGAAATAAATAGCTGCCCTGATTTCATTTGTGCATCAAACTTTGTCGTTTTCTGTTCAGACACAGCTGGCGTTTCACCAGTCGCCATCACAAGGTTATTGCTTCAAAGTAATTTGAAACTGGTAACAAGTATATTTTAAACCTTTTGAACTGTCTGAAATTAACAATGCGATTGGATTTCCTCTTTGTTTACAGTAGATTTTTTGTTTGTTTGTTTGTTTGTTTTTCTTCAGTTATGCAGTCTAGCGTTTTGTTGAATACTTCACATAAAACCACTTATTGCCAGGTCCTTGTTAAAGTAAAAAATACTGATTTAAAGATTTTTTTTCAAATAATGATCAAGGCTGTTTTGTCCTTTAACACAAAGTTTTGATTTAAACCCGCTTTTAACTCTTAACACTGTGGAAAAGGTACCAAGCTACAGTTTAACTTGCCTTAAACGCTTTTCCCTTGTAAGGACTTTTGCACTTTACAACTACAAGTAAATGTTATGAGACTTAGAATGTCAATGATTATGTTGAAAAGACCAGAGAGCAAAACCTTAGATATAATAACGTTTGTGTGACTTGTATGATGTTTTTATGTCTAATATTCTTAATTAATTTTCCTCCATGCATATGCATGACTTCAAGACCCTCAAACAATCGTCTTGGCCATGGCAGAGACCGTCTGTGTTTGTCCTCACTCAACACCAGTTTTGCCTTTTCTAAAGGTTCAAGTTTTTCCTCACTCCAAAAGTGGCAATCTTGCATTTCATTTGTGAAATAAAGTACATGTACATATATTTGTTTGACTGTCTTTGGTGGCCAAATGCAGTTTCATACTAAGAAAAAACCTCTGTTCACAGTTAATGTATTGCTAAGAAACGCTTGCATTAGATTTATTAGAGGAACGTTTCTGCCATCTACTGGACAATATAAAAATAGATAAGATTTGGAGTAAATGCCCATAATTGTAGCATTGATGTTACAATACACTTATAATGGTCATAAGATTTTTTTTTTTTTTTTAATAATTATTGTTTCAGAGTGAAATATGGCCTCACCTTCGCGAGATTGAACGTGAATAAATTCACAAATTAAATTGAGCGAGTCTACACATTATGATTGCTCAAAACTATTACGTACACGTCATAGCTACTTTAGAATATAAATATGGAATAAATTTGTCTAACATTTTCTCTGAATGGGTGTCACTCATTAATATTCATCTCGCTACGTTACAAACACTATGTCGCAGGCTTGCTTTATGAATATTTATCATTGTTAGTGACGTTTGCCCATGCGGTCTATCTGATTGGCTAAGCGGCAGAACACTCTAGTCAGCTGTCCAATTAACGAATGCTATTGGAAATGACGTAATCATGAATATGAATTAGATTATTTTTCTGGATGCTCTAAGCAAGCAGCGTGAGCACGAGCAAATTAACATTAATGAGCTAATTCTTCGCCATAGTAGGATGGTTGTAATTTCGCATTCCGCGTCATGCACTCAGCTGATTCGGCAGCTTTTCTTCGCTCCTCCCACAATGCATCCGTCCCTCTCCACTCGCGCCCGCAATCATGGAGGCGAACGGGACTGAGCAGCTGCAGCCGGTGAAACCGGTACAGCTAGGCATGGACACGCTGATCCTTAACGGGGACGCGGCGGAACGAGAAGAAACCGACCCCGCCAGGAAGAAGAAGAAAAAGAAGAAGAAAAGCAAGTCGGCCGTTTCTGGTGAGTGTCTCATTCACAGTAGTAAGTGCAGAGACCCTCTGTAACACTGGCACTGCTGCTTTAAATATCAGCTGTGAACTCAGATTAACTCAATACAGGACTGAATCTGAAGACGTGCAAGTGCAAAAGTAAAATAAAAAAATAATAAAGTTTTTTTTCCCAACCTTTAGGAGTTTTAGTATGTATTGGAATGTTTTGGGATCCTGAAGAAAAGACTAGAGTCACGTTTAATGTATTTTATAAAATTAATATAGAATAAATATTTTATATTTAAATATTATTTATTATAGAAATATTATATTATGGGTTTTTTTTGTTTGTTTTTTACAGATACAAAATGATATAGATTACATATAGGCTGAGGTCTCAAAAGAAAGATTTTGAAAAATTACTTTTATTAATTTTAAAATGTAAAATATTTTTGTTTTCATATTTGTTATACTTTTTTATACGTTTATTTATTTATTATTTTATGTATTTTTTCTTTTTCTTATAGGTATAGAAGATTATAGGTTACGCACAGGATGTTTTTGAGATAAAAATATTTAAAAAAATACTTTTATATTTATATCAAATTAAGGTAAAATATTTTTACATTTATATCTGATGCATATTTTTAATTCATTTATTACATATTTATTTTTAATGTGTTTTTATTGTCTTTTTTTTCTTATAGAAGAAATATAGATTACATATTATAGGCTCCATCTCAAAATATTATATTATAATATTATAATTAATTAATATTATGCTGAAAAATGCTGTCTATGTTGGCACAAAGACTTGAGCTCAAGATGCCCTTGGTACTTTTCTACTAATACATCCCAAAATTGATGTCTATGTAGGTTTTTTGAGACTAAGATGCCCTGAAAAGTCCAGAAAGTTTGGTGTAACTATCCATTAATAAACACACAAACATAATTAATGAAATTATGTGGGTGAGTTTAAAAGGAGCCTGCAATAGCATTCTTTAAGTTGTAGATCATGTAAAACTTGTATTTTATAGCATGTACTTTTCAGTGTACTTGCAACATCATGTTTAATGGGTTGTCCTACCAAGGTTATATGATGCTGCATATTGTTTCTCAGGCTTGTTCTGAGCCAAGTTTGCTTTTATATAGATCCAGTATATGAGATAAATTTGTGGACGGTTTCCATACTGACAGCAGTTACTCACTTCCTTGTCTCACACACACACACACACACACACACACACACACACACAGCTGCTTGTGATGCATCTGGCACACTTAGCACTTCCTTTGCTTATGAGCTTGTTCACCTGTGTGTGTGACTTTGCAGCAGGACACAGCGAGCAGGGTGAGGATGGCGAGATGGAGAAACAAACCGAACAGCAGAACCTGGATGAGAAAGATAGAGAAGAGGATGGAGAAGAAGGTATTCCACTTCTAGTTCTTATACTCATTTTTTACCACATAAGTGATCCAACACCACTGTTTTCCTATAATGCTTTAGCGATCTTATTCACACCGTTCATGTATGCAGTTGCATACTGATTCACTAACCAAATATGCATACAGTATCTGAATAACCAGTTACATTTGTCAAAGTGTACAGGAGACAAACACAGTGCACTGCATAGGGTTTTTATCCCAATTTTTATGCAATGTGCCCTTCCATTTCTATTTTTTTCTAGACTTTAAAAAAAAAAAAATTAAATGAGACTTCATAGAGTTGAGATGTTATGACTCAAAATTGGATTTTTTTTTAATTAAAAAAAAAACCTCAAGGTCATGTCTCAACAACATACAAGTACATTAGTGTTTATGTGTGTGTGTGTGTGTATATATATATATATATATATATATATATATATATATATATATATATATATATATATATATATATATATATATATCTCATAAAACTAAAACTTTTTTGCCAAATAATTTTGTCCGATTAATACTTGTACGTAAATAAAGTTTATATATATTTATACATTATAAAATATATTCCTGATATTCTGATCATTTAATCAATTTTGTAAGGTCATAAAAACTCTCTCTCTTTATATATATATATATATATATATATATATATATATATAATTTGTATTTATTTTTTATTTTTTTACATGTTGATTTAAAATTTTATATATACAGTAGTGACGGATATAAAATAGTATAAATATAAAATTTATATATAGAGAATATATACAGGTGCTGATCATGTAATTAGAATATCATCATAAAGTTGATTTATTTCACTAATTCCATTCAAAAAGTGAAACTTGTATATTATATTCATTCATTACACACAGACTGATATATTTCAAATGTTTATTTCTTTTAATTTTGATGATTATAACTCACAACTAAGGAAAATCCTAAATTCAGTATCTCAGAAAATTAGAATATTACTTAAGACCAATACAAAGAAAGGATTTTTAGAAATCTTGACCAACTGAAAAGTATGAACATGAAAAGTATGAGCATGTACAGCACTCAATACTTAGTTGGTGCTCCTTTTGCCTGAATTACTGCAGCAATGCGGCGTGGCATGGAGTCGATCAGTCTGTGTCACTGCTCAGGTGTTATGAGAGCCCATGTTGCTCTGATAGTGGCCTTCAGCTCTTCTGCATTGTTGGGTCTAGCGTATCGTGTCTTTCTCTTCACAATTCCCCCATAGATTTTCTATGGGGTTGAGGTCAGGCGAGTTTGCTGGCCAATTAAGAACAGGGATACCATGGTCCTTAAACCAGGTACTGGTTGCTTTGGCACTGTGTGCAGGTGCCAAGTCCTGTTTGAAAATGAAATCTGCATCTCCATAAAGTTGGTCAGCAGCAGGAAGCTTTAAGTGCTCTAAAACCTCCTGGTATACAGCTGCGTTGACCTTGGACCTCAGAAGACACAGCTGACCAACCCCAGCAGATGACATGGCACCAAACCATCACTGACTGTGGAAACTTTACACTGGACCTCAAGCAACGTGGATTGTGTGCCTCTCCTCTCTTCCTCCAGACTCTGGGACCTTGATTTCCAAAGGAAATGCAAAATTTACTTTCATCAGAGAACATAACTTTGGACCACTCAGCAGCAGTCCTGTCCTTTTTGACTTTAACCCAAGCGAGACGCTTCTGACGCTGTCTGTAGTTCAAGAGTGGCTTGACACAAGGAATGCGACAGCTGAAATCTATGTCTTGCATACGTTTGTGCGTAGTGGTTCTTGAAGCACTGACTCCAGCTGCGGTCCACTCTTTGTCAATCTCCCCCACATTTTTGAATTGGTTTTGTTTCACAATCCTCTCCAGGGTCCGGTTATCCCTATTGCTTGTACACTTTCTTCTACCTCTTCTTTTCCTTCCCTTCGCCTCTCTATTAATGTGCTTGGACACAGAGCTCTGTGAACAGCCAGCCTCTTTTGCAATGACCTTTTGTGTCTTGCCCTCCTTATGCTAGGTGTCAATGGTCGTCTTTTGGACAACTGTCAAGTCAGCAGTCTTCCCCATGATTGTTTAGCCTACAGAACTAGACTGAGAGACCAATTTAAAGGCCTTTGCAGGTGTTTGAGTTAATTAGCTGATTAGAGTGTGGCACCAGGTGTCTTCAATATTGAACCTTTTCACAATATTCAAATTTTCTGAGATACTGAATTTGGGATTTTCCTTAGTTAGTTATTGTCATCAAAATGAAAATAAATAAACACTTGAAATATATCCGCCTGTGTGTAATGAATGGATATAATATACAAGTTTCACTTTTTGAATGGAATTAGTGAAATAAACTTTTTGATGATATTCTAATTATATGACAGCACCTGTATACCTACTGTATATATAAAATTTAAAAAAATAAGCAACATATAATATATACTGAGCAGTATACAGTATGCCTGTAGAATAATGTCATTTTAATTGTACGAAATT
Source organism: Opsariichthys bidens (assembly GCA_037194245.1). Lineage (NCBI taxonomy): Eukaryota > Metazoa > Chordata > Actinopteri > Cypriniformes > Xenocyprididae > Opsariichthys > Opsariichthys bidens. The sequence continues at coordinate 6,475,956 of CM074287.1, read as the reverse complement.
TATTATTGTCAAACTTGTTACAATCACAGACGGTGAGGAAGCTGATAACGTCTCTGGGAAAAAGAAGAAAAAGAAGACAAAAAAGAAGAAAGGACGTAAGGTTTTTTTTTTTTTTTTTTTGATGATGATGATGATGATGATGTTAGATAATAACCACTCAATAGAAATGAGCAGTAATCATTAAGGATCTGTGACCGTGTCAGTGCAGCACCTTTGAATGTGTGCTGGTACGAATCAGCGTATGTGTGCTGCTGTTGATGGGGGCAGGGAGCGTGTTTGGCTGCCAATGCAGCGAACTGGCATAACGCCAGATCACTGTGCCTCTGGGAAAATCCTGCAGTGCAGCCTTTATTTCAGCTGGGGATTTTGAGCGGGTCCCAAGTGTCACCAATGCTTTGTCGCTATTTTGCAGATATGTATCAGAGACGTAACCTAAAACGTTCAAGTCAGCTTAAAAAACAGATGTTATCACCTAACTTTTCCACAAACTTTCACTGTAATTTTATAGCTGACGTGTGTCTTTATGATGTTAAAGTCTTTATGATGTTGTTTTCTCTCAAAAATGAGGGACAATGCATTCACACTCATTTACAATCCCATAAGCAAAATGTTCATGCTGCTCTTTTCCATGCTGAAAGCATATAGTGATCGCCCTAAGAATGACAAAAAAAGTTATTAAACAAGTCAATATGACTTGTGCACTTGTTATTCTATCAAAATAAGCCATCTGCATTGTCATCTTAGACTTTGTGCAAGTGCACACTGTAAAGATTACAAGTAGGGGCGTCAATTGACCTTTGCAAAGACCCGCCCCCTTTAGTTACTGTTGCTATGTCCGACAAGTCATGCACTCTCACGCCACACATCATCTTCTCACACAGTGAAAAATACATGCCGGAGCAAAGAGGACACTGACAACGTGTCGACAGACAAGACGCAGCAGTTTACTTTTGATATCAAACAGTTACATATTTAAAATATTGTAATTTTAAAGAAGTTTTAACAATAAATACCGTGTAGTGGCTCTTCAATGTGTCGTGACCGATCGCTGTAGCTCCTTCAAATGGTTCGTGAACCAACCATCTCTTCATACTATCATGGCATAGTAGCATCAAATAAACATGAATTGACATCAGAAGGAATGTTGTTTCAAGCACGGAAAGACGTGCTTTGTCGGACAAAATGGCGGATTCAGGGTTATGATTGGTCAGATCGCCTGTCAATCAAAAGTGCATCCTCAACAAAAGAGCATAGGGCATAGTTGAGATTTCTCTGAAATGATATAGTTCTCTTCTCTTCTCATGCTTTGCAAATGGCATTGTCCTCCACTGCCACCGAGAAGAACTTCCTATACTTTTTCGGATCTAGTTATAGGATTTCATTTATTTATCGGAGCGATTAAAAATGTCGTCATTTTCACCCAAATCAACACTTAATTTAATGGTCCGATAAATATCGTGCATCCTTGCATGTAACATATAAGTTGTATTTTTAAATAAAACAAAAAAGCAAGTAAATTAAAGCGGTCTAGTTGTTATTTGTGTCATTAGTCCAATGGTGCTGAGCTTGATTTTGCACAATCACAGGGATTTCTTTTGAAGATGAAAACCAATCAGAGGTGTTTAAGTTACTAATAGTGAGAGCATCTCTCAAAATGCTGAATGAGTTCATTTTTAGCACAATATTACCAAGATCTGCACAATTCCTCTCATTTAACAAACAAAGTAGAGATACAATGTAAATAAAAGATTCATTGTGCAGTTGTGACAGCTTCAGTGATTATAAAGGTGATTATAATTCGCAATTTGAAGAAAAGTTTTTGTTTTTCATGAAACTTTGTGACAAAAAAAATAGACTTTTAAGTGATTGTTGATTTGATAGTGATTGTTGGTCAGTATTCTGCTGACTATAAAACTTAATGTCTTTTTAAATTTTAAAATCACAAAAACTTTAGTTTTACAAAAGTGAACAATCTGTGAAGGATGAACAAAAAAGGTTTTTGGTCAGCACATTAAAAATAATGTACATTAGCTAATATTCTGACTATTGATCTTTGAAGTGCTGGAAAAGTTGTGTGAAGTACTTGAAAGTGGGACTGATGTTGAGGGAGTCTGCCATACCTTGGCTTTTTGTGAATTGACACCACTGATTATAATGCAGAAATGGCAGAATGTGAATCTAATATAGTAATAATCTCTAAATTAAGATACCAACCTAAATGTAGGGATACATTGATGTCAAAATCCTGGCTGGAATGCACAACAATGACTTAAAATCAGGGAAAAAAGATTATTATGGAACGCGTCATACACTTGTAAAGTCACAGAGAAAAACTGGGTGTCATACATTACCCTACCAATTGACCTTTCGCCGGCAGTTTGATTGACAGGCGATTTAACCAATCATAACCTCGAATCCGCCATTTTGTCCGACGACGCAGTCAGGGGAGTTAGTGGATTAACGTTGGTGAACTTGAACTTCAAAAATAGTGTGTACTCACGTCTTTCTGCACTTGAAACAACATTCCTTCTCATGTCCATTCATGTTTATTTGATGCTATAAATGAACTAAGTATGAAAAAATGGTTTGCCGATTAAAGGAGCACGACAAATTAAAGAGCCATTTTCACTGTGTGAGAGCGCATGGCTTGTTGGACATAGCAACAGTAACTATAGGGGACGGGTCTTTGTGAAGGATCAATTGGTGTCAAAATATGAAATATGCTTCATCTTCTAATTGGTTGGAATCATGGTTGATCTGTGTCTGTGGCCATCATACACCACATGATTTTCTGTGATCTTCAAAAACTTTTTTTAATGGGGTAGTCGTGGCCTAATGGTGAGGGAGTTGGGCTTGTAGCCTGAAGGTTGCCGGTTCGATTCCCACGCTGGCAGGAATTGAAAGTGGGGATTCGATACCATGACTAAGGTGCCCTTGAGCAAGACGCCTAACCCCAATTGCCTCACTTGTAAGTCGCTTTGGATAAAAGCGTCTGCTAAATGACTAAAAATGTAATGCAGCATTCTGTATGAAATGGTGGCCAAATGCTATCCAAATGTATAGCTTCACTTTCATTTTATGGAAAAGAGCAGCGTGAACATTCTGTGAAGTATCTTCTCTTGAGTTCCACAAGATTCGTTCATGGAGGTTTAGAATGAAATGAGCATGAACATTTGTGACCTATCCCTTCTCTACTGAAGATGTTCTTCTCACATTGATATCCTATAGCCAAAACCCAAACGGACCCTCCATCCATCCCCATTTGTGATCTGTACACCAGCGGTGTGTTTCCTGTGGGTCAGGAGTGTGAATACCCTCCATCACAGGATGGGTAAGGATGTTTTGTCTTTTCTCAATGTGAATACAGTCTTTAACGCCCTCAGGTCACCTTGTACTTTCTACGGGCCGCTCTACCTCGTATTACCCTGTGCTCTGTGTAATATTATATCGCTGAGACTACTGACACAGAGGTCACTCATGCGCCTAAAGAACTGTCTCCAAAAATAGTTGTGAACGCTGTGTGTGCGCGAGGGCCAGCGCATAAATTTAACTTTCTCACATCATCTTACTGAATTCCTGTGGAATCTTCGAAGGTGTTTATGGCCTATACATTGATAATCTTGACTTGACTTTGTCCATAATAGTCAGAGAAGGTACAACCAATCAGCTATAAGTTGCAATTGACTGATATAAACAATGTTTAATAGCACATCAGCTAAAATCTACAATGTCATCCCATTTATGAGACTTTTTTTTTTTTCCCATTTAAGACCCGATCCTTGCAGAAAGTCCGTAATGGCCTTGGAGAAATGTTTTATAGGTCTATCTTTAATAGCGTTTCATATGAAGGTGGATATTCTCGAGGTAAAAATAAATGTTCTTGCTTCATCATCTAAAGTGTATTTGGACCTCTCAGGACTAGTGCCGCTTGGAGAATGAGCAATGAGGAGAAGCAGATGTTGGATAGAGCCAACGAGGAGATGTGGAATGATTTCCGGCAGGCGGCCGAAGCCCATCGGCAAGTGCGGCGATATGTGAAGAGCTGGATCAAACCTGGAATGACTATGATTGACATCTGGTGAGGATGTTATGACATTAACATCTGTTAACCTGCAGCATGGATTTTTTTTTTAAAGTGTTAAAATAGAAAAATTCAACTCCAGCTGGGTTCAAGAGATGGACATAAAGAAAGCCCAAAGATATTTTTGACGCATCTCTTTTTCATGTTTTCTCTGGTTCAGCGAGCGGTTGGAGGACTGCAGTAGGAAGTTGATCAAAGAGAACGGTTTGAACGCAGGGCTGGCGTTTCCTACCGGGTGCTCTCTAAATAACTGTGCTGCTCACTACACGCCAAACGCTGGAGACCCTACAGTCCTCCAGTACGACGATGTGTGCAAGATTGATTTCGGCACACACATTAGCGGTACGGCCATGCATGACACTATATTTAAAACAGTAGTCTGGTATTCATATAATAGTTATATAGGATTCATATACTAATATACTAGTTTTATTATTATTCATAATTAAAAACAATGTAGTTAAAGTAATATTAAATCATAAAGTATTCAATATAAAAGCTTGATGAACACAATTGGCTTTTAATAATAATAATTGTTGTTGTTGTTATTGTTACTATTATTATTATTATTATTATTATTATTATTATTATAAACCAAATATAGGTTTACCAAAAATAAATTGTAAAAACGTGATACAGTTTTACCATTAATTTTTCTCGAATTTTTCTACTATGAAAGTAGCCACAGAAGCTGGCATGGTGTTATAAACAAACAAATAAACATTATTTATTAGTATTATTACTATTACTATTACTATTAATAAACAATCATAATAATTGAAAGCCGTATAAAATACTTCACTTAAAAAAAAAAATTAAATTATGATGATTTTTTTGTAATAATAAAAAATTATAATAGTCATTATTAATTAGAATTACGATTATTGTTTATATTAATAAATCATAATAAAAAGCCTTTACTATGTAAAGTACTTAATATAAAATAAGAATTAAAAGATTATGATGATTTGGTTTTTAATAATAATAATAATAATTATTATTATTATTATTATTATTATTATTAAAAGCCATAATTTTTTTAATATAAAATAAGAATTCAATTTTTATTATTGACTGATGATGATTATTAATTATACAACAGTAAGTTAATTAAAAACCTTAATATAATATATGTTTTAATTGAACAAAAATGCAACTGTATACTAGCAAACCTTGGACAAACTCTGGCTGAATCGGTTTCATGACCTAAACAATGCATATTACTGCAGATGAGCGATGGACTATGAAATGAAAATTTCCCTATTAGATATATCCCTGTCATAAGCTTTTTGTTTTGGAAAATTTGTTTTACACTTTTTGAATCATAGTGTGAGCATAAAGCATTTACTGTGTGTGTGTTTTAGGCAGGATCATTGACTGTGCCTTCACTGTCACCTTCAATCCAAAGTACGACCGCTTGCTTGAGGCTGTGAGAGACGCCACCGACACGGGCATCAAGGTGAGCGTGTGCGACTGACATTATAAATTGTCATGTGTCCAGCAGTAACATTCTCTCTTTCCACAGTGTGCAGGTATAGACGTACGTCTTTGCGATGTTGGAGAATCAATACAGGAAGTGATGGAGTCATACGAGGTTGAAATAGATGGGAAAACGTACCAAGGTGTTGACTGAAATAAATTCTTTCTTGACAGTTCTTATTAATAATAATCTTAATCTCCTAAGAAATAAACCTCATATTTGTATTTCCTCAGTCAAACCTATCCGGAATCTGAATGGACACTCAATTGGTCAGTATCGGATACATGCCGGTAAAACGGTGCCAATAGTGAAGGGAGGAGAAGCAACTAGAATGGAGGTGTGTTATTGTCATCTTATATGTGTTAAATTGAAGGTATCTGTATCACTCGGCTATGTCCGGAATAGCATACTACTTTTACTATTAGTGCTGTATGTATACTGTGTGAAGCATGCATGGAATTCCATGCCATTCTCTAATCTTAAAGGTGTCCATTTCATGCTAGCTATGTTTAGAATGGCATACTGTATCCCATAATGCAGCGCACTTGTCCTAACTTATCACAAATGAATGTTCAGAACATTGATGTGGATTAAAAAAAAAAGTACGCCTAATGTTTCTTGTCTTGTCACTCTCAGTTATGAGTCACGTGAATCACGTAAATAATAACCTATATTTTCAATTCAAAAATTTAATTAAATTTGTTTGTTTTTACATTTGTCTTAATCATATTGTTTTACCAGAAAAAACCTGAATGAAAATTGAAATAGGCAACCATTTTTATTTATGATAACAATCTAGTACTGTTTGAAATGTTCATTTTCTTACGGGTTCGTGCTCCTTTTATTTTTTTTAAACATAGTAGGCAGTACATATAATACTTTGTATACAGTTTGATTTGTGTACAGCAACATATTATAATAAGATTATGTGCAACATGCTTGTATAACATTGCTATTCAGTTTCAAAAGACCCAGTTCATGCTTGTATGTTAAAGCTAACTGCGTAAAGTTGTGTAATTTAAAGTTGTGTCTAAGAAGTGAAATTCAGGAACTTAAGTGTTGAAAGACTGAAATGGCAAAAAAAAAAAAAAAAAAATCATGTTTATGTAAATATGTAAGTATTTTGACCGGCTCTCTATTAATGTTCATTGATGTCCAGGAGGGGGAGGTGTACGCGATTGAGACGTTCGGCAGCACTGGTAAAGGAGTAGTCCACGATGATATGGACTGCTCCCATTACATGAAGAACTTTGATGTCGGACATGTGCCAATCAGGTAAGAGCCAATGTTAATAAGTCATTCATTAATGCACAATAGTGCAGTTCTGGAATCTCTGTTTCCGGTAACATTTCCGCTCTTAAAAGAATAGTTGAGGAATGAGGAATTCCTCTGCTAAAATAAATATATGGTTTTAAATTACAATAGAGTGGTGCATGGTCATCAAAACCTGGAAGACTAATTCACCAGTGGTTCCCTCATGATTTTCCTATGGATTTTTATAATGGAGTTCAATTAAATAAAATAAGCAATGCTGGGTAGTAACTGATTAGATGTAATCTGTATTACATAATTAGATTCCAAAAATTGAGTACTTGTAATTTGTAGTATATTACTTTTTAAAATACTCCTAATCAGACTAGTTATTCTTTGATTGATTACATGTATAGGCGTAATATGAAAACTAAAAAGCTCACAGCATTTGATCACTGGATTTACAGAAATCATTTCATTGTTTACTCAACAATGCATATCTAATCCGCTCCTGACGAACACAATTATTTGAATTTTAACTCGGCGAGTCATTTATTGTCATCCATGTATTACTGTCTTTGGAAGGCTTTTGTCTTTCGAACACACAAAAATATACAAATTCACGTCATTTCATATTTACTTGCAATGCAGGAATGCCCCAACTTTTTTCAGCTGGACCTCGAATAAAACGAAAATATTATTTTTGTTTTTTTAAGCAAGTTTGTACGTTTTTATTATTATTATTATTATTATTATTATTTTATTTTAAAATTATTTATTTTCATTTAAATTGTGTGATTTAATTAATAGCCTTTCATTAAACTCATGAACCCCGGTCAGGGAAACCTTGACGGAATGTAATTTAAAAATACAAAGATAAAGAAAATATATTCTTTTTCATCAACATGAAGTGCATTAGATATCAATATGCTACACGATTATCCTATTCAAATCAACGTGATCAATGAGTAAGGTCAAAAGTAATCAAAAAGTAATCCGATTTAATGTGTAATGTAATGGATTACGTTACTAACTGCAATTTTTGTCATGTAATTTGGAATCTCACCAACCACAATTTGTAAGTAATCTACCCAGCACTCAATAAGGCCTGTGGTAAACATGACTTGATACTTGGACGTTTGGTTTTAGAACATAAATTACACACTTTCACACCCCAAACCTTCTTATCTAGTTACTTTAATTTTTTTATATAAACATTACATAATTTTATTTTAACATCATTTTTGTAGAAAACGTCAACTTGCTTACCAGAGACCTTATTTTATGCATAAATTTAAAAATCCCATTATAAAACCCATAGGAAAGTCTAGAGTGAACCTCTGGCATATTAGAGTACATTTACACGACATGATGTGCTAAAAACAGAAAAGTTTTTCCTTTGCTTTTTTCGCATATAGATGACAACGTTGTCAGAACAATCCCTGTTTCAACTAAAAATGGAAAACTATGCATTTAGGCCAGTCATTTGCTTGACAGCTGCGTTTCGGGGACCTGAAAACGTAAACTTGCGTTTCAATGTGCAAGTTTTTGAAACCGATACCGTTATTGACTCTGAGTAAATTCCAAAGACGTGAATTGTTAAAACGGTGACCTCATGCGCATTCGTATTAAGCATTCAATCTGTAGGTTCGTAGTGTTTCTTTACAAAGTGACTTCGCCAACTACTGGTCTGGCAGCATATTACAGCATTTTTAGTTATCATCTGTACTTTAAAAAAACGCAGTGGAAAAGGTTTTAGTGCATTGTTGTCGTGTAAACGTACCCTTATTCTATATTCATAGAATTTATTTATATATATATTATTAGTAATTTTATATTCATAGAATTTATTATCTATTATATATATTATTAGTAATTTTATCTTGCAGTATATTGTTTAAATTGTCAATTCATGTTTAGTAGTTAATATTGAACTATCTTGGAGTTGACCTGATCTACATTTCACTACTGGCTGTATATCCATATACAACTGTGTACGTGACAAATAAAAATCTTGAATCTTGAAAATCTTGGTTTTGACTGACTGCAGCACTCTATTACGCAAGTATTTTTATGAATTATTTCTGCGTTGTGTGCAGCATTTTAGGTCATTTTCATAAAAACGTTTTTGTTAATATTTATGGCCCGATGCAGCCATTTATACAACATAAGTTTTAGGTTTACAAATTTATGCTTTATACGCAGCAAGTTTTCGCAAGAATGTTTTTTGGATTTGAGAACTTTGCTGTAATTGCACAGAAATGGTTTTATGAATTATTTAAGCATAGAATGCGACAATTCTGTAAGATTATTAAAATGAATTGATTCTGTTATTCCAACCCTGTATGACTTTCTGTGCATGACAAATGTAGACGGTTTGAAGAATGTTCAAACTGCTCTATTTTTTTTAAACCAGATTAATAATTTGAATGAAATATTTCTTCAATGCACTTCAGGCTGCCCAGGGCAAAGCACTTGCTAAACGTGGTGAACGAGCACTTCGGCACCCTGGCGTTCTGTCGCCGCTGGCTCGACCGTTTGGGTGAAAGCAAGTACTTGATGGCCCTGAAGAACCTGTGTGACCTGGGCATCATCGACCCCTACCCCCCTCTGTGTGATGCCAAGGGCTCGTACACCGCTCAGTTTGAACACACCATCCTGCTCAGACCTACGTGCAAGGAAGTCGTGAGCCGCGGAGATGACTACTGAGATGTACATATGCACACACAATAAACAAACATATAGGCATTAAATCCCAAAATGCTATTTTGACCATACAGCATATACTCTGCATTAAGTTAGGCAAACTACTATGCATGTGTACAAGCCAGTGCCCGAATTAATGTGTTTTCGAAGTGAGCAAGATAAAGACTTTATACTCATTTGTACTCTGTGTAATGAATGAGAGGATGCAAAGAGTATGGCTGCTTGGCTTTACACGTCACTGAAGGGCTTTTGCTAGAAAAACAAATTCTTCAGGAAGTCAGCCCGCACATGACATGCAAGAAAAAAAATGAAATCGTGTGCGTGATTTGCTAATTCGTTCTCTCGATTTAATAAATCATACGCATGTTTTAGTAAATCGAGGGAAGTAAATAGTAAATCGTGTGCACGTTTTAATAAATCGAGGGAACGAAATAGTAAATCGTGTGCACATTTTAGTAAATCGAGGGAACGAAAAAGGAAATCGTGCGCACGATTTAGTATTACTAAACTATTAGACTTTTTTTTTTTTTTTTTTTTTTCTGCATGCCATGTCTGGAGCTCCCTTTTTTTGGTATTTGTATAATATCAAATGGCTGTCTCATCTATTACTTATTACATTTTAAACTCCTTGAATTTTTTTTTTTTTAAATATTTATTAAACTGTACAATACGTCAAATTGTTTGTAGTTCTTTACAGGCTAAATCTTTCATCATTGCAAAACTATTTGAGCATTATTCCTTAAATTAAGATTATTAAGTGGTACAGTATGTATGTATGTATGTGGTTTATTAAGAGTACAAACTGAAAATATTTCAGATAGTAGCTGTGACATGAGGAAACTGTTCAAAACATCAGGATTTAAATTGGAATTATGTAAATGTTGTTATAACAAAAACTTCATCCAAACCTTTTTATTTTTTTTCCGCCCTGAGAATTTACTGTAAAAAGCCGTCCATGTTTATTTACTCTAAAGTCACATTTGGCCACAAGTGATTTTGCAGATTTCCCGTGTTCACAGATGTGAATCTGGTCGTTTAATGGAATCTGTTGGGCTATGTTCAGACTGTGAGTTCAAATCCTATTTCTGTGCATATCCAATTGAAATTCGATCAGATTTAGCAAGTGTGAACGGCCAGAAATCTCTTGAAATACAATTTTTACAAATCACTTTTGAGCTACATTCATACAGGTATTTGGTTTGCAATCCTATTCAAATGGCACTTCTTTAAATCCGTTTCAGTCTGACTGCTCTGATTGGATTTTTTGTAGTTTGTGACTTTCTCACGCCATGTAAAACGTCAGCCGTTCTCATTGGAAATATGCTGAAAGTCTCTGCAGAACCAAGGCTGTGTTGTTGCAAAGTGCCGGACGAGCAGAAAATAACATTATAATGAAGACGTGTTTTTAAGCCAGCGGAGATGCAAATAAGCTGTGGAAACCAGCCTTCAAAGTCAAGCCACCTTTATTTATATAGTGCTTTTTCCATTATATAATTGTTTCAAAGCAGCTTTACATTTATTACAGAAAAATAATGTAACAAAGTTTTTTTTTTTTTTTTGGCTGCACAGCAGCTCTCGAAGAAAATAGTGTCATTGCCTAGCTTAAGTAAGTTCAGTGTTGATTCAATTTCCATTCTAAAAATCATTAATTGTAATAGTCCAGCTGAGTTCAGTTCGCATACAATGGTGTCAATGCAGGCATATCAAAAACATTGGCTTGCTTAGTTAGGGGCACTTGATATTCAACAGAGGCGACAGTGGTAAGGAATGCAAAAAATCCAACGGGGGGCCAATTATCCTCTGGCCTATAGCGAACAGTGCTTGATTATGATTCAGGCACCATTACAGGTCATGAGTCAGATTGGGATCACAGTGGTCAAAATATTTAATCTAGTTCCAACTAGTTGAAGATCATATTCATCACTCCGGTATGGAAACGGTTTGTTGGGGAACTGTGCCATTGGCTGTTATGTCGGTAAGGCCTTCACAGGAGATGGTATAGTTGACAATCTCTGCTGACCCTTCAGGGATGTGCTGTGGTCGTGTCCAGGTGCAGGTCCTCCATCTGATGTGGATACGGCCCGGATCCGGCTGACTGCCATTCTTCCTATGGTGTAACCATCGGGTGTCATAGCAAGTCTTCCCGGTTCCGGCTGACCTAATTTATGCCGTAACGGATGTGAAAATATAAATTGATAATGTGTCATGTGCATGCCAGGTTAAAGAGAAGCGTTTTTAGTCTAGATTTAAACTGACAGGGTGTGTCTGCTTCCCGAACAATGCTTGGAAGATCGTTCCAAAGTTTAGGTGCTAAATGGGAAAAGGATCTACCGTCTGTGGTTGATTTTGATATTCTAGGTATTAACAACCCCATTCAGTGAAAAAGTTCAGTGAAATATATTTTTGAAACTAAAAATATATTTAAAAATGTATTTCAGGGTGCAAGAAAATACATTTCCAATCGTACAGTCGACAATACAAAATGTGGGTGGAAGAAAGCCTTGTGATCAAAACTACATTCTATTAAATGTTAGGAAAATTTTAAATGTGAGTAGGCCTAACAAACACATGAATTTCTACATTGATGACTTTTGTTCACATGATCTTCCCAAAAAATACTGATCATGGCAGGAAAAATGGTCAAATGGGTAATTGGAAACACCCTCACAATTGTGTATTTTAATCTATTATTAAAAAATTAATTTATGTATTTGTAATTTAATGTTAGTGTAATATAGTATTTAAATGCACATCAAATAAAAATAAATGAATAAAAATGTACGATGTCAAGAACTGTGACGTAATTTGAATTGGAGTGGCACTAACCGACTTTTGGAGTACTGCGCATGCGCGTCATTTAACGGTCATCAGTCAACCGTGACTTCTTGAAAGGTAAGAGGGTAAGAGCTATAACTTTATTTTTAGTCATCCTTTTTTACACATGTATTGTTAATTGCTACTTTGGATGTATAATGTTTTGTATTGTCAAGGTTTTTTAACTTTATCAATTTAATGCCCTGTTTCGGTCATTTGCTCACATGAGGAGATGACGCAGATTTCTAGCTTCCGTTTTAACGTTAACTTCATGTTAGTTGTATTTAATTTGGATACTTGGCGAAAACCAACGTCACACACAAAATATGTTTAATATTTTTTTAAACTTCAGCTGTAGTGTTTGGAGCCCGTTCTTCTGGGCCTGTAAGTTTTTGCTGAATTTAAACGTTAAAATAAACTTCGGCACACGTTATTCGTGCGTGCCTATAGTTCAGGCATACGTTGGTTTGGCATCAATGGTATTCCATTCTCTCAAATTTTCAATTATTATTTTTTTTAATATAGCTTAGGTTACTATATAATACTGTAGTTTTTGTTCACTTTACTGCTGAATAACTAGCTGTATTCGATGAACCAGTTGAGCCAGTGATAAGTCGCTTGTAATAAAAGATGCTCATTCATTATTGTAAAAAAATCTACTTTTTAATTTCAGTACCTGAAGCAGAGACAGTTTTTGCAACAGCAACAAGGTGAGAATGATCATGAGACACTTGGTAAGAAGTAAAATATTTTTTATTATTTAATTTATGAATTGCACTTGTCTTTGTTAATATTTGTCTCCGTTTCTGCCTGTCTGGAACAGCTGCGGGTCCAAACCCATCTGTCAAGACACTTCTCTGTCCACATGCTGCCCGCCCCACGCGCCCAACCGTTGTACTGGAGAGCCTCGGACCACGAGTCACAGGTACAGTATAATGCTCATAGTCAAGTCATCATAATTTCTGTAGCACTTTACACTAAACAGCTGCACGGTAATAAACAGTAAAGTAACAGAATTCAAAAAACTGTTGAAATTCAAATGTTGTATTTAAATATAAACGCCAAATTACAGAATTAGGTTTTTTTTGGCAAAGAAAAATAAAGTATTTGTGCTTCTGATAATAGGAGAAAAAAGGATACTCCACCCAAAAATCAAAATACTCTCAGAATATGACTTTTTCAAATGCCGATTTTTAGAAAATAATCCATCTCTGTGAGTGCAAGTGCATGGCCCCTAAAGTCGACGCTTCAAAAACCACACGGATAAAAACAACAGTAGTCAATATGACTCTAGTTGAAGTGAAACAACAGGCGTGTGTTAGAAAAATACTAATATTTTAAAGTCTATGCTTCCAAATGACTCCTCAAGCTTTAAAACACACATCACAAATTACAACATGCTGACTTTGAGCTTATTTTTCTTAAAATCTCTGTGTTCCACAGAAGAAAAGAATGTCATAATTATGTGGAACAGCATGAGGGTAAGTAAATGATGAGAGAACTTCTGTTTTTGGGTGAATTATCACTTTAAGTTAGCTTAAATGAATGTGCCTTTGTGATATTCCACTATCCCTTCATTTGCAAAAGTGTAAAAAAGCTGAATTCAACCTCTCCCCAATCGTTTTTTTACTGTCCAAAAATATGCCCATTAAATATCTTTAAAATTCAGTATACCTGTAATTGTTTAGTTCCAGTGTAAACAAAAATATCAGGAAATCCAAAACTAGTCAGACAAAAGTGCATGTCCTCGGAACCTGTACAGATGTTCAGGTATTGTGTTTTGTCTTTTTGTAGGAGCAAAGAGCAAAAATGACAGGAGAGAGAAGTGAAACCGACGAGGAAACCATGCCAGCCATATACGGTAAGTCAATACCTGGTGAAAGGAAAGTTCACTAGAAGCATTTAGTTAAAATAACTGATTTTTATCTTGCAGTCAAGAAGAGATTTCCAAATGTGTCCAAAGTGGCTTTTTAGGATTTGAAATGGTGAAACTGAGACTTCTTGAGAGCAAAAAAGTTACATTTGTATACAATAAGTTTGTTCCTGGCTGATTTTTATTCAAATGTTCACATGTTACAGACAACAAAATAAAAGTTTGTCTTCAAATGTGACATGTGAATGTATTTTCTTGGATTAAAATAAATGTAACAAAATATATTGCCAATGGCCAAAAAATATCATTTTAGACACTATATTTGTATAAATATATTTTGAAATGTATTTTTTAAAAATATACAAAATATTTTTTTTAGCAAATAAAATTTTTTTCCATTTTTTTGTATATTTTGAAATATATTTTAAAATGTATTTTTTTTACCGTATGGGACTGGTCAGAATTCTGAGATCATAATAGACTATAATGCATTAAGAGCTCGCTCAGGTACCGCTTCCTTAGTGCTTTGTAAGTAATTAGCAAGATTTTAAAATCTATACGATGTTTAATAGGGAGCCAGTGCAGTTTTGACAGAACCGGGCTATTATGTTCATACTTCCTGGTTCTAGTAAGAACTCTAACTGCTGCATTTTGGACCAGCTGTAGTTTGTTGTAAATAAGGTTTTTGGGTTTTTTTTAAGGGAAAAAATGTGTTCACACTTGAGTCCTCTTTAAAAGAACCTAAAGGGACGTGGTGGTGGGAAAAAATTGGGATGGGAGGAATAAAAAAAAAAAAAAATCGCAAAGATATTATCGTTCCCTTGCAAAACCTGTTGTGAGCTCAGACAAAAGCTTCCTGTTTAATGTCCCTCTGGCTGGCAGTAGTGTTTCAGTCAGCTCCATGCATCAATGCACACAAATGATCTGCGGCTCGTTTAGAGTTTGAACTTGTTAGGCTCAAATATAAGGTAATGCGGTCAATGCTTAAGGAGTTCAGTAAAGTTGGCAATATATTAACATATTCAAACTTCCCGGATCAATAACTGGTGAGCGAAACGTTGCTAAAACACAAATGCAGCTATTTCCAGTCATAGCAACCTAGACAATGAGCTACAATAACCCAATTCTCCTCAAATGTTCTTTTATAAAATATAAACTGGTCTATGAGCAGGAGGCGGAGAGACAAGGGACCGTCTGAAAAGTGCTTTTGCTCATTTTATATTATTAAAAATACTCAATATCTTCACTGTAACACACCAAATTCAGTTCATACCTACAGTTCCCGACAGAACTGTTCCTGTTACGCCAGTCCCAGAGCCTCAGCATTCCTCATTCTGGTCTTAGGTCTCTGCCTGATGGAGCAAATTTTGCCACAGTAAAATGAGCTGACAATTGACTGTAAAGGCAATTATTAACCCATGGTCAAATCTTTTAAATCAAGCTACCTTGTTTAATAGGAGGTTGTTCTTAATGAGTTCACTATTAAGCTCATTAAAGTCTTTCTAACTGTCTCTGCCAACACGCACTGTGAGTTTCACAGTTTTGTAAAGTGGCCTTGGATTATTAAAATAAACCTTTCAGTCATCTGAAAGATCAGGAGTGTCCAGTAAACGGAAGAAAACAAAAACATCAGTAGATTTACATACAAATATCATCAGGCCCATTTATAAAGATTTTTTTTTACTAGTGAGAATAATCTAAAATTGCCAAATAAACGCACCCACACACTACAAGGTCCAATTCTCAGGAAAAGTTATGGGGGAAAAAAAGGAAGTCCTGATTATTTGATCAGATTTTCCTGTGGTGTGAGGTGTGTTAAGAGCAGTGTTGGGGAAAGTTAGTTTTAAAAGCAATGCATGACAATGTTGCGTTACTCCCTAAAAAAAAGCACCTAATTGCATTCCATTAATTTAGTGTTCTTTTTCTCACCTGGGGTGAGCTTGCTTTGTTTTTTAAAACAAAAAAAAAAGTTTTATTTTTGACAAATGTTAAGGTCCTTTCACACAAAAAGTGAAATGAGTAAGCCAGGAAATGCATATTTACTGCGGTACAGCTTTAACCTTACAGCTGTAAACCTTTCAGTTGTGCTGCCATTCTGGAATACAGAAGAATAGCATACAAGAGAGGGAAGTTCAACACTCTTATTTCTAAATCTAAATAAATTTGATTATTAGTATGGTTGAATTAGATCATTGAAGGTCAGCAGCAAAGACATTGGTCCATTTTGAGAGATACTATCGGTTTTCATGCAAGTGAGATGAGTAAATGCATGTTCACATTTAGTCTAGAACAAAAGTAACCATCATGTTTACACAGTGCACACAACACCTCTGCACTTATGATTTCTCTCAACATGGGTGAGAAAAAGTAACTTTTTTTGTAATTTGAAAAAGTAAAGTTACCTTACTAGTTACTTGAAAAAGTAGTTACTTGTAATGCATTACTCCCAACACTAGTTAAGAGTGTCTGATTGGCTGCACCGATCTCAAATCGTAAATATCCAACATGGTGTTGAATATTTATTTATAGATATTAGATATTTAATATAGAATAGATATTTATCAGAAAGTGAACTGACAGAAACATATAATTTCTGCACTGTATGAGGCAATCAGTGTTGGGAATGTACTTTGGAAAAATTTCAAGTTACCCCATTTAAAATGTAGTAAATAGTGTAACTGATTACTTTTGATTACTTTTCTAAATAAACAAGTAATAGCACCTAACTTTAAAGTTTTAAATATATTTTATATGGTAATTATTTCACATTTATTCTCAAAATTGATGTAGAATCAACATAAAGGCCATATTATTTTTAAATATTTTATCAAACATGTAGGAAATATACATAAATTTAATACATTTATCAAACACTTCACCGTCTTCACTGCGTAAATTATAAACTCAATATAGATTAATCCTTATAAAGCTATAAATGTTCAGTCGAGCAGTGAGTGATTATCTCTTTGTCTTTTGTTCTTTGATTAAAATTAATGACATCATTTATTAGGCTGCTGTCACTTTAAGATCCGCCGTACGTGATGCAGATCTGACACACCTCCGATGTCCTCACAACTCTTTACTGTCATTTAAAACTTTATTTAACTAATTTAAGACCGTGCTTACAAGGATAATCGACAAAGCTGGCATTTTGGCATACTTTTGTGTGTTTTTGTCCGTTCAAGCGCCAAAGAGAACTCAATGCGGCCACGCACATTTTTTCTCAGTAACTAATTAGTTACGTTTACATAAATTAAATTAAATTACGCTGTTACATGTAACTAGTGACTCCCAAACACATTAATTGGGAAAATTATATAATTATATTTACATACTGTATACATTTACACAAAAATAGTTTTAGGTTTACGAACAATTTGCACAAGAATTTAGTTTAGGTTTTGCAAACAACATATGCTTTTATTGCTCTAATTACATAGATATTTTGCACATTTAGTCAAATGTAACAATTTACACAATAGTTTTAGGGTTCATCGACTAATTATGCAATACTGATTTTATTAATAATTTACGCAATATTCATTACATGCATGAATTTACGCAAGAATGTTTTGTGAACAAATGATGCATTTTTATGTAAGGTTTATAAGCAATTTGCATACATTTGGTTATGTTTTATGTATGAATCCTGAAGTTTTCTATTGTAAATATCAAGAGACATGCACATTTGATAGACAATTAAAATAATCTGACAAAATTTAAGACAATTTTTAAAATAGTAAAGAAAACAGTTCTCAAGTTGTTTAGAAAAATGCAAAAATATTTTATTGAGGTACTTTTATCTTCTCTGAATTGAGGTAATTTGCATAGTTTGCACTAAAATGGACAAAAAAATTGAACAACACCACAAGATGTGAAAACTCCCGAAAGATATTTGAGAAAGTGTGTGAGTGAGTCGCACAAACATACATCCCACAAAGAACGATCTAACGCCACACCCAGACAATGTACACAGCATACACCGTCTTCTGCTGGTGAAAAAATCTTTTTCCTGTAAAATGGAAAAAAAATATCTACCCAAATACCAGGTATAAAACTACATTCTGAGAAGGAGACAGAAAAATTCCTGAATCGAGTCTTGTTTTAATAGTCTTTAAACTGATTTGACTTGGCAGGGAACTTGAACCATATGTTTGAAGATATTAAAACACTTGTGATATGAACAGAAAAAAACAAACAAACACTTTTCTTACACCTTTCATACTGATGCTACGAACATTTTCAGGCTCGGTACACATTCAAAACTCAACTTTGGTTTGTGGACAATAATCAGGGATAAACAGAGACATTAATGAGAGCATTAATGTTTCCGACTTGGACCAATTTCCTCTCCTCGTGCACGCACATAAACGAACGCTACAATTACTGCAAGAATGCCTTCTACCAAAATCTGTCAGTCGTTTAACTTTAAGGCATAAGTGTGCGTGACAAAAACATACTCTCCACATTTGCTGTACACTAGAAAAAGGAGACAAGCTAACCGTCTCGAAATGATATCAACATGTGTATGATGTACAAAATGTACAAAACAAACAGTCTCTGCGGTTGACTGGCTACTCAGCGGAGGTCAGAGGTCACTGGCTTTGCTTTTGTCCTGAGAGTTTCTCTGTGTATAGAAGAGAATGTAGGCCTGGGCCTTACACACTTCCTCCACGGCACACACACTCAGTTTAGAGTCGTTACAGTGCACCCAAAACCCTGAGAAGAAAGAGGATGAAGATGCATTAATGACAAAAATATAAACTTCTACCTTAATGTGTATATAATAACTTCATTTAAACTGAAAGATTTTAAATACAATTAATTTTTTTAAGTTTCAAAATCATTCAAGAACCATGGTGAGCATCTGTACCTACACTAATGCACTTACAAAGGAAGTCTATGGGGCAAGACATTCTAGAGGGTTTAAAGCATAAATGTACCTCTTGTATTTTTTGATAAGGAAATTATGAATTTTTTTGGGTGGTGAAATTTGATTAATTGTCCTTTTATAAAGGGACTACTTCTTTATGTGGATGAATTCCTGGTTGTGTGTCATCCCATTTCTGGTACCTATGCACAAGTCACACAAAAGTACTGTGTATAAAACCAACTGACAGACTAGATTATTCTGAAGTGGCAGATGAAAATAACATTTTACCTCCTTCTGTATTATAACAAAAGGCAGTGTAGTGGCCGGAGCCAAATCCCTTCCCATGGTGCATGACGACAGCAGAGAGTTGATAGAGGAAGTGTTGCGGATGGGGTAAGTTACTGGAGTCTTTGCAGCAGTAGGGTTCCATGTTCAGCTCCTGCTCAAACTGAACGTGCACGCCAATCTTCTCCCTGTGGTTTCGCCCAGACCACCTAAGCACACACGTACACATTAACATCTGACTGATGACAAAAACCTCAAAGTTGGGATTTTGTGCATGTAAATGTGTGTGGATACCTGAAGCGTTTTAGGTGCAGTCTGAGAACGTGAGGCAGTTTGTGAACCATCAACTGTTTTTGAGCTTCAGACAAGACCACTTGCTTTGAACAGAAGCGCCGTCGTTTACCTTAAAGAAACGGCAGAACTTTTTGATGAGTGGGATTGCCGCCTCGGGGAGTGCGTTAAACCTTTGAGGTAAAACTTAAAAGTGAAATGTGTTCTGATTTTCTAATGTTGAAATACTTTAATAAAAATCCAAGTTTAATGTTTAGACGACTATAAGTTAGCCATTAGAAGGTTGATATCTTGAGGAATGTAAACGCTGTGATGCTATTGCTCTTTGTTTGGGTGGCTCAGTTAATTATGTGAGTTTGGGGCGGGGTTATCTGTTTGACTGGCCAATTGGAGACGAGTACTGGGTAAATCTCCCTTTCAAGTTCCAGGCTATTTATTACCCTGTAACATTTCCCTATGGTCACATTACATGTTGGCATGTTTCCAACTTACTGTTGCAGTGGTCGCAAGCATATATGGCTCCCTCCAAAGCCTCGGTCTCTGTAAACTTGGCCAGCATCTCTGTCAACCCACATGGAACCTGTGCAGCATCCTTACTGTTACTGTGGTAACGTTCCGGAAACTCCAAAGAAAGATCCCAGAAGGGCTCTATTGTGTTTGAGCGATGATCGCACGCTAAACACCTCACCTACAAGAAAAGAAAAGGATTTTTAGCCAAATTGTGTATAGATGCCTACAGAAGAAACACTGTCAAGTACGAGAACAAATTAAAACAAGCTTATGTACGTAGAAGCATCCGAAATTTGTCAATGCAAGCACATGTGGCATTCTCAGTGATGTGGCAACAATGAGAATGCCACATGCCGTAGAATTTTGGTCCTGTCCCAAATGCCGCCCTAAGCCCTAGTGGTCCTTCATAATTCTGAGTAGACTGTCGGATAGTCGTCACTAACTGGGTTTCCATCCAAATGTGTAGCGAATCTTTTCAAAGTTTGCAAAAAAGAGAAAAACGAATGCGAATTAGGTGAGTTTCCATCAAGTTGTTTGAGCGGATGACGGGTACGGTGACCTAGTGACCAACAGAAAATAAAACTGAGCATTTGTGAAAGCTTCACCTGAACACTTCTAAAAACAATTAACAAGAGCCATCTGAACTCTTCTTGACTTCTCTTCTCGTCACACACGTGAGAGGACAAGCCCGAAAAACCTGCGACACACCAGTACAAAAGTGCACATGACTTTTCTTTCTACGGCAAGCACCAAAGACAAAATGCATTACACACGCATATACAAGGAGTCCCTGTACATACAGAATTAATTAGTCATAACAGAATCAAACTTTGTTACAATAACATCAGCGGAAAGAGACGTGGGTTTAATGTTCGTTACGTCAGAATTTATTCGGCAAATGTGTTTCCATCTCCCATTATTTGCATTAAGTCAAGTCAAGTGACCTTTACTTATATAACGCTTTTTACAATGCAAATTGTGGCAAAGTGGCTTTACATTAATAATTGGCAAATCACTTTTGGCTGCACAGCAGCTCCCAAAGAAAATGGTGTCATTGTCCAGCTTATTCTAAATATTATTGATTCATTCCGTTGCAAAGATCAAGTTATTAGTCTAGTTAATTTATGTATAGCAGCACTGCAATAAACAGTGACGTAATCGTCCGGCTCAGCTCAGTTCGCATTCAATGGCGCAAATGCAGGCATATCAAAAACACTGCTGAATATCAAGCAAGTGTCCCCAACTTAAGCAAGCCAAAGGCAACAGCGGCAAGGAACCAAAACTCCAACAAATGGAGAAAAAAACCTTGGGAGAAACCAGGCTTAGTCGGGGGGCCAGTTCTCCTCTGGCCAACAGTGAACACTTGTCCAATACTCAGACAGAGTTACAGGTCATAAGTCCTGATTTGGAATCACAACAGTCAAAATATTTAATCCAGTTCCACCTAGTTTAAGATCTTTTTCATCACGCCGGTATGGGACGTTTTTTTGGGGGGGGATCAACGGAAACGGGAGGCATTAACTCTTTCGCACAAGACAAAACCACCTCAAGCGAGCATGAAATCTTTTTTTGCGAATTAAGGGATTTTTTTCTAAATTGGCCAGATGCGATACTTTCAAAATGTGCATAAAAACAGGATGATGGAAACAGCTAACTTTGCATAGCACTTTGCAGCTTCAATGTGTGAGCTACCGTCTGGAACCTAGACGTGTCAAATAGGACACCACACGACAGGAGTGTACAATCGCGCTCCTGGAGGGCCACTGTCCTGCAGGAATAAACAATAAAAACTCCTGAACCAGCTGATTAAGTTCTTCAGGATTACTAGAAGCTTACAGACCGTTTGGAAACTCTAACATCTATCACCCTCGAGTCCTGCTTAAGTTTGGTTACCACCACAGCAACACAAAATAAAAAAACAGACAAAAATAAGTCCAGCATGACTGACTGCACCCTTGTGATCTATTGGGCCAAACTTAAGCACCCTTGCAGTACTTCAACCAAGTCTGTGTACTTGCTTTGTCTTGGTTTCTGGCCTAACGTTTAATGTTAATCAGCAGATGTGATTATCTGGAAACTCATTACCTGACTGAGGAGCTGACCGTGAAAGATGGTGTTGACCACACTGAGCACCTGCTTGATAAGCCGTCTCTGATTGGCTGGAACAGTAGCAGGTGTTAGCGTTCTGGTGCGTTCCAGCTCATGCTGGACTTTATCTAAGAGTTCACAAAGAAATTCCTGTGCATCCTGCTGTGCATAACCTCGGAACGCTGGGATCAGCTGCCACACGGAGTGCAGCATTGCAAACGGGGACACTAGAGCCCACTTGCCTGACCACATAACCTGGAACAGTGTGTGTAACTCATGACAAAGCGAGATATGTTTAGAACTGGGCTCCTTGGGTTGTATAAGCTCCATGTTGCGTGAACGGGAGGCCCCTCCACTGAGCCCCGACCCCTGGATGGAGCCTTTGGGCTGGATCACACGCTGAGCAGAGAGTCCTAACTTGCGGCTGACGGCAGAGGCTAGCAGTTCCAGCGCTTGGTTCAGATCCAGTCTCAAAAAGCACTCCCGGAATACATGCAAGTGACTCAGAACCTGCAATATCGAGTTCATATAGCAAGTATTGCCAAGATTGCGCAAACCCGTCACTCCTGGAGTTACGGTGGGTCGGCGTTTAATAGGCGAATCGCTTGTTTTAGGAGGTGGGGCCTGGGGCCGTTTGCCCTTGGCTTGTGGACGGGGCCTCTGCTGAGGCGTTCTTTCTCTACGAGTCCGTGGAGTAGGGGTGGAGACGCGAGCAGGAGTAGACCTACGCCTCACAGATTTGCTGCTTTTGGCTAGCACTGCCGTTGAATCCGTAGAATCTGCCTTTAGACTCTGCCGACGAATGCGATGGCTCTTCCTCGGAGGTGCGCTTTCCAGCTCCTCTTTGATCTGCCGTTTGAGTTGCCGCCTCCTTTCCTGCGCCTCCCGCTTCCTCTCCTCCTCCTCCTCCTGCTGCCGCTCCTCCTCCAATCGCTTCCTCCCTCGTTCCGTTTGCAAAAACCACAAGCGGAACACACGACCAATCAGGGCACGGCGACGATGCCACAGCGCCGTGAACATGCGGTCCTCGTCGCGCAACTGCAGCTCCTGCGTGCTAGTTGACAGCTGGTCTCCGGCGGCGGAGGACGAGCGCAAGGTGCGCCCGCTGCGCGTAGTGACTTCATAGCACTGGCTCTTAATGGCGCTTAGCGTGCTACGCAGCAGCTTTAAGTCACCCGTCGCATTATCATTCAGCACGTAGTCGTCGCACAAGTAGCAGTAAACATACAATTCATTCACCTCCAGGGCCAAAGGGTGATGCTGCTCCTACAACAACAACAACAAAAACTTCAATATGAATGCAATACAATATCTATAGAAATAATCTTGACTTTTTTTATTGAAAAATGTTTGTCTAAAAGGTAAAATAGGGCTGAATAACTACTTGACTGAATAATCATTTAAGAACAACCTTCAAAGAATGAATTGATATTTAATTCATACAGTGAAGACAATGCCATATTTAACTTTTACATTTGATTATACAATTTCTGTACTAATTCTAACTGCGGCACATAAACCTATTTTACATGAAAACCTTAAATTAATTCATATTTTTTTATAATGTATTTGTCCTATTGTTTGTAATTTGCCTATATTTTTCTTATTTTTAATAGCAAAAATTAAATAACACAAAATAACAATATTGTGATATATATCGTTATCGTGAAATACAATTTCTCATATCGTGAAATAAGAATTTGGTCATACTGTCCAACGCTGTAATTTTAAGATCAAACAATAAATTACTTGTGACTTAAGCCAAGACAGGAGCAAGCATTTTAATGTAAAAAAAAAAAAGAGAATGAATACTTTTTTCCTCAGTAAACCAAATTAACTAAAACTATTTGGTGAGTCTATGTATTTGTTTATATGGCTTTAAACTATATATCAATCACTTATATGCAAAACATCATCATGTAAACATACCTTAAAGTGCTGAAGCGCATGTTCTTCTATGTAGCGTCCACACGCTACATGCGAACAGCTGAGACATGCCCACACCGACTCTGTGGTGTTGCAGTCCGCACAGTGCCATTTTTGCGGGTTAAGGATAGAGTGGTCCTGCGCGAGTCTTAAGCGACCCACGTGCTTACACCTGTCCATCACAGTCAGTCACTGCCCTCCTTCAAATCACCATGGTGACGGCAGCCAGCAGTGAAACCAGCTCCTCCCAAGGCATGATGGTTAATCTGCAGTGAAAATAGATCAGGCTAGAGTGAATGCGTGTTGCTTCATTTGTGACATTTCTATTCATAAAAATTTCAGACATGATCAATACATACACAACCATTAAAGATTTTTTTTTTTCATTTTTTCATTTTTCATTATTTAGCAGACGCTTTTATCCAAAGCGACTTACAAGGGGAGCAATTTGGGGTTAGGTGTCTTGCTCAAGGACACTTTAGTCATGGTATCGAAGGTGGAGAGAGTGCTGTTCATTCACAATCCCCACTTTCAATTCCTGCCGGTGTGGGAATCGAACCAGCAACCTTCAGAATACATGCCCAACTCCCTCACCATTAGGCCACGACTACCCCAATTTTTTTCTTTTTAAAGTGACAGTAAAGTCTTTTACAAAAAGTTCTAATAAATGTTGTTCAAAATGTTACTTTGAACTTTCTATTCATCAAAGAATCATGAAAGAATGTACCACAGTTTCAACATGCAAATCAGCATAGAATGATTTCTGAAGGATCATGTGATACTGAAGACTGTAGTAATGATGCTGAAAATTAAGATTTACCATCACAGGAATAAATTTATGTTTTTTTTTTAAAATGCCAACTCCATACATTTTGGCACAGGTGAGTATATATTGGAATTTTACCATTTCACCCCATTTCCTTTATAAAATTTTTTTTTAAAAATCTACTTTGTACTAGGTACACAAAATAGATCCTCTCAGGACCTTTTGAACAAAAATGTCCCCATTGAAACAGCCATTTTTTATATCCCGGGGCTATTTAACTATAAAATGTTGCAATCTTTGTTAAGAAGCTTTCATTTTGTTTGCAAGGCTTCAAAATTTAAGTTTACTATTTTTTACCAAATGGTGCCATTTTCTCAGGTTTGGCCTACAAAGCAAATACTTGCTTTATTCTTGTTTTCAAGCTTATGCACGTTATAGAGACAATTGGATAAATTATGCAGCTATAATTCTGTAGGTGTTATGGTATGAATGTGAGAGTGTGGTTTGTATGTGTGTAATAAAAAAATTGTGTGTGTGTGCTTGGAATATTTGAGAGAGAAAAACTATACTGCAAATCATTAATCCAACCACTGTGTGCACCAGTGGAGTTTTGCTGGCAAATTATTAAATCTTTGATTTTCTAGAAGTTATAGTTCAAGATGTTTTATAAAACATATTTTATATAAAATGTTCATAAACTTAAGGTGCACTATGTAGTTTTTTTTGTCCGCTAGATAAAGGCGTAAATTGATGACGGAGTGAATATGGAATCATGGAACTTGTCTTCATGCTGATGGATCTAATAATATTTATGGGGAAATAATGTTGAATGAATGGATGAGTGAATGCATGTATTTAACATGACTGTGGTATGAAGCTGGGCGTGGCCGAGAATCGCAGACGGGATTTTCTATCGCACTACTCATAAGTGCTGAAATATTACTTGTACGGGTCAGTTTATTTAATGAATTAAAACTGTGAGGTAACGCAGCGCTGTTTCACTTGGTATAACGTTACACTATCATACTAAACTGCATTTGAGTGTGTTGAAAGTTGTAATGTTTAGTATTAGTTTGTTGGCTATATGAGACTTAACAGTAAGCTAGATCAACATTAGATTATAATACTGATGATATTCTAACACTTCGTCGTGTTGAGCTATTTAACATTGATTAGCCTACATTTGCTTACCTTGTGCAAGAGCTCTGTCTCGGTCAAATCAAGTACACCAACCCTTGTTTTATTTCTCCTTTTGTCCCCAAGTTTGCTTGCAATGGTCCATAATATTTGAACGAAACAACAACAGCGCACCGCTAGCCATTACGCAGCTATTCACATCTGTTGCAATGGTTAATATGCAGTACAAGCAGAAACCAAGGATAACGCAGATATTACGTCATTGACAAGCGCAAGTGACAAAAGAGGGACGAGGCACTATTTAAAATTGTGAATTTCTCTGAATTTACAAATTCTTGGAAACATTTAGGATAATGCAAGTACACAGCTGAACGAAATATATAATACTGTGCAAGTGGTTTTTGGATATTTTAATATAAAAATTTCACATATTACACCTTTAAATGTCTATAGATTTTTTTGTAACTTAAAAGGGTTAAAATATATTAAATTAGAAGACAATTATTTTAAATTATAAATAATTTTTTTAATTTAATGTATTTTATTAAAACGTTCTCTAAAATAAAAAAAATATCCAACCCAAACGTTTGAACAGTAGTCTATGCGTCATTCTTTACAATGTCTTAAGTGTTGTGTGAATGAGCGATCCTGTATCAAAGTAACCCTGAGATGGACGGTGTACATGATGATATACCAAGACACCAATTTAACAGAACCATCATAAAACTGTTGCTCAAGAACACGGTTGATCCGACACAACATGAGGAGGAACCTATTCCTGTCATGACACACACACAAATAAGAGTGACCACATAGAAACTAACTTTCTCTCTAGAGTGAAATACACCATGACATTGAGTGATTACAATATTAAGGTTCTCCATGGTATACAATCATGGTATTTTCAAAAAAAACAACAACAACAACATGAATTTACTCTGAAATAAACCATGATGTTTACACATTAGTAATTCAAAGAAAACCATGGGAGTGACATTCCATGAACACTGAAGTACACTATATCAGACAAGGTGCTGAAATATTACCATATTCCTGTACCATGGTATTAGCAATTAGCATTGAACACCAAGATCTTCAAGTAATATCAGGATACCACCTTGGTACATAACCCAACAGAATCACCATAACATGCTGAAACATCACTATAATACATTTATGTAATATATTTACACCTCACTCTAAATACAAATACATCAGTATTTACATGTCATGTAAGGTTCATGACAAAAAACAACAACCTGGTATTTCAATGGTGCTATGTCCAAATACACACGACAGTACCTTGATACTTTAAACAATCCCCGGATTTTAAAACTAATCTAAGGCACCAATTTCAAACCTGTAAACATCAATAAGTAACTTAGCTTAGCATGTAAACAACCCGGCTTAAGCCAATGTATATCCCTTATTTAGCTTCACAGACGCCTGATAATCTGTCACGACCAAAATAACACTCAGTTCCTCCGGGCCCCACGTGTGTTTAACAAAAACAAACTACTCACACTAGAAATACACCTAGTTTGTTGACATTAGTCTTATTTAGAAGGTTAAACAAACGTATAGCACACTGCTATTGTAAATTGGTTTGTAAAATTTGTGACTGCATAGCTAGTGTCTTTATCAGTCTGAATGATAAAGAATTCAAGCCCGTGATTGTAAAGGGGATGGACAACCAAAATTGATCTCATTTAACTAGTTGAACTATCACTGTGACTTTGAAGGCGTTTAGGCGCGCGAATTGTGAATGGTGATAGGTGCTAACTAACTCCTTTATCTGCCTAGCATCAAAAAGCTAACAAGGTTAACAGCTGAGCCCAGAGCAGCTCAGCTACTTTAGTGTCTCTAATGAGCCTGTTATAGAGGAAAGTTAGCCAACACACGGGGATGCTAGAGTGCTAATGCTAAAATCACACTGAACTGGAGTGAGGCTATGGTGCAGGGCGATTGAAATACACTGATTGTGTTTTATTTCCGCCGCTGGTGTAAACGAGATTCGATTGGAGCTTTTTCAAATCGGTCATATTTTACTAACCTGATTTTTCGTCAAGCACTGGTTACTTCTGTGGCACAACAGCGAGCGCCATCTTGTCTACACTTGTCGCGTGGAGTGTCCCTCTGTGACGTCATGCCGGAGAGGACACGCGCGCGGTGCCACTAAGTCCAGACCGCTCAGAACAAAAGAGTAAATTTAACACAAGTATATCTGAAATAAATCTTCAGATTTGAGTAAAGTAGAAACACATGAATGTTGTGAATCAGTTTAAACAGCGTGTATGTCTTATGACTAATGTTTACGAGCATGAGCGGATTGGCCATCTGGCAAATCTGGCAAATGCAAAGGGACCGGATCTTTTTTTTTTTTTTTTTTTTTATGTGGGCAGGTCAGTTTTCTTTTTAATGTGTATAAATAAATTATATTTACAGGCCGACAGCGCTTAGGATGGGTTTTTATTTATTACTCGATTTTACCATTGCTATAAGAATTTTAATAATAATAAATGTTAAGCATTTGGCCCAGTTTACAACGGCCGGTCACGAGATAGAGATGCTATGTATGTCGCTCTCACGCCACACATCATGATCTGAAAAATACATTGGAGCAAAGAGGATGCGTCCACAGAAAAGAGAGTACAGGTTACTTTTGATATTAAACAAAGTCTCTACTTTTGTAATTTTTAAAGAAATTTAAACTTTTTTAAAATACCGTTTTATGTGTCTTGACAGATTGCTGTAGCGACTCAGTTCAAGCGCCTCGTGAACCAACCATCTCTTCATTAGTAGTTTTATAGCATCAAAAAAATCCCACATGACTGAATATCAGAAGGAATGTTGTTTCAACCGCGTCACTACACATTTTTCAAGTTCAAATCCACCGACATTTATCTACTAACTCCCCTAACTGCTTTGCCAGACATAAATTTGAATACGGCGTTATGATTGGTTAGATCGCCTGTCAATCATGTCATCACACAATAGACCCTTCGCCGGCAGTTTGATTGACAGGCGATTTGACCAATCATAACCCCGAATCCGCCATTTTTTTCTGACAAAGCAGTCAGGGAAGTTAGTAGATTAATGTTGTTGAACTTGAACTTCAAAATTTGTGTGTACTCACGTCTTTCCGCGATTGGAACAACATTCCTTCTGATGTCCATTCATGTATATTTGATGCTATAAATGAACTAGTATGAAGAGATGGTCGGTTCACGAGCTGCTTGAAGGAGCTACAGCGATCTGTCACGACACATTAAAGAGCCACTATACACTATTTATTGTTTAAAATTCTTTAAAAAAAATTACAATATTTGAAACTGTTTCATATCAAAATTAACCCGCTTCGTCTTGTCTGTCGACGTGTTGTCAACGTCCTCTTTGCATGTATTTTTCACTGTGTGAGAACATGATGTGTGGCATGAGAGCACATGGCTTGTCAGACATAGCAACAGTAACTAAAGTGATTTGGAGGTTCAAATTGGACATTCAGTCAAAATCAAGCACGTCATCAGAGAGTGTGCAACACACTTCAAATTATAGCAACCCAGGTGAAAAAAGTACACTTTTATAATGTACTTAAAGTGCTATTTTTGCACACTAATTTTGTACTTAATATACAAAAATTATTCTTTAGTACTTCTTATATTGCTATTTTGAGACACCATGAATATGTGTTTAGTTACCACTTGTATATACACTTGAACTCATTAGTGTACTACAAATGGTAACTAAATACATTTTAATACAGATGAGTACACTTACATTTTCTTAAGATTATCTTAAGACGCATTAAAGAAGATTTTTTTGTATATTACGTATAAAATTAATGCGTCAAAATAGAGCACTTTAAGTACCTTATGGAAGTGTACTTTTTGTCACCTGGGAATGTGTGTGGGGCTGTGTGGGTGTGGTAAAATGTCGGCTCACCGCAACACTTTCGCATTCTCAATCCTTGTGTGGAAACGAAACCAATAGGTACTTTTAGGTGAATAGAACTTTTTGTAAAAAAAAAAAAAAAAAAAAGATAATCCTCATATTCCCCATATGTTAATATAATAGAATACATGATACTATTTGTCATTTTTAGTATGTGAATTTTTTATTGACATTTAAATTTATATTAATATACATATTAAATATTAGAGTTTATATATAATATATATTTCTATATATTATATATATATATATAATATATATATATATATATATATATATATAATATATATATATTGTTTTCATATAAACTATATTATTTTAAAAAAATAATAAAATAAAGGGAAGAGGGACGATGGAAAAGTTCCACAAGTTCCACAGTTCCACTCAATTCTAACTGCGTGTGAGTTCACACGATAGGAATAGAACTGCAGGGGTTCTAGGATCAGGTTCATTCAAGCAAACGCGCAGAATGTGAATTAGATCTCACATATCTGCAGCTGATCTCAGATCAGAGCTTCGTCACACCGATTTACGTCACGTCAACGAATAAGCGTGTGACGCCATTTCCGATGCTGACATGGCGGTGGATTTGACTCCGCGGTTCAGAAGACTGAACAGTCAAACCTGTTTCAGAGAGAATAAACTACTGCCAGGTACAAACAAACGATTAATAAGAAGCATTTATATTTCTGTACAACTTGAATTTATATGTTAAGTGTATATTTCCACCAGACTGCGAACTAGACCGAGTGAATCAAGATCCTTATCAGGGTATTCAACTAGTTAAACAGTTTTGTTTTGTTTTGTTTTTTTTAACCGTGTTTTTATTATGTTGTGATGGAGTTCATTAGCATTTAGGGTTATATAACAAGTTTTATAAACCAGCTCATTTCTATGAATGTAAATGAACCGAATCTTTTGTGCTTAATCAAGAATAATGGAAACTCAAATCTATTTTCTATGGTGATGTGTTTGCGTCATGATTATATTGAATCAGCATTATCTTACTGTTTATAAAGACACAGTGTTTTAAAGGTATGGTGATATACCAGATGATAATACCATCCTTTGAGAAAACAATTGTGCTTAATTGCTTTGAATGTGCACGTGAACTGTACATCATGTCTTTAGTATATTTTAAAAATATTATATTTTTATATATATATATATAATTATTATTTTTTAATTGTCATTAATATCTTGTTCAACCTTAATATTATTAAGTGACAAGAATACTTTTTGTGCGCCAAAAAAACAAAATAACGGTCTTTCAACAATATCTAGTGATGACCGATTTCAAAACATTGCTTTGAAGCTTTACGAATCAGTATGATTCGAAACGAATGATTCGGGAAGTTTGAAGACTTCATCTTGTCCTGATGTCTTTTAGGTTTCTCTGGGCCCTTCAGGGCCACTCAGCTGTGGCAGAACATCATTGAGGCCCTGCGGACGCAGGTGGAGCTCCGACCCCGCAGACAGCACCTGCGCGTTCATCTTGACTGTTTCACCGGCTCTGATGCGGTTGATGTGGTTCTGAGCCACCTCATGCAGAACATATATTTCTGCTCCAGTGAAGTGTCCCGTCTCAAAGCTGCCAGGCTCTGCCAAGCCTTAATGGAGTCTAGAGTGTTCGAACCCATCGGGATGAAGCTATTTAGACGAGAAAAAGAAATGAGCTTTGAGGATTCCAGCTGCAGCCTGTACCGCTTCCTGGACGGATCGGCCAAAAAGAGACACTGTGGCGATGAGAACCAAACACCAGACAAACAAACTGGAAAGAGGAAGACCACTTCAAGGTAATTACAATTGTATCATTGGTACATCTAAGCTCTGTTTCCATCTGGTATTAAGATGCGTTTTGGTCGATTAGATCACAAGTGGACCAGGGAGACACAACTGTTCCTGGTGTTTTAATCTGTCTGTTTTTCCACTTTCAACCACTTCTGAAATCAGGGGATTTCTTAGAGGGTAGGGTGTAGGGGTGGGTAAATAAATGTTTTTTTTTTTTCAGATCTTTCAAGCTAATGTACGAAATAAACTTGTGCAATTTACATATGATTGCACCAAAGATTATGGGAAGAGCAGTTTCTACTCTGACAGCCACATAACCAAGCTGCGAGTATGTGTTCGAAATCAGGAAATGTGAGAGAACATTGTGCTTGGTACATTTTTTTGTCTTCAATCCAAACTTGGGTTTCCAGCGACATAGATGCAATCCCATCTGGTTAGCGCACTTTTCATAATGTTTACTCATCAGGTCAGTAGGCGGAGAGTAGGCAGTTTTTAGTGGCTGTTCGAATGTTTCATGTGGTCGAATGCATTTTCGATTACCTCTGGTAGTGGTCGAAAGTGGACAGGCTTATAACGTTTTACACCTGTATTCAGCATTGTCCACTTGTGGTCTGATCGACCAAAATGCGTCTGGCCTAAAAGTTTGATTAAGTTGTTTATGTTGTTTGTTTGTAGGTTTGGAGAAATGCAGACAATCTCCAATCCTTTGGTTCTTGGATCAACTGACAGAAGAGTGGAGAGACTCCTGAAGAATATAAACCTGCACCCATCTGTGCCCTCTGATCAACGTCGTGCAGCCATTTCCAACAGTTTCCTCTCAAAAAAAGGTGAAACGGCTCATAATTTTTAAAGAACATGTTTCTGTCTTTTTATTGCATTCGGATTCAAAGTCTTTTGACCATTCAAAATTTGTTGTATTCACTTATCAGACCTGTTAGAAATAAATTTCTTCACCAAGTTTTCATATTATCTTTTAGTTTACATCACAGGGCAAAACTATGGCTGGTACTGGTTTCTGTTGTAGTCTATTGTGGTGTAATTTTGGGGTTTTCTAATTTTCTAATCTTTTGGCTCTGATTTGGACTCATAAATGGATCTGAATCAGTCTAAAGTGGTTTCTTGAAGATGGTCGGATGTAGTGTAATGGGTTCTGGAAGGGTCTAATGTTGTTTATCTGGGCGTTAATGTGGCCCAATCAGTGCCAATGGTTTCTTAAAGGTCTGTTGAGCTCTAATATGGTTTTATGTAGTTTAATCTGATCTTGATCAGTTTCTAGATGAGATTTAATGGGGTCTAAAGTGGTCTAATATGTCCTTTTTCCCCTCAAACTTTAAAAAATTTAAAACCAATAACCAGTGTAGAATATTTATATCAGAGGCATTTATTATTGCATTGCTCATTTTATTGTTTTACTTGCTATTTTTTTTAATAATAGACTGATGTTTGTAAGGAATCCTCAGGGTGTTTGATGAAAAACTTTATAATTCATTAAATAATAATGATACAAATAAAAATAATAACTTTTAAAATGTTTTTTTTTTTTTTTTTAGTGTTTTTGTTCCAAATACAAGTTGAGTTTTAGAATATTAAAAATCTATGTGCTAAAACTCAATTTTTAAACAAATTTTTAACCAAAATCACTAGGATGTATGACCATGCTCTATGTAAACAGCCCTTACTACTACTACTCTTCTTGTGTTTGTCTCAGTGGTGCAGGACGTTTGGAGGCAGCAGACGTTACTTCAATTGCTACAAGTGGTTGACATTTCCATGCTGGACTGTATTCTGACCTCGCCTGCCAAAACGGAGCCCCTGCGCTCATCTCTGCGCAACCATGGCGACCTGGTCATCTCTAACAGCTGCGTTGATCGTGAAGTCTCAGAGAGTCTCAACCTGCACGAGTCAGTGCACAATACCCAGTGCCGTCACATTCAGATTCATGGCTTTCATTTGGGTTCACCTGTGTGTGTGTGTGTGTGTGTGTGTCATTGATCTCTTTGAAGGTTGGACCCTTGGCTGTTGGCAGCGGTGGATTGTCTTGAGCTGTTCCCAGATCAGTTAATCATGGTTGCCAGTGAGCAGCTCATCCAACAGAATGCAGCATCTGAGGAGGGGAAGCATAAGAGACTGCTGTTCGACATCATCGCTAAGCATTACAACAGCCCAGAGAGAACTCCGCTACTGTCAGGCCGCTACACGGACGTCCAGACTGGAATCCTGCATCTTTTGGGTAAAACACAATGGGCTCAGTGTCATTTGTTAGAAGCTGTTTATTCTTTGTGTTATTTAGAATGATCTTTGTGTGTAGATTGTGGGAGAAATCAGGATGCCTTGAGAGCGGCTCAGCTCTGTCTACAGCTGTTGGAGTCCACGAGCAGAGACGAGTTGCGCAGACTGTTGGGTTTTATGGCAGCCGCTGCACATAATGAAGCTTTCAGACTGCACAAGCAGGTGATCAAGAGTTCGATCTGTAGTTCTCATAATTCACTTTTTTAATGTTTTTTTTTGAAGACATAATTCATTTTTCTATTATTCATACTAACAATTTATGAATTAATAATTGTAATAATTAATAATAATTCAATTATATTATTATACAGTACCATTCAAACGTCTCTCTTGCTCATCGAGGCTGCATTTATTAGATCAGAAACACAGTAAAAACAATCATATTGTGAAATATTATTTCAATTTAAAACATCTATTATTTTAATATATTCGTAAAATGTAATTTATTCCCGTGATGGGATGTTCAGCATCATTACTCCAGTCTCCATTGTTAAATGATACTTCAGAAATCATTCTAATAAACTGATTTGCTGCTCAAGAAACATTTATTCTTTTTATTAATCAATTTTGGAAATAGTTGTGCTGCTTAATATTTTTGTGAAAACAAAATATTAATATAAAGTTCTGAAACAGCCATTTATTGGAAACTGATTTTTTTATTTTTTGCATGTGTGCCTTTACTGTCACTTTTGATAAATTTAATGCATCCTTGCTGAAGAAAAACATTAATTTCTTTAAAAAAAATAAAATAATAATCTTACTGATTTAAAATTTTAGCGTAAATGTTTCTACTAACTGGAGTAACACAATTCATGGGCTATATTTTCATCGAAAATATATGCATTTTGGCCATTTTTAACTTGTTTGAATTAGAAAAGAAAGAAAAAAAAATTGTGAGTGCGTACTATAAATACATAGGCACATTTGTGTTGAAACAGACTGAGAACCGTACCTTGGTTAGCAAGACGTTTGTGAAGGCTGTGATCCAGAGTAAAGAAATTATTCGAGTCCAATGTGAGCAGCTACTACTGTTCCTCATGGATAATCACACACAACTCTTTAAGGTATGCCCTTTTTACAAATACATTATCTATGAAAATTCTGTGCAAATCACTGAAATGATTTTCTTTCATTCCTGTATATCTAGACACCCTTATCATTGATTGAGGCTGTGAGGAAGACATTACAAACTTTGCAGCAAGGGAGAGATCTAGATCATGTAGCACGTAAGTTCACTTACAGCGTCCCTATAAAACTCATTTACGCATTGATTTGATTTACCAGCTCCTGAAACAACTACTTTTGCCTTTGCAGTATTCACATTCTGCCAGCAGGTGTCAGTCCAGCAGTATGAGGAGAACAAAGATAAGGCCACTCTTGACGGTTTAAAAAAGTTAATGCACCACATCGCTCACAGTGACAGCTTGTCCGTCAAACAGAAGAGACGACTGGCCAAACAGTTCCAGAAGCATCACCCAGGGATTTTTCTCCAGCACTTCTTCTCAACATTCTAGAATGTAAATGAACACTGGATAAAAATATTTTTTTTAGGTTTTTATCAATCCGGGTTATAGAATTATATAAGGTATGAGTTGTTTGTTAAACTTATTTTTATTAGTTGAAGGCATTTTGACGCTCTTCCGAGTGGCTTGATCTGTTATAGGACTGTGTGAATACTCCAGCCGTCCACATAATATAGCAATCCAAAGATTTGGGAATTGTGGGTTACACTTTATTTTAAGGTGTCCTTGTTACAGTGTAATTGTACATAATATATTTTACATTCGGCAAAAATTGGAACTTAATTTTATTTATTTTTTATTTTTTTGCTATTAAAAACAAGCAAAACCACGTGAGAAAAGGTGACACAAAAAGAATGAAACACTACTTGCTATAAAAAGTAACTAATGGAATTGGTTACTTTTTTAGGGAGTAATGCAATATTGTATCACATTACTTTTTAAAAAGTAACTTTCTTCAGCACTGCATGTGATATGCATAACTTATAGTTATTACTACATGTAACAAGGACACTGTAAAATGAAGTGTTACCGGCCTGTGTAGATAGATTTCCTCATTTGAAAGTATACTCGGGTTTATAGAAGCTTTAGCTATAGAAGTATTAATACTATGAAAAAAACTGCTAATCACTACTGAACAATACATAGATTTAATCAGGTGGTAAGTGAATATACTGTTTTCATGATCTTAAACACATCTCAGTATAGGATTACTTGAATTATGCGATATGCTCAGGTTTTTACAAGCTATTAGAATTATTATTAGCGGCACTTGAAATTGAGAAATAGATTCCCATGCCTTAAAGGTAAAGACTCAAATTATGCTCTTTCTTGGATCACTTATTTACTTCCTTTTTTAATTTCAATGACTGAACACAAAGGATTTTAAAGAATATTGACCTCATATATTACTATACTCTGTATAAGTGTATACTTCTAATTTTTAAATGGATTTGTATTGAAAAATGTAGCATAATAGGTCTGGCTGTGTTTAAGACATAATTATTCAAAAAGACAAAGGGATGATTTAATTGCAGAAGTTATTTAACTTCTAAGATGATGCATGAATGCACTGGATTTACTGTGGTTTTGCATATTAAATGTATTTATTAATTGAACAGAAAGTAAATTAAATTGCATTTCTGGTACTTTGAACTAGTAAAGTTGACTAATTATTGTATTTGAATTAGATTTTTTTTTAGTGCACTTTAATTTTCTGATATTTAAAACTCATTAAAATGTCTTCAAAAGCTCACATTCTGACTCTTATTTTGTGTTTTTAAGATTTTTTTTTTTTTTAACTAGCAAGAAAGCTTCCAGTCTTAGGAGAGCCAATTATAAACAGTTGTAATATGCTTTGAACATTTCAAAAGAAGTGCCAATACTTAACAAAGTGATCAAATTTCAACAATATTGGTCTACTAGGTAAGATGAATACACTGACAATTTGCAATTTTAATAAAAGGTACAGCAGAAGATTTAAGAGTTTAAAAAAAGTAAGTCATAGATAGTATTTTGGGGGGAAAAAAAGGGACTTTTATCATAGATTATTTTCTAGCTGAAGCGTGGAGTGTTTCCTCCGGCTTCACACCGCGGAATCTCTCAGGTGTTTTGATGAAGTGTCATGGAGGCTGTTAGCCATCACCACTGCTGACGGTTTTGTTACTGTCTAAATCCTGATTTTAATCACTCAGTCTTACTGTCACCTCCTCTAGGTTAAAGGTAAGACTGAAGTCTCCGTGTTTATGAGCTGGATTCTGATGCCGACACCGTATTCGGCGGTTATTGATCAGTTCTGTGTAGTGACGCTTCACTCCATTAGCTTTAGCGTGTTAGCTCAGCTGCTGTCGGGTTTTATTATGTTTACATTGTGAAGATAATATATTTGTTTTAGTTGGTTTCTCACTTATAATTGATACCCAAGTAATGCTTTGAGGTTTTGCTTTCTTGAGTAACAAAAATATTGACGACGATAGTTAAACGTCTCTTTCTGTGTCTCCAAATTATTCAAGTTACATTTTCTTATGATGCCACTGTGTGACTTTTGTTTAACAAGCAGAAATTAATGATATTCTGAATAATACATCGATATAATGACAACATGAATGCAAAATTCTGTTCATAAAACTATAATTATTCATAGTAAATTATTCTCTTACGACGCCTTGATGTTTACTCACTCAGTGATATTTTAACGTCAGCGATATAATTTTGAACTAGATTTTATTTTTATAATTTAATATTATCTTTAGTTAACATTTTAGTTATTTAGTTTTGTATTTTTGTCTTTTAATATTATTGTTTAAATTACATTTTAGTACTTAAACGAGAATGAGAACCGTTGCCTCGACGTGTTTGTTTACATTATGAAAATGAAAATGTTTTTTTTTTATGGTTTTAGTGATAACCATGCGAATAGTACTAATAATAGTACATTCTGCTATTTTACAATGTACTTGCTACAGTAAATTATGCATAATTACAAGCAGTTAACCAAAATCCCTCCCTAGTCCCAACCTTGTAGTATGTTAGCCAGTATTTCTCAGTACTTTGTGTAAAATTACATTGCAAAATAAACTGTAACTCCAAATGTGATTTCACTTTTAAGCTTTGATGTGTTTAGAGCTTTTATTTTTATTTTACTTTTGTTTTATTTCATTTTTACTGTGTTTAACCTTACTAAATGTCAATGTTTTTAGTTGTATATATTATGTAGGCTTCTATAAGTAACAAACTTATAACTAATAATAGATGCCAGTTTGCTTTTCTTTATTACACAGACATTTTTACTTAATTTAGTATTACTCTTTTATTTGTTTTGCGGTATCTGCTCGAAATCCAGCGAGCTACATCACACTGTGGAAGCAGCCATTACAAGAGACTATGTAATGTCTGTAACTGACAGAACAGTGCATTTCTTATATCTCTTTTCTTGCGAACTCTTTGAGATGCTGTCAGAATGAATACATCGTTTGTTTTGAGCGAGGAACATTCGGACCCTGCTGAAAATTTGCAGTGACAGATTTTCAGATGAATTTGGGTCCATTATTGTCATTTTATTTCATTCTACACAGCAGCCTACTAGTCTGTGTAATTAAATTTACCCAGTTTAAGGTCGGTCGTACCCTTGAGTCGTTCTCAGGTTGAACATTTAGTGTTATTTTCCCAGAATAAAGCCTGTTAAAGGGCCAGTTCACCCAAAAATGAAAATTGTCATTTATTACTCGCCCTCATGTCGTTCTACACCCTTAAGACTTTCGTTCATTTTCGAAACACAAATTATATATATGTGACATATTTTTGATGAATGGCTCAGTGAGGCCTCTATTGACAGCAAGGTAATAACATTTTCAGACACCAGAAAGCTACTAAAACTATTTAAAACAGTTCATATGAGTACAGTGGTTCAACCTTAATATTATAAAGCGACAACAATACTTTTTGTGCGCTGAAATAACAACTTTTCAACAATATCTAGTGATGGCAGATTTCAAAACCCTGCTTCGAAGCTTTACGAATCTTTTGTTTTTCGAATCAGTGGTTCGGAGCATCAAAGTCACGTGATTTCAGTAAACGAGGCGTCATAAGTGATTTGGAACTTCAATAATTCATGTGACTTTGATACACAAACTGAACTGCTGATTCGAAACAAAAGATTCGTAAAGCTTCAAAGCAGTGTTTTGAAATCGGCCATCACTACATATTGTTGAAAAGTCATTTTTTGGGCACAGAAAATATTCTTATTGCTTTATAACATCAAAGTTGAACCACTGTAGTCACATGAACTGTTTTAAATATGTTTTAGTATCTTTCTGGGCAATAAAAGCATTAATTGTCTTGCTGGACATAGAGGCCTCACCGAGTCATTGGATTTTTATCAAAATTATCTTAATTTGTGTTCTGAAGATGAACTAAGGTTTTACAGGTGTAGAACAACATGACGGTGAGTAAGTAATGACAGAACTTTCATTTTTAGGTGAAGTAACCCTTTAAGGCTTCTGCTCAGCTGTCAATCAAAGATGACCTCTGGGCAGTTCGTCAGTTTGTAAAAGTCAACATAGAGACGCAGATTAAAATTTCATTTTAAAACGGTCATTTCACCCGAGAATAAATTCCTTTATTTTCTCATTTGTTCCAAATCTGTATGAATTAATTTCTTTTGTAGAACAACAAAATATGTTCAGTAAAATGTTTTTTGTGCATATAATGAAAGTCAGTGGGGTTCAAAATGTACACATGCTTTGTGTGTCATTTGAACAAACCCTCAACACTAACTGTTAAACTAGATAACTCATCCAGTATTGTTTACCCTGAACTCTGAACTCATCACATTCGCTGAGTATACTATTTGACAAACAGGAAGGATGAAAAGGATGATGAAATGCTCATACAGCTACTTCTTGTTGCAGGTGGACAGTCAGTAAAATCATGGAGTCCATGCTCAATAAACTAAAAAGCACCGTCACTAAGGTGACGGCCGACATGACCAGCGCCATCATGGGCAACCCTGTCACGCGGGAGTTTGAGGTGGGCCGACATATCGCCAGCGGGGGTCCAGGAATGAGCTGGAGGATCTACAATGGCACTAAAAAATCCACCAAACAGGTGGACCAGTTATTTATTACAGTAACTTTAATTCTCAGTCTTGTCATATATATATGTCATGGTAATATTAGTTGTCAGCAAGTTTTTTTTTACAATGGAAGTCTTTCAAGTTTCATGTGTTTTAGTTTCAGTGCACAATTTATTTAATGATGCAATTGGCTTGGCTTTACAGATTTGTACAAACTTCCTTCCTCATATTGCCACAATTGTACGTTTGTTAATAACATACATTTCTTTTAATGTTGTTGTAGGGAATTATGTTTATGTCACTGTGATAAATTAATTTAACTAATTTAGATGCATAATATAAATGTGATTTTTTTTTTTTTTTGTGAAATTGTGAATGATTTGCAATAGTCTTGGAAGCATAATTTATTTTTTGCTGAATGTGCAGATATTTATGCAAAAATAAATCTAAATGCAAATATTGAAATTATTTGTTGAATGTGCAGATGTACGGATATTGTTGCAAAATAAATCATTTGAGTGTAGAGAGAATATGAATTTAAGAATTTTACCAATGTACAAATGCTATTGTAAATTAAAATATACTTTGAAATATTTTGGACTAAATTTGCTTTCTGTTTCTCACAGGAAGTGGCAGTTTTTGTGTTCGATAAGAAGATCATTGATCGCTATCAGAAGTTTGAGAAGGATCAGATTATTGATTCGCTGAAGAAAGGTGTGCAACAGCTGACCCGGTTACGACACCCGCGCCTCCTCACGGTTCAGCATCCGCTGGAGGAGTCCAGGTGACCACAATATAAGCGTTAGCATCTCAAAATCTGCCTAGGTGTACGGCATTTTGGGCAGCTTTGATAAATATGCTTAAGATGCCATTTAGGTCCGCTCATTACATTTTGAACTAAACCACAGTGTTATCGCTACTGTAATGAAAATGAGCTTCATTTCTTA
Organism: Opsariichthys bidens; assembly: GCA_037194245.1. NCBI lineage: Eukaryota > Metazoa > Chordata > Actinopteri > Cypriniformes > Xenocyprididae > Opsariichthys > Opsariichthys bidens. The sequence continues at coordinate 6,434,804 of CM074287.1, read as the reverse complement.
TCCTGAATCATTTCTTATATTCTTATCCATGACCTGAAGCTTTAGGAGCAAAAAATCTACTCTTGATAAAAGACTACAGAGCTTCTGTGCTTCAACAATCAATATTTGTCTCTGTGGATGCTTGAGTTCAAAAGCACCAGTTCATCCTGTGGAAAATCTCTCTGAATAATACATGGATCTCTTAGATGTGAGATTGAAGCTGTCTACGGTCTACACGGACGAATAACTTCTAACACCTTATCCTAACTAAACACAATCTGATAAGATTCCGTTTGTCTGTCCACATTAGATGCGACTAGGCTATAAGAAACAACAAAATATTTTACAAATTACAGCAAATCAGAAGAGTGTGTGGACAGGCTCTCTCTGCTAAAACACTGCTGTCTCACACTCACAACTAAAAGGTTAAGTACATAATACAATGATAAAATTAAACCATTTTAACATTATTCAAAATAATTTCAGTGAATCACATAGTATTCTTCTCATGTAATACACTCGTTTCAGGGTTGTGACTGGGTAGGGGTCAAAAACTCGTCACGTCAAAAGCAAATAGAGCCCATTATAATGATTTGATACTTTCTACGTTGGTTGGGATGCATAGAGATACCGCACACATTTGCACTACTCCTGACAACAGGGTAAAGGGATTTGGAATGTTAACTTCTACATGACAATGGACAAAGAACTTTTAGTAATAGTCTCAATAACTATAATGCTAAACATTTCGTTTTAAAAATAATTTTAAATGTAAAAGAATAGCAGAGTCCATACCACAACTATAGGTATTGCTGGAATCATATTCTGAGTGATTTTTTTTCCAGCTGATCAATGACAAAAGCATTGACAGCCAATCAGAATTCTGCAGCACGCTTCGGTGTGGACGCTAATGTAGTTGTCGTTCTTAATTCTATGAGAATAGCAAAGTCCACAGCTAAAACAATAGCGACACAGAGAGATGATTACCAATGGAATAGCTTCCATGAGGTGTTTTCTTTGTATTTGGTTTTTTTCCGATGAACGAATAAAAACATTGACAGCCAATCAGAATCCTGTCCATTTTAAAGCGATCGAAGACAACATAACTATAGCTCGTTATAGTTATAGTTATCGTTCTTATGTTAACAGGATTCACTGTCATGGAACCTCAAAAGTGACTGATTTGAAACGCTTCATTTGGTCACGCATCCATATCTCACACACCAAGCACACAAGACTTGCGTAGTTCCTTCAGTTCCTATGAATTTGGTGCAAATAACCTGCAGGTTAAAATGATAACATTTTATTCTTTGTCAATTCCCACCTGTTCATTCCAGTTTTCTGAAATTAGTATTTTGCTATACTAACAGCTTGATACTCTGATGATTATTTTTAAAATCAAAATATCCTTCACATCCATGCTCTTTCCACCAGCTTGCATGAACATTTTCACCGTGCGTTTTGGGAATGCTTTATCTACAAAGTATGCATGTGACACTACTTTAGTTTTCAGTCAAAATGAGGTAACTTATTAGTAGCGTTTATTGGCATGTCTCTGACGCCTAAAAATCTTAACTGGGTGAGCAGCTCACTAGTCAATCCCATTTCAATTTTAGCTTTTACACACATATAAGAAGAAAGCGGCTATATGTACTTCAGATGTGGCTTAGAAATGTCTTCAAGGCTATGAACATAACCAGTTCCTGCTTGCTTTTATCTGTCTGTCAATGCTGTTCTCACTGGATGTGTTTGTCTCTTATCTCTAGAGACTGTCTGGCGTTCTGCACAGAGCCTGTGTTCGCCAGTCTAGCGAATGTGCTCGGCCAGTGGGACAACCTCCCTAGTCCTGTTCCCACAGACATCAAAGAATACAAACTCTATGATGTAGAGACAAAATACGGCTTACTGCAGGTGAGATGGTTTCTTATACACATGAAAAATATTGATACAACTGCAAAAATCATAACCGTGTACTCCCGGGTCGTAAAATTAACAATATATAAAAAAAGAAATCACATCAAATTAAACCGTTTAAATAATAATATTTTTTTTAAAGTAATACTTTTAAAAAATCATCCGAAAGAATTAAACGTAGTGCAAACAAATACCACGCATTTTTGTTTTAGTTTTGTAGCTAATGAGATGTCGCTCTCTTTGTGTCTCTCTCAGGTCTCAGAGGGTCTGTCGTTCCTCCACAGTGGGGTTAAGATGGTTCATGGTAACTTGTGTACTGAGAACATCATCTTGAATAAGAGCGGAGCCTGGAAGATCATGGGCTTTGACTTCAGTATCTCTTCTAGCAACACATCTGACGCTGAGGTCAGGAATTCCCAGAGTTCATTGTCTGCTATCTCTGTGTTCGTTTCGTCTGTGTTGGCTTTTATCCTAGTTGAAACTTTGTGTGTTTCTGCCTTTTAGCCCAAGTATGTGTGTAAAGAGTGGGAACCCAATCTGCCGCCTCTCTGCCTCCCGAACCCAGAATATGTCGCTCCTGAGTACATCCTGTCAGTCAGCTGTGATGTGTCCTCTGACATGTACTCACTGGGTGTGTTGATTCACGCCGTGTTTAACGAAGGCAAGCCCGTCTTTCAGGTCAACAAGCAGGACATATTCAAGAGCTTCAGCCGACAACTGGACCAGGTGAGGAGACGATACCTTCCGCACACCTGTGGAATTAACTTCCTGTTTTAAAGCATGTTACCTTCCCCTTGTCCTACAACAGTGTTTCACAGTAAACTAGTGCTATGGTAGTAATGCAGTACCAAAACAATACCAGCAGTGCCATAACATTTTATGATATACACTATTTAACTACTTACACACCTTCTTATGCACGTCATGCTATTTTATCAAAACTACAGTAATAACAGTAATATTGTAAAATAGTATTACAATTAAAAAAAACTGTTTTCTATTTGAATATATATTCCTGTCATCAAAGCTGAAGTTTCAGCATTATTGTAATAATATTTTAGTGTTATTACTGTACTTTTGAACAAATAAATGCAGCCTTGGTGAGCATAAGATTTTCTTTAAAAAAAAAAAAACTTAATTATTTCAAAGTTTTGCCAGTAATGTGTAATATTAAACATAGTATAGTATAGAATTGTGTTGTCAAAAGTACCGCCTTCAATACTGGTACTGAAATTTTAAAAATGTTGAGCAGATCCGCAATCACCCCTGATTGGCTTTAGTGTTCACGCACTCATCAAATATGTCTGTGTTGATCAACAACACATGATCAACGCTTCAAATACATGTTGTAAATAGACATGAGCTTCACACGAGTGTTTGAAAGGACCAGTCCAATGATAGACGCCTGCATTCAAAACGCTTTCAAATTCAAACACTTCCGTGTGCTTTCAATCGCGTTGATCATTGTAACCAGTCAGAGATGAGCGCGTTAACGCAAAGGTCAATCAGAGGTGTTTATGAATCCCCTCAACAGCGCACAAAGCAACATTTTTCAGTACCGACTTGGTACGCGGTTGATTCTTTGGACAACACTAGTATAGAATAGTATTATTAATAATGTTTAAAAATTTTACATATATGAATTAATTAACAACATTTAATTAACAATTACTAATGAAATCATTAAACAAAAATGACAACAATATAGATAGGTAAACTTTAAATGATTAAAGGGGTCCTAGTATTTTCATTTATATTAAGCGTTGTGCTTATATCATGTATTTTTTTTTTTTTTAATGGTATCTACTAGAATACATTTGCATCATTTATTGTTGATTAAAAAAAAATCCTATAGTTTACGTTGTTGCAGCTGCTGTTTTCTCCCTTTGTCTGAATGCTCTGTTTTAGTTTAGGTTTCTTTAAAACCCGCCTTCCGAAGAGAGCAGTCTTCTCTGATTGGTCAGTCGACCAGAGTCTTTTGTTATTGGTCTACCACTTAGAGTGTGCGTTAGAAATGTAATGTCCCTTACCATATCCGGCGAGTATCAGCTCAGCAGGCATCCTTAGGCGCTCTAAACACTAAAACCACGCTAACTCCGTAGAGGCTCTGTAAACACTAACTATGGCATCAGTTTTGCTCAGTTCGAGTCCAATAATGACAGAAAGAAGAACAAGCTGATCAACCCTAACCACCTTCGCAAGCATGACTTGTGCAGGACGTTTCACAGTGGTAATACTTTATTTTATACCTCTCATTCATTTTAAATGTGATTGTCATTCTGACCTGCATCAAACTGCATGTGAGAACACAACAAAAGGATGTGGTTGTGTACTGCTGAGGAGTAATGTTAAAAATATTTTTTGACCACTGTTTCCTAAGTCCGCCCGCCTTAGGAAGGATGAAAAATGGGTTTTAGATTCGGGTGGGGAAAACGGCGTCTCTTCGACATGGCAACAACACAATACTAGTGCAACTCAACCAGACCTTGCCCCCTTTTATTATGTGAGTATGCCTTGGATAGGAATTATTTAAATGAGTGATATTGTGACTTGTACACAAGAGTACAAATGATGCGTCTCAGGGAGTTCAGAAACAGTGCTCGCTGATATAAAGAATAACTCACTTTCCAGTGGACTTTGTAACTTTGCAGACATTTTCATGCTCAAACAGCAACATTACACAGTAAAAGAAAGTTGAAAATGTACCAAAAAATAATAGGACCCCTTTAAAACCACAACAGAATAGCCACAACATTCAGCTCTTGATATGAGAAACAAGACATGTAAACTATAGTGTTATTGTGGTACTTCGGTTTTTATCTTACCCTAAGTATATAATTGTGGCAATCCTGAAACGTGTGCATCTCTCTCATGTGTAGCTGAGCCATCTGAGTCCAGGAGTGTTGAGTCAGATCCCAGAGGAGGTACGGGAACATGTGAAGATGTTGCTAAGCGTCACCTCCAACGTGCGTCCGGACGCAGATCAGATGACAAAGGTCAGAGTTTTCCCTCCTTGCTGGATTTCTTCAACTTTACATTATTTTTTTAGTATCAGTACTGATTAAGAATTACCATACATGTTGTAAGACCATGACGGAGAGTGACGTTTCAGTGCATATGTGTGTGTTCAGATTCCCTTTTTTGATGATGTCGGAGCGATGACTCTTCAGTACTTCGACTCGCTTTTCCAGCGGGACAACTTGCAGAAGTCTCAGTTTTACAAAGGCCTCCCGAAAGTTCTGCCCAAGTTTCCCAAGGTAAGAACCAAATGTGCTTTTCTGCAAAATTCGCCGTTTTGAATCAAAATGTCTTTTATGTGAATCGTGTAGATCTGGAGTTTTTTTTTTTTTCAAGTGCGGGTGGGGTGTCTCACTTCATTGACCATTTATTCTCAGACCAGAGACATCACGTCTCTTGAGCTTTCGCCGATCTTTCCTGGCGCTCTGTGGCACGTGACAATGTCTCAGTTCAAGCAGAGCACACGTGAACCGATAATCTCTCCCGCTTTAATTGTTCAAACATGACATAAACATAAATGAACATCTGAAGGTATGTTCAAAGTTATAGTACAACTTAACGAAATCCGTATCATGTCTCATGTAATCGCTCAATCAGTGTTTCAAACACGGAAAGACATCAATCAACAGATTGTAAAAATGTCCTGAGAAAAGCCATTCAGTGTCCAAAAACTCAGAAATGAACTTGGAGGAGCATTTTGCTAAATATGTGCACTATAGACTATTGCATATTCATTGAATTTGCACTTAAGCTGTGCTTCAAAATCTAACGTGTGTTTGAATAAATGCATTTTATGACCGCCATGAGTAGGAACATGATTTTGTCATTTTAAATGTATTATAACGTTATTATAAAAACGTCCAAATAAGTACCGTATTTTCCGGACTATAAGCTGCAACTTTTTTCCCAAGCTTTGAACCTTGCGGCTTAAACAAAGACGCGGCTAATATATGGATTTTTCCCGCTCATGACAAAGACACGGAGAAATGCATATGATGCATATCGCGTCTTTTGCGCGAGCATATTCATTATTTCCTATGTAGGCGCGCGGCAAGCGCGCGAAAAAGACGCGAACGGCCCCTTAGTTGTCTTTTTGCGCCGAGTCAATTCCTCACGCTGCTGTTTCCAGCGTCTTCTCATCGACTCATGAAGACCAAGCTCCCGTGCAGCAGCTCTATTTCCTTTTCCAACAGCCAGATCAATCGCCGTCAACTTATGCTGCATCATATGCATTTCTCCATGTCTTTGTCATGATGAGGGTGACAAAATGACTACCGTAATCAGAATGACGGGAAGTTTGAGCGCGCTCGATTCAATGTAAACAGTAAACATGCCGCCAAAAAACTGAGCACGTCACAGAATGTGAATGAACATTCGCGGCAGATCTGACTGAAAGCCAAAACAATCGCCACCACGATGAAGTTTGAGGATTTTAGAGTTTAATTAAAGCTTGTGTAAAGTTCATGTGTTTCAATGTACCCGTAGACACCTGCGGCTTATAGACGTGTGCGGCTTATTTATGTTCAAAACAATGTTTTTTTTAAAATTCAGTGCGTGCGGCTTATATTCAGGTGCGCTCAATAGTCTGGAAATTACGGTAGCTTACAAATCAATTAATTTTAACCTTTAATAATATAATGATGAACCAACTGTGCTTCTCTGTGTAGTTTACAGCATTAAAATTGGCCATGTACTGTACCTTATAGACCCCAAATTAATCAATATTGAATCGAAGGTAATCAAATCACAAGCTTCTGAATCAAATCCAATTGTGAAATTTGGTTCGGTGCCCAGCCCTCGTGTCAATAAATATTTGTTTTTTTTGTACTTTCTGCAAATGTTGTCTTTCATTTTGTTTTCTATTTCAATTTTTCTGCATTCTGTTTTAATTAAATTTGAATAATCAAAAGGCATGTCTGATTAATTGACTTGATTTTAATGTTCACAAACACTATTCCATTTTTTTTTTTTTTTTACACCCCAGATTTATTCGTACAAAATTAGCCAAATTCTGTGACGTTCCGCACTGTACAGTAAATTCCATTTTTATGAATGTATTCTACGAATCTGTCCGCATTTTCTACATCACTGAAATCTGCAGTGGAACTCGCAGTTAATCTAATGGTGCAATAACGGATTTGATTAGACTGAGAAAAGTGGGCTTCAAATGCTCCCGCTTTCAAAATGCTTTCAAACTGTCACATGTGTTGATCATTGTAGCCAATCACATACATATATGTTGAGTGCGTGAACACGATGGCCAATCAGAGGTGGTTACGAATCTGCTCAAAATTTCAAAACTGACTAGTTATCGAAGTCGGTACTTTTGACAACACTAGTAGATACTGTAAGTGGATAGAGAGATAGATACATAGATGTTTCTTCCCCACTCGTATGGTTGTAAGCACAAATAAGACTAATAAGCTCAATTTTGATTCATGGTCATTAAAAAAAAAGAAAAAAAAAAAGATGTGTGTTGAAATTAATACTGAATATTTGTGGTGTACATCTAGAAATATTGACCCGTTTCAGGATTGCAGTGATCAGTGTTGTTTTGTATTTTATATTTTTTGTTTTTCTGTCTTCAGAGAGTGGTGATATACAGAATCCTCCCGGCGCTCACGTCTGAATTTGTGAATCCTGACATGGTTCCATTCGTCCTTCCAAATGTGCTGCTCATCGCTGAGGAATGCACTAAGGAGGAATACGTCCGCCTTGTTCTCCCAGACCTCACCCCAGTTTTTAAACAGCAGGAGCCCGTACAGGTACACACACATACATTACTGATGCAAATTAGATTTTTCTTTTTGACCCCGTAGTCTAGTAACCTCACTGGCCCTGTCCTAAATACGACACTTGATGTGTGCACTTGCAGTCCTGTGGACTTGTAATGGCTGCTTCCTGTCTATGTAACCCCTTAGGTTCAAGTCTGTTAATACTTTCTCTCTTTCATGCTATCAGGCCAGCAACATGGTGAGTGAGGTTTGAACATTTGTCTTTGTGGTAGTTTATTTCATCATAATATTTGTGTTATGACACGTTCATATTTTTATTTATGGTATGTCGTCTACACTTGTTTGTTTCCACAGTTTCCACTGATCTTTTAATGTTGTTTTTATTTTGTTTTGTTCAGAATTCAATTCATATTTATTTTGTGTAGCACTTACAGAAAACGCATGTTTCTACATTACTATTTAGTCATTTGTTATCAGCATCTTCTTTTTTTTCCTATGCTTTGTTTAGTAGGCTATTTGTTTTACTTTGTTTGGCTTTATTTTGTTTTTGTTTTTTGTTTTTTCTCCAGTGTTACAATTGCATGGATGGCTTTTAGGAATCATATTATTTCTTTCATATATCCAGATTCTGCTGATATTTCTACAAAAGATGGATCTGCTTTTGACCAAAACTCCTCCTGAAGACATCAAGAACAGTGTTCTGCCCATGGTGTACAGAGCGGTGGAGGCCCCCTCTATTCAAATACAGGTGACCACACTATAAACTTGTTTGGATGAGAAAAAAAATTATAGTACTTTTTTTTTTTTTTTTTTTATGTGTAAAAAAATACACAGTTTAAAAAAAAAAAAAAAAAAAAATATATATATATATATATATATATATATATATATAAAAATATCAAAATAAAACATGTTTGTGTTTTTCCTAAACAGGAACTTTGTCTGAATATCATTCCCACGTTTGCCAATCTGATTGAGTACCCATCTATGAAAAACGCACTTATCCCTCGTATCAAATCTGCCTGTTTACAGACATCCTCACTAGCGGTTTGTGTTCTTATGTCTCTAGTAGCAAGTGCGTGTACCATGTCAACAAAAGATTTTGGAGAGTATCTATGATGTTTGTTTAATTTCTCTGTCGGTTGTCGTCTTTCAGGTGAGGGTGAACTCTTTGGTGTGCCTAGGCAAGATTCTGGAATACCTGGATAAATGGTTCGTCATTGATGAAATTTTACCATTCCTTCAACAAATTCCATCCAGGGAACCAGCAGTGCTCATGGGCATTCTGGGTAATTCAGTTTTTTTTTTTCACTGTTTTATGCCTGACTGAGGTGTTTAAGCTTCAAAAGAATATTAAAAGCAAAGTAGTCCTTATGACTTGTCTGCATTTTTTTTCTTGTTGAATTATTGAAATTGAATTTGCAACATTAAGATGAATAATATTACATCTTATGCCTTAAGCAGTTTTTTTTTTTTTTTTAAAATATTTTTGCTGTTGTTTTTTTTTTTTCTTCAGGCATCTACAAGTGCACTTTCACCCATAAGAAACTGGGCATCCCAAAAGAGCACCTGGCTGCAAAGAGTTTACCTCATCTGGTGTCACTTAGTATTGATAACAACCTGAACCTTAACCAGGTTGACAATACACACTCACCCTTACACAGAAACTTCAGTGTTTTCTTGTTCATCCAGCAAATATAAACTTAATTCAGTGTCACTTTAATTCAGATCATTTGTACAGATTGTGTGTACACACATGAACTTCTGTAAACTGTTTTTTGTCTCTGGTGTGTTTCAGTTTAACTCTTTCATGGCTGTGATCAGGGACATGTTGAATCGCATGGAGGCGGATCATAAGACCAAATTAGAGCAGCTGCACATCATGCAGGAACAGCAGAGGTGTCATTTCAATTATTTCTCTGTTCATTCTGTTCACTCCTTCTTAAATGGTTTTTTGATTAGGATTCTGATGTTGTTTAGGGGTGTTGAAATGAATCTTTTCTACGATGCAGACGTGGACGATTCTACATTAATATGCAGTAAAAGACCGTTATCAATTATCGCCTACTGACGTTTCTCTGACATAATTCGTCGCATACGCGCTTCTCGCGCTAGCGTAAAATGCCGGAGAAGGCGAAATACAAAAGTAGTGTGCACCCTCTATTTTAACATTTAGAGCATGTGTGAGCCTGCGTGTGTGTTTGTGTGTGTGTGTGTGTGTGCGTGCGTGCACTGAAGCATGTGAGCGTTATTGTAACTTAAGTACACTACTTGACAGTGTCATGTGCTTTTAGTATTTACTACTGTTTATTAGTTATAAATGCACTGGTCGTGTGCTGCGTTCAGGCTAATGTTTTGTTTGATGTTTATTTTCAGGAAGTGTACTTTTTTGGTGTAGACTAAATAAAAAGGGAGTTCATATATCTGACTGCTTATATTCATTGACGAAAATACAGCCATGGGCACTTATATTGAAAATTGACCCGGAATGCATCGTTGAGTCATATTGTTGAAATGATAATCGTAATCATAATCGAATCATTACAAGATGGTTATTCTGCAGCTTTTTCTGGTCAAGAACTGCCCGCTTAAACAGGAAGAGGCCATCTGATAGATGTATATAATAAATATTGTAATTTGAACATGGTTTGAGTGCAATGCTATCCAAACAAACAGTTAACCTATGAGTAATGAGTATTATGTCTTTTCCAGGAGTTTAAACATTACGAACCCGATGAACCAATCAGAGGAGACTAAAAACACACCCAGCCCAGCAACAAAAGTCAGAGATGTAAGTAAACACAATTGTTGCACGTCCAGCAACCTTTTAATTGTGGCCACACTGTGAAATTAACTGCAATTGGGTGTTCCTTTTTGCTTTCTGATAGATTGATGAGATCTTTGGTGGCGGTTCAGGAAGTGCAGGTGTGAATGGTAACCAGAATGGATCCTCATCAACTGTTTCACAACCTTCACGAGTGAGTTACTATTTATAATACTTTGGGAATGCATTGGTTTTGCTTAACTGTGTGTTTTTCTTATTGAGCTCAAATGGTTATTGACATTAGACCTAGTTAACTGTTGTTTGTGGTATGTTCAGGTATCTCTCACCCTGGAAGAAAAGCAGCGTTTGGCTAAAGAACAGGAACAGGCTGCCAAACTAAGAAGCCAGCAGCCACTGGCTCCACAAAGCATCAAACCAGCCACAACAACACCTCAGGTAACATATACATTGAAGACGGGTACCATGGGAAACCTTTTATCCCTTTCACACATGGAATCTGTTTTTGCGGTAAAATTACCAGAATAACTTCTACAGTAAAGGGTACCATATCTGATATTCACATTAGTTGCCATTTACCATGGTTGTCATTGTCTAGTCAAGACAGCTTTATTTATATAGTGCTTCATTCAATACAGATTGTTTCAAAGTAGCTTTACAGTGATAAACAGGAAAATAAAGAAATAACGATGCAAACAGAATTCAAATGTGTCTGTTCTGGAAGAATTGTAGTTGCCAGTCATATTCTGATCTTAAACACAATTGTATTAATTTTAGGATTTTTTTTTTCTACTGGCCCACAAAAAAGTAATAAATAACAACTATTTTAATTTATTTTTCATTCCATTTGACTCATACAACCTTCATAAACAAGGTTATGACACCAAATTTTAGATGCCAGATAACATGGCAAAAACTACTATACTAACTACAAATGAAATAAACAGTGCTACTCAGGTTTTACATGTAGGTCTAAGAGTACTTTCAATTTATGTACCTGAAAACTAATCAAATGTAAAATAACACTGCATATTCTTCACTGCATAAATTAAATACAGATTTGTCCTTATCGAAGTTACAAAAATTATTCAGTCAAGAGCACTGAGTGTTTTTTTTTCTTTGTCCTTTGTTTGTTTACCATTAAAAACACAGACGGCAGCAGGTATATTAGGCTGCTGTGCATTTAAGACCAAACACCCAGATCGAATGTAGTGTTAGACATGCATTTTATTTCTCAACTGTTTATGTTCACTTAAAACATAACCAACTGGATTTACTAGGATACTCACCAAGATGGGCATTTTGGCATAATTTTGTGTGGATTTGTCTGTTCATCTGCAAGAAATCGTGAAAGAGAACTCAGTTCAGTACTCGCACTCTGAGACATGGCTTTCTGGGATGTGTTTGCGCCCACAACTGCATTTAAATTGGCAAGGCTTGTAAACGTGCACGATAAAATTATGACAATGCAGCACTGGCCCGACATATCCATCAACTCTCCCGAGAGTTGTTGCGCCCCCGCCACTATTGTTCTCTGTACTCTCTGAATTTACTTATATTTGATGATTTCCCAATAAACTTTAACCCTAACTTTAACTGAAAGCTACTTGTTCTGACACATCTTAAAACATGTCAGTGCCATTGTTTTGTCTCAAGATGCACATCAGTAATGGTTTTTCGGTAACGCTTTCCAATAAGGTTCATTAGTTAACATGATATAAAAACAAACTGCACTGCAGCATGTATTAATCTTTGTTAATGTTAATTTGAACAAGTCAAGTCACCTTTACTTATGTAGCACTTTTTACAATGCAAATTGTGGCAAAGCAGCTTTACAGTAATAATTGGCAAATAAATTTCCCAAAGAAAATGATGTCATTGTCCAGCTTATTCTATATATTTGTTGATTCATTCCATTGCAAAGATCTATAGTTATTAGTCTAGTTAATTTATGTATATCAGCACTGGAGAAAACAGGGATGTAATTGTCCGGCTCAGCTCAGTTCACGTTCAACGGCACCAATGCAGGCATACCAAAAACAGTGCTGAATATCAAGCAAGTGTCCTCAACCAAGCAAGCCAAAGGCAACAGTGGCAAGGAACCAAAATGCTAGGAAGATCGTTCCAGAGTTTAGGTGCCAAATCGACAGCCTGCGGTTAATTTTGATATTCTAGGTATTAACAACTGGCCAGAATTCTGAGATCGTAATATAGGTATGTGCAGAAGTTTTTGGTCCAATAATTAGAATCTCTGTTTTTTTTTTTTATTTAGTAGTAGGAAATTACTAGTCATCCAGTTTTTTTTATATCAGCTACGCATTCCGTTAATTTCGAGAATTGGTAGGTTTCGTCAGGGCGTGAGGAAATATAGAGCTGAGTATCATCAGCGTAACAGTGAAAACTAATGCCATGCTTCCTAATGACATCTCCCAAGGGTAGCATGTACAGAGAGAAAACCAACGGTCCTAGAACTGAGCCTTGTGTTACTCCATATTTAACTTGTGATCGAAATGACATCTCTTCGTTTACTACTACAAACTGATAACAGTCAGATAAGTATGATTTGAACCATGCCAATGCAATTCCACTAATTCCAGCATAATTTTCTAGTCTATTCAAAAGAATATTGTGGTCGATAGTATGAAAAGTAGCACTGAGGTCTAGTAACAGTAATAGAGAGATACAACCACGATCTGATGATAAGAGCAAATCATTTGTAACTCTAATGAGAGCAGTCTCAGTACTATGGTACGGTCTAAATCCTGACTGGAAATCCTCACAGATACCATTTCTTTCCAAGTAGGAACTAAGTTGCAATGATATTGCCTTTTCTATTATTTTTGATTGGAGATCGCCCTGTAATTGACTAATTCTCTAGGATTCAACATTTACTTATACATTATCAAAATCTTATTCACATTAGTTAATGCACTGTAAACTAACATGAACAAACAATGAACAACTATTTTCATTAACTAAAGTTGACGAAGATTAGTAAATACAGTAACAAATGTACTGCTCATGGTTAGTTCATGTTAGTTAATACATTAATGTTTAATTAATGAACTGTATTGTAAAGTGTTACCGTTTTTTCTAAGGCACTTTTATAAAAGCTACTTAAATGCCCTAGTTGAACTAAGGCATAATCCTGGCTTAGTCTAAGCCCTGTCTGTGAAACCAGGCCTATATGTATTGTTTTTATGTAATGAATTTGTCTAAATTTTGTACCTTAATGTTTTATTTGGTGTAATTCTCCATTCTTTATTGTAAGAATAGTTGCATAACCTCTTCACCTCTGATTTGAAAAAAAAAAAAAAATTGAAGTTTGATGTGATTTCAACTTCAACCATGGTTGGGAACCCTTGGCCTTGGTAATATAACACAAAGTGTTGATAAAATGTAAATTAAAAATGAAAACTAAATTTACTATGTTAACTGTTGGAATGTGTCATTACAGTCTATGAAAAGGGTCCATTTTGATTTGGGATATACTTGCTTTAACTAAACAATATTTTTATTGCTCAGGCTAAGGATCTGACCAGCAGTCTTCTGAACAACATGACATCCCTGAACAACCTCTCTTTAACTTCTGGGACCAGGACGATGCCCATGCAGAGTGGCACCATTTCGTCTACCTTCCCAGCAGCACCCACCATGGGTGGAATGGGCACCATGGGCGTCAGCAACGGCTTCAATTCACCCATGGGTTTCCAGACGGGAAGTATGGGGATGGCAATGAGACCCACCACTCCTGGCCTCTATGGAGGGATGGCCACCACAACCAGTGCTCCAAATTTCAGTGCCCTCACCCAAAACCAGAACCAAAACCAATCCGGCAAACCCCCAGACATGTCCGCCCTAGATTCCCTCTTCACTTCTAGTAAACCCAAAGTCAGCCTGAACCAAATGGCCCCTAAACCGGCCCAAGGAACCATTGCACCTGCTCCATGGCTCAGTCAGTTTGGTACAGGCCAACCTTCCCAGACTGCACCCATACAGGCTACTCCGATGGCCATGACCGGAGTTCAAGGTGGTTTTGGAATGCAAGCAAACCCATTCTTCAACCCTCAGAACTTCTCGCAACCTGTGGCCCCTTCCACAATGAACACTGGGATGATGAAGCAAAGTGCGTCAGTCAACAACGATTTTAAGGACCTCTTCGGATAAAACATATGCCTTTCGTTCACGCTTCCACTTACGTGGGAATCGAAAGCGAAACAACATCAGCAGCAAAGGCGTTGGAGGATTGGACATTGTATCCTTGAAAGAAGATTTTCTGGTTTTTGACTTTTTTTGGGTCTTTAGCACCTTGTGTGAATCAAAAGCAGAGAGCACCAAACAAACTGTCACGTTTCTACTTGAAAGCTTGGGCTCTTCTACCGAGAGCTGCTTCACTTGGTGTATGCCTTGAATTTGTTGTATCGTTTGGCTTAAAACGAGCCCTAGAAGAAAGATTACAAATTGGGCATAACAAACTCAAGCATTTTTGGTTTCATTTCCTTTTTGCTTGAGCCTCATATTCATTGCTCGCGTGAATGAGCCGACTTCTTCTTCCAGAACAAACGTCATCGATGGCCTCAGGAATTGCTGATGTTGTCTCGCAAAAAGGAAATCTCTCAGTTGTGGCTGAGATACAACGATCATACGATAAGTAAAGAAAAAAGTACAGTGCACAGTTGGTTCCTGAATGAGTCTTTTTATAATGTGTTATTTGTGTATATACTGTATCTGGTGATTTATTGTTTGAGTTTTATACTGATCCACTGAGGTGAAATTTATTAAAGGAAGTACACTGTCTTCATACTGTAGGTGCACTAAGTGTAATAGAGCTAAAAAGATAAACCTATAGGGTTTGAGATATTGTTGGGATATTGTCAGTACTTTTAAAGTGAGTTTGTGCTTCACTGTAATGGCTTCTGTAAGACAGAATCCATGAGCCTCATTCATGAAATGCTATGAATTTCTGTAAATCTTCTTGGGCGAATCCTTTGGAAAAAAACGTCACATTTCATCCCAAAATCCGAAGACAAAATTACAGGAAAACAATATTACTGTAATAAAAAAAGATGGAAAGGACTTCTTTTTTTTTTTTGTAAGTCACCATATTAAACTCAACTTATAAAACAACTTACTATAATTTTTTATATTTATTTCACAATTTTCATTTTTTTTTTTATGTTAATGAGATAATTTTTTGTCTTTTTTTACATTGCAGTAATGAAAATAATACTTTTTTCATTATGGTAATGAGAATCATTTTTTTTTTTTTTTTTTTACATATTACAGAAACGAGTACATTTTCTCACAATGCAGTTTTTTTTCCCGCATCACAATGAGAATTGGTGGAAAATGTGCTCAATTGTCAGAGAATGTCTCAATGTAAAGGTTAGAAATAGGCTTTTTTTTATAAAAAATATATAATTTGCGCATTTTGGGATTAAATATGCATTCCTATCGTTCACCGATTATATATGGTAAATTGTAACATTAAATTGAGTGGAACAGCTTGTATACTACCAAGTTGTTACGGAGAAATCCGCGTTTCATGAATGAAGCTTGATGCGTTTGTTTCTCTTTCAGTTCTCCGCTGTTACTTTCTGCTTTGTGTTAAATCATCTGTGTTATTCTGTAATATTGTGTTTCTTGGGGACGTTACATTTGGCTGCATTTTTGTTTTGTCTGTTATTGTCATTATATGGGCAGTTTTCTGGTGAATTCCATAACATGTTATTCCATATCCTGACCAAACAGACCGCTGCAACACAGCAAATCACCAAAATGTGTATTATTTCTGGAAAAATGAATGACGTGTACATTATATAGAGGTGATCTGCCACCACTTAAGAGTTTTTTTTTGTTTGTTTTTTTTTTTAACAGTTGAATCACTTTCCTGAGGAGAATCTTTAATATCCAGACAGGTTTTATTTAAAGGGAATGCTTTTCCTGGTCTTATGAATGAGAGGCCTTATGTTGAGAGTTGTGCAATAGCTGGTCTGTGATGGAGATTGTGAAAAAACTCTGTATGCAGTTTTCAAACAGTCTAGATTAATGTCGATAAAACATCTGGATTGTTTTCATTTAAAAATGTGAACTGGATTGTTGGAAAGATGGTGATTTTTGGAATCAAATAAATTGATTATTTAAAGGGTAATACCTTTTCACTTCCCAAGTTGTTTATTTTGCGAGCGCTTTTATTGTAACAAGTTGGTGGCTTTAGAAAAATGAGTAGAAGTAATAGAAATTATTTTATGGAAAAAAATGTTCATCAGTGACTAAACAACAATTGATCTAGCTATGCTTTACCCAACAGACTGACATTTATTAGTGGATATTATGGAATCTGTCAAACATTTCACCCTAAAACCATATTTTATTAAGAACATTAAGCATATTTTGTGGAACATTTACATAATTTCCATGAGAACTAAGCACATCTCAGTAAAGTAAAAAATATATAATACAAGTTGTACAAGTCGATGATAGTTTCTAAAATATTTCGTAATCATAGCATACAAGTAATGGAAAAGTCAATGGAAATTAATTGGTTTGTATGTGTTGGAACCCTGTTATTATGACTGGGCATAAATATTGTAAGCATATTATCACCTATTCTTCATATATAATTACTCCCAAAAAAATTAAGGCATTTAAAAAAAGTGTCGACATGCAAGTTGAAAGCAATCATAAAATATATTGTACATGCAATCTTCTAAAGAATAAAAACAGAAATTTGTTCAATAACATGACCATAAGAACAGTTTTTTTTTGGCAGTTAATAAAACAATATTAGACACATGGGTTAGCATGGACAAACAGAACATAATTTCGATATTTCGTATCATATATTTCTGGGATGGCTAGCATAAACCAGCGTCCTGAGTTCACAATAGCTACAAGTAAATACAGTAAACGGCAGAATAGGCAACTGAGGGCTTATTGCTCAAGGCGACGTACAGGTCTCCTGGTGTTAGTAGACTGGTTGGTCTGGGTCATGTCTGCAACAAAAAAGTAATTTGATTTATTAATATTTATCCTAAGTTACACACATTTCTTTTGTGTATGGACGCACCTGAGAAGTCCAGCTCATAGCTGAACCTGCCTGCCCTGAAACTCATTGTCCCAGTGCAGTCCTGCTTGTAATGGGCTTCAATATCTTGACTTGACACACTGCAGTGTCCCCGAGAGCCACCCTAAACAACCACAAAGTCCAAGTTTATGACACAGAACGGAAGTGACTGTCTTGTTGTTGTGTAAGAACACAGGTCAAAATGTCTCAGAAAGCAGTTAAAGTGAAGTTTATTTTTCTAAATATGTAACCCTAATACAGTTAGAATTATATAAGTTCTAGCAAGACACCTCCTAACAATCCCCCATTATAATCATTGAAGAATTCACCTTCCGCAATCATTGCTTCATAATATGTAAAAAAAAAAAAAAAAAAAAAGAGGTAAAGATTTATTTACTTTACTATAATCCTTCCATTTGCCATCCATGTCTTTGAACTGCCAACGAGCTTGTGACAATTCACTGTGATAGGAGACATCAGGACAAAATTATTTATTGTAATGCACTCATATAGCAATGATAAATCCATTTATTTTATTTCATTTTTTATATAAACTCCATTTTATGACTTTCTTAACAATGGATCTTATTTTTAATGTAATTTATATCTCACAATTGCAAGTTTGTATCTCACAATTCGGACCCTTCGCAAAGACCCGCTCCCTTTAGTTACTGTTGCTATGTCCGACGAGCCATGCGCACTGAAAAATACATTGTTGTGCAAAAAGGACACTGACAAGACTTTTGATACGAAACAGTTTCATTTAGCATCAAATAAACATGAATGGACATCAGAAGGAATGTTGTTTCAAGCGTGGAGAGTTCAAGTTCACTAGCGTTAATCTAATAACTCCCCTAACTGCTTTGTTGGACAAAAGGGCGGATTCAGGGTTATGATTGGTTACATCGCCTGTCAATCAAACTGCCGGCAAAGGGTCCATTGAAAGTTTAAGACTTTTTTTCCCCAGAATTTTTCGACACCTGGCCACATGCGCATGCGTAATTTGGAGAAAGTTGAATTGTGAGATATAAACTTGCAGTTGTGAGGTAAAAAGTTACAATTACCTTTTTATATTTGTACTCCATGGCAGAAATGTCTTCTTTTATTAATGGATTCATACCTGTTTGTTTGCTGGATTCCATTGGCGGTTCTCCGGACAGCTCTTTTCGTACCATATTTATTGTTCACTTGATACATTTCTGTAGACATGAAGATAATGATGATAAAGATGAGTAATCAATGTTTGCCTTCCTTTTCAAACACAGTTAATAGAGCCTCAAGATGAAGTTTTTAACTTTAAAACAATAGCAGTCATTCTCTAGAAGACATTTTATAACAAAAGGCTTCTGCTTTTTCCTTATTTTAGTTGTACACTACAGACTTATATATATATATATATATATATATATATATATATAAAGATTATTTTATTTTACAATGTCTTAATGTATCTTACCACCAAAGTAAAGAGTGTAAGAGAATCGTCTGACTGTGAATGAAACTTGGCACTGAGGGTTGAGCTGATACAACCTCTCAATTTCTGCACTATCCAATGAACATCCCTGTAAAGACACACAAATAGTCCAATGAACTTTTAGATTAAATGTCACTTTCAACATTTCAGGGGATTTGGAAGTAATAACAGAGAACTCACTGGTTTCAGGTACTCTGTCCAAATACCCTCATCACCCATAAACTCCCAAATGTACTGAGAAGAAGAATTTGTTGGGTTTGCAGAGGGAGATGCCAAAATTGGCGAGCTGCATGTGAGAAATGGAAATCAAAGGGTTTGTCTACAAGTGCAATTTTAAAGATATTGGGAATTCTTCATGAAAAAGGAATTTCTCTAGGAATCGTTGATTAAAACATTTTTACGTAACAAGCAATTTATGCATTAATTTGTAGGTTGACTTGTAAACACTGCTGCACTATAACAAGTAGTAAAATCTTTATTATATAAATAGCATTAAATTTACAGAAGAATGTTTTTACGTAACAGAAATTCGGATTTTGGCATCCATTTGTAGGTTAACTTTCTGAAGAGTATATACACACTGTGGAGATATTACACAAATTATTCAATTCACACAAAAATATGTGAATTGAACAACTTATACATAAATTCATATGTTGGCTTCCTGTACAGAGTAAATACTGAAAGTATTAAATAAGAATTCATAAAACCATTTTTACATAAATCTCTAATTTAATTTACAAAATAACTATTTTATGAACATTATATAAATAAATTTGAAGGTTTGTGAAGAGTATGTGATGCTGTAAGATACATTGTTCTTACATAAATGTTGCATTTCATTTTCAAAAAAAGTTTGACTTTGTGAACACGTTATAAGAATTTGAAATATTCTTACATAAATTATGCATGTTGTTTTTATGAATAATTTATACTTAAATTCACAGGGTGACTTCCTGAGGAGTCCTGAAGAAACAGTGACACTACTAAAATTTACTTTTGCATAATAGTCGCTTTCAATTTACATATGATTTTTTTTTTACAAATCTTTTACACTTCCTGATGTGTAAACATATGCAAAACCATACTTCCTTCAAAGCAACAATTTACACATGGATTTACAAAAAAATTACACAGTAATTCATTCTGCTTTTTCATGAATGAGGCCCATTCTGTGCAAACCAGACGCAATAATTAAGTAATACCGGTTTTGATAACTGTTGTTGTGCGTCACTATTGCATTGAATTTTGGACGTCGTCTTATTTTCCTCGACATGTATGTGGATAGATTTATTTGAGTCATGGCTGCAAAATTTAAAACAAACAAAAACAAAAGTTAGTGGCTTTAAATTTCAAGTATATCAATTTTTTTTTTTTTTTTTTTTTTGAAAAAGACACTATTGTTTCACAGCCATGAAGGTAATCAGTCTCATTTGTCCACTTACCATTGAAGGACACATTGTAAGTCATGCTTCCTGCAGTAAACTGGATTGAGCGGTTTGGGTTTCTGTTGTACTGCTGCTCTATAAAATCACTTCCAATTGAGGATGTTCCCCCACCGAATCCCTGCAGAAATTAGAGACAAATCAAAATAAAGGCTGATCAGCAGACTTTGAATCATGAAATTTGTGTCAATTCTCACACCAAGCTGAACTCAAAAGTTGGCATCCCTGCTAGATATAATGTTGCACACAATTAATGAGCTTGCAATTCAGTTTCATGATATATATAATATATATATATATATATATATATATATATATATATATATATATATATATATATATATATATATACACACACACACATATATATATGTATGCATTGACTTGACATGCTGCATTCTCGCAAACTATACAGCTTTTCTGAGGTAAATGTAATGTTACCTGATACATTGTTTACAAGCTGTTTTATCTGTGCTTGAAACACTGAGCGATTAAACGAGACATTAGACATTTCAGTAAGTTAAACTGGTTCTTTCAGCATACCTTCTGATGTTCATTCATGTTTATTTTGTACTGTAACTAGTAGTAAAGAGGAGAATACAAACAGTTCACATGAACTACCACTTCGCTTGAAATGAGGCGCTACAGTGAACTGTCACCCCATATTATGAGAGCCATTAAAGTGATATTTATTGTTGTTTTTACTGTGAGAATATGGATGTGAGAAAAGTGTCAGATGCTTGTTGGCATTGTGCGCTAGATTAGTTGGCAGCTGCATAACTCCAATTGAATACATTTCTAGAAATTACCATAGAGACCATTTACCTGGGATCCATATTCACACCAGCGATGGTTATCTTTGTAGTACCAGCCTACTTCCTGTTTCTGGTTAGGCGAGAGCAGCGTATTGCGACGTATACTAAGGTTACGAAGAGGTCCTTCGACTGTCATGTCATCAAAGTCAATATAAACTGCCCTGTGTAATGAATGGGAGGGGCTTAAATGACCGAATATATTAATAAAAAGATTTTAATAAATGACTTGTGTATAATAATACATACATACAAACACAATCAGTGAATGTAAAGTCTTATTAAGATCATTTTGATTAGAAATGATCTCTGTAATGAATTTGTTGATGACCAACTCACCCTATGTTGAGGTAGATGGTGATCCCATTAGCCCCTGGCTGACAATAATGGCTCTCAATGACAAAATCATTAGCGATAGAAACCCACTGCTGTCCATTAAACAGCTGCCACTCAAAGTGGTTTCCTGAGGGTTTGAATGAATGGATGAATGAATGAATGAATTTTGAATGAATGAATGAATGAACTGGAAAAAAATGTTCAATCACAAAAAATATGGGAAAGTTAATTTCTCATTAAGTTATCCTAATAAAAGAAATGATATGTTGTCATATATCCTTGTTTGCCGCAAAACAGAAACCAACATAAAAATGATAAATATATAAACCAACAGACTTACCCGTAGCCATGTTGTTAGATAATGGTGTTGTGTCTTCCTGAACAATGATAGCCTATAAATAACCATTTAAACTTATATATATATATATATATATATATATTTTCCTGTTTTTCTGTGTGGAAAAAATACTGAATTTAACAGAATCCTTCTACAATCACATGATTCAAAAAGCTAATTGTGTCACATAAAAAATAATAAATTAATATTATTTATAAATTATTTATAAATTTAATTAATAAATGAAACATATATATATATATATATATTCTGTTTTTCTGTGTGTAAAAAATACTGAATTTAACAGAATCCTTCTACAATCACATGATTCAAAAATTGTGTCACATACCTAAAGCATAACAGCAAAGGTGATCTTAAAGGTCATAACTTTAGCTCCTTTTCCTCAAATCGATTTTCACACTTCTAGACAAAAAGAGACAGGCTATTAAAGTAGGCCTACACTAAGTAAGATTTTAATACAGAAAATGTGTTTAAAGTAAGCCATCACAGTTCCATCTCAAATCCCAAATTTTACATCCATTCAGAAAGATAACAGAGTAACCACTGTGACTTGTTTAAATGGCCAAGACAAGTTTCGGGCGGAAGATAATGAAACCAAGTGCTCTATAGAAAGATAATGAAATGCTGATATTTCGACATGTATTCACCTTTTAACTATCAGATTTTTACCAATACAAAATCGCTGGTTGACATTTAAGATCACCTGCTAGACGCAACGCAAAACACAAGATAGCCTCATTAAAGTTTGATTGCAGTTTTCAAGTCACACACATGGAACTTATAATTTAAAAGGAGAATATTGTGGAAAATAATTAACGTAACGGACTCCTCTTTAATAATACGTCACTTAACTATGCACTAATCCAAATACGTAAACACAAAAATACAGGTAAACGTAGCCTGATAGCATGAGGAACACAAACTGAAGGCTTAGTCTACTCACCAAATATAGTTCCTAGACATGGTAATACATCGGTAGCATATTACAAATCTAAAAACGTTTTTGTCAAAAGCGTGCAGTCAAATGTTTGTTAGAGTTTAAAGTTAAGTTTCGGTTTCCTTTTCCTTTCAGTCTCGTGTGAAACAGGGAGTTTCGTGTGTTGTGACTGGGTGTATTTAAATATCTTTCAGTGCTTAAAACGGCTTTGAAATGATGTGCCTGTGGTATATATACACACATATATATATATATATATATATATATATATATATATATATATATATACACACACACACACACACACACACACACACACATATATATACACACACAATTATATATATATATAGACATGGTGTCACATATGTATATATATATAGACATGGTGTCACATATATATACACACACACACACAATTATATATATATATATATATATATATATATATATATATATATATATATATATATATATATATATATAAAGTATAATAATATAAACAAGTTAAGAAAATGTAAACCATTTCAATGTTCATTTTGAGAAAATATTCATGAATTATATATTTTAATAATATTGTTAGAGTCTGGTTACCTGTCTGTCTGTTTTTCCCTGTCATGTGCTCCTTGTGTCACCCAGTTTTTCTTCCCAGTCTTCATTTGTTTCATTCCTGTCAGCTGTTTGTTATTATTAGTTATCATCGTCACCTGTGTCCTCGTATAGTGTCTGTTTATATTCCCTGTGTTTCCCTCACTCCGGGTCGGTTATCGTTCGTGTGTGGACGTGTTTAATGTGTATTCTTCCTGATTTTGTCATTAAAAGAGACATTCTGTATTTCATTCATCTTCGTGCGTTCTTTGCAAACACGTCACGTAACAAATATGAGATATGTTTTTAATTTTCTGATATTTGATATTCCAGGCACATTTTACCAATTCCAAACCACAGCAATCTTAATAACTACTATTAATTTTGTATTTAATCATTCCTAAGTGATATATAATTGTTTATGAAGGCTGGAAGTTGTAAAGTTAAGGCAATGGACAGCAAAACACTCATTGGGTCAGCAGGGTCAGACAAAAACAGGTGGAGAAGAGAAGACACGTTAACTGCAAAATAATTAAGAATTAAGGTGAAGAATTAAGAGTGAACCCATCAGGAACCGTTTAGTCTCCAGCGCCACCATTTTCCAGAACGGCACCTACCTGGAATCTCCAGAAGTGCGAGGTGTCAGGATCTCATAGACTTGGGTTAGGTAAATAATCCTAAAAAATGACCCACACTTAATAAGAATCACAATCTGAAGTGTAGTAAAATACATTTTTTTTTTTTTTAATAGGCTTTATAGACACACAGATTGAGACTCTTGAAGGACCACCACCATGTCCTCTTACATCAATCACTGTTTGAAGAATTTATCTTCTAAAGTCTGGCAGTAAGGTGTGGGAGTTCATTTTTGGTCAATACCCTATCCTGAAAAGTCCGTCTTGCAGATATGGAATTAAAAATTTGGAAAAAAAAGTGGTTCAAACAGTGGTTCAGTGGTCTTCAGATGGATCTTTCTTCTTTCCAATTTGCATGAGAACTTTGACTTGCTTTATAATGTGGAACAACCTTTTTAAGTAGGTATATATATATATATATATATGTATGTATATATAGTTTATGCAAAGTGTGAAAATTTATGATTCTATCAATTAGCCAAGACAAAGGTTCTGACATTTTCTATTTTATTTTTGAATCAAGTAGCACTTATAAAACCATCCGTGCACTTCCACAAACTCTTGCATAGCATGTTGATCCATGTAAACAGTTCAGTTTGTAATCAAAAACAGCTTCTCTCAAATGATTGTCTTAATGTAGTAATTTCATGTGAAGGTAATTCACTTTTGTAATGTAAAAACATTATCTCAGTATTTACAGAGGCATATTGTGCATCCCTGAATCCACACTGTTTACTCCACTGAGAATCTGTTGAGTGTTAATGCTAAAAAAAAACTAAGTGCACATGGAAAATGAAACTGTCCAGCTGGAAAATATTTCACAAGAAAAGAGTAAACATTGGTTGTCAGGCAGTTGCACAGGCAAAAATATGCATGCCTGTATGATTGTGGCACATTGACTAGTAAGTAAAATAATTATAGAATAACATGATAACATTTCAAAAGTATATGATTCTTCAAATTAAACAGAAGCAAAATATTTATGCTTCAGGTTGCTTGAGACATAATTGTTTTAAAGTTGATGGAGCAAGCAGCATTTCAAATAATTCATATTAATATGAAATTTATCAAAATACCTAAATTAACAATTCAAATTTCTAAAACCTACAGGCAGTTTAGGTTTACAATCAATACATGAATCCCTGTAAAAAGATCCTAAATCATAATCACAAACACTCACATCAGTCATAATCACTAAATAACTGTTTACTTCCACCCCAGATTTGACTTTTATTTGCTGTTTGGATCTTGCGTATCAGGCAATATCATCTGTATCATCTGTTGCAAAACTTTGAACTTATTACTTTTCCGTACGCCTGATCTTGCGCTCGGTCTTAGTGCGCTGGTTAACTTGACTCATCTCTGAATGGAAAAAAGACAAAGCATCTTTTAGCATATTCAAAAATCATTCTTTTCATTAAGCATTTTAAAGTGATTCATGATTAAGTCAAAGCAAAGATTGTTTGGAGGCTTATATTATAGAAAAAATGAGATATTTAAATGTTTCACTTTGTTTCTAAATGCTTTTGCTGACATACTTGCAAAATCCAGAGTGTAACCATCATTTTTCACAGTGAAATTCATGGTCATTTGCCTCTGCTGGTAACACCTCTCAATGTCAGCACTTGAGACTGAACAACCACCCTGTTGAAAAAAAATATCAAGATTGGCGACAGCAGTCTGAATCTCTTTGTGCTCATAATGTAGTCAGTCATTAATTAAGGGATAATGTACATTCAGCCTGTCATTATCGCAAACTAAACCCCTTCAGGAAGATCAGGTCTGGTCTTGCATCACCCTGAAGGGTTTTGAATTGCAAATGATTACTAGTTGAATGCACTTTCCCTCTATTTATACGGTTATCAAATATATAATTACATGGTCAACTTGAGTTAACACTTTTCTATAAAAGGGCTTTAGCCGCTACCACAGTTGTTAGTTTTCCGCACTGTTATTTTCCTTCTCAAATGGGAGTCTATAGCAGCCCTATGAATGGAATATGAGAAAATGATGACATTTGGCACAATTGCTGAGATTGTATTGAATAGTGATTGGACTAATTTTGCAATCTCTAGGACCAACTCTATAGTGCCACCAGTTTAAAAAGTCACTTTTATAAAGGTTATAATTCTTCTATAAATCTAGAAAAATGAAATTCATTTTACCCGATTCCTTTTCATATTGGCTCAAATGATCTTTTCTGAGCAGAAATGACTTTATTTTTATTCATCTTTGTTCAAAAGTTATGATGTCGCAAACTTAACAAGGTCGACCCAAAATTGGTTCAGAGGCTGTATGGCGGCCAAACTTCGAAACGAAAATTTGGACACTTCAGAACAATGATCTGAGGGTGCATGCCAAGTGTGAACATCGCCACCTACAGGTCATGAGATCTGAAAAATGGCTATTATTGCTATTAACATTTGCTAGAAAATAATTGACAATGGATTCCTTGTGCCATGACGAATCTGGGGATACTGATTTTGTCAGGATCTGATGAACCATCGGGCCATGTTACCTTTCAGAACGCTGGCTCAATACTACCCAACGCTGTTCACGTTAGCCCCGCGAAGCATGCGTGCGATGCTGACAGAGAACACGGAAGTGCTGCACTGTGTTTACTATGTCAACTGTGTAGGAGACCGACATTGAAGAGAAGAGGTTGTTGAATAAAGTTATCTTTGTTAGTTTTTTGCGCACAAAAAGTATCCTCGTTGCTTCATAACATTAAAGTTGAACCACTGCAGTCGCACTAATTTAATGATGTCTTTACTACCTTTCTGGACCTTGAAAGTGTTCGTTGTGTTGCGGTCTGTTGGAGCCCTGATAGCTCACGGATATCATCAAAAATATCTTAATATGAGTTACGAAGATGAATGAAGGGTTTGGGGCAACATGAGGGTGAGCAATTAATTACAGAATTTTCCTTTTTTGGGTGAACTAACCCTTTAAGACCTTTTTAAAACCTTGATATTTTGAGTTTTAATTTAGGGCCTGAAAATGTAAGCTTTTGAAACATTTTTTGAAAACGATACCATTATCATCTCTGTGTAAACTACAAAGACGCAAATTTGTGAAAATGGTGACATTATGTGGAGGTGTATTACATGTTTAGTCTTTAGGCATGTAGTGTTTCTTTAAAAAATGACATTGTCAACTACTGGCCTGGCATGAATAATACAGCATTTTTAGTCATTTTCGCAGATCCGTCTGATCGTTTTGACAACGTTGTCGTCTGTACACGTAAAAACTTTTTTTTGTACGTACCCTAAATGAAAATGAGAAATGTTGCCTTGGCAACTAGCAAAAATAAAATAAGTTTAGGTATTTTTTATATTTTAAGTTAAAGTTTATTTTATTTCAGGTAATGAAAAGTTCTGTATGGTTCTATATTTAGTTAACTATAATAATCCTGCTGAGTGCAGGGAGACCATGAGCTCGCTCCTGAAAATTTTAGCCATCTTGTAAAAATGTTTTATCCAAAAAACCCCTGAAGCTGTTTTTACTACAGAAAAAGAGTTTTTACTCTCTGAAAATAGAGGCACAAAAGTAGCATGTAGTATGTTGCCATGAACAATGGTCAAATATATGTAAAAGTTGACATTCGTCATACAAAATATTACCGAATCAAATACTAAGTGTATCGTGTGTTATAATGAATCAACATACACATCATAAATATAATATTAATGAACTAAAAAGCATTGTGCATTTGTAAGTATGCAAAGAAAGAAGTTTTACCGTCTTGTTGAAGGTATACCACTGATTTCTCCCTTCAAACTGCCACACTGGAGTTTTATTTGTTGAAGGATTGAATAAGTTTTTCAAATGGGAGGTGATTCCATGTAATCTGTTTTATGACCACATGACACTGTTAGCATCATAAGTTAAACACAACCAATTTTACTTCAGCAATGTAATATTTCTGAATGATATGGAAGCACTTTTTTCCAAATCTGCCATTATAAATTAGATTGTAATGTGATAAGACTAAGAGACAAACATGAATCTGTTAAGTATTTACCCTCCACTTTTTGATGGTTCATATTTAGGGCGGCGTCTAACCCTCCTCTTATGGCCTGTAGATAAATTTGTCTGACACATTCCTGGAAACACAAACACATTCATGAATGTGACCATTCCTGTTTGTAGAAAGGAATTGAAAAGAAACAGATGTGTGTGTGGGTGAAAATGAATCAAACCTTTGAAGCTAATCTCATACTGGGCAGAGTCAATGGTGAATTTAACTGAGCCACGTCGGTCGTTTTGATATGCCCTCTCCAGTTTTGAGCTCTCAATTGGACTTTTTTTGCCCTATAGACACACAAATATAATCAATAATGATCACACTCATTCAGGCATAATATCACTTTCATATCCTTAAACATCAAGATACAGGTTTATACTTCAGCTGCAGAAGTGTAAAACTCACCTTCCCTCCATACTGGTACCAGCAGTGGTCACCTCTGTAATACCACAACCACTCGGTATCCTTTGAGTTGATCCGTCGCACTTTAATATTCTTTTTCTTAAGAACTCTCATTTTAGTGAAATCAATTGAAACGACCCTATAATGTGAATGAAAATGAGTTAACATGTCAGTTACTTATAGCTGCAAATTCCAATATCGAGTTACAAGCACATAGTGGCGAAAATAGTCAATTTGGTCCCAAAAAAAAGTAAAGTGGAATGGATACATACAGAAACAAAATGTGGGAAAATATTGACAGAATGACTTTTCCATTAATCTTTCAAAAATCTGGCACATGCTTACATTTTTTTGTGCACATGCCCAGAGTGAGTGTTATAGATCTTGATTCCTTTGGTGTTAGGGAGTGAATACTGGGCTTCTAGAATGTGATCATTGGAAAAGTTTTCCCAGCCCTTTCCAAAATTCAACTGCCATCTATAGGGCCCGTCACATTCCTCCTCAGTGTCTATATCTGATTAAAAAATAATCAAATTATTAAACAATTAGAAAGACACACATCAATATAAACACAAGCGTGTAAAATATGAGTGATTGTACTTATTTACTATATTCTTAATTATACAAAAGACCTCAAATGTTTATCAATTATATTAATTCCAGTGTTGTTAATGTTAACTACAACTAATACTATTTTTTATTGTTATCATTAATTTAAATAATAAACAGAATATATTAGATTAAAAACTGAAACTTAATTAAACTTAAATGAATAAGTTTAAGCTAAAGAAGTGCAATTATAAAAGCTAAAACTGAAATACTGAAAATAAATAAATAAATGAAATAAATCTAATTTAATAAAAAAAATACAACACTAATAAAATGACAAATGCACATAGCAAAAGTATTCTGAAATTTAAACTAAAACTAACTGAAAATCTTGTCTTATCTTTTCCTCAAATCTTATTAGACAAGAGTAGTTCCAAGAGTTCTGAAACCACCTGGAGAGATGGCCGGTGTAATGTCTAGTTTTGGTTTTGTGTTCATGTTTCATGCCTTTTATTTTGTTGTCAGTCATGTTTCATGTTTGTTTTGTTGTTCTCCCTTCTGTCATGTCATGCACTCCTTTTCATATGACTCCCCTGTTTCATGTCTTGTTTTGATTGGTTCATGGGTCTAATCATTATTCACAGGTGTTCGTTGTTTGTAATTAGTCTGTGAATTTATACCCTCATGTTTTCCATGTTCTTTGTTGATGATTGTGGATTATGTTCCTGTAACCACAATGGTGAATGTCCTCCTCAAACAACTGTTCTGTTCATGTTAAGTGATGATTCTTGTATGTATGTATTACGGGATGATTCATGTATGTATGTATTACGGGATGATTCATGTATGTATGTATGTATTACGTGATGATTCTTGCAAGTATGTATGTATTACGTGATGATTCTTGTATGTGTGTATTACGTGATGATTCTTGTATGTATGTATTACGTGATGATTCTTGCATGTGTGTATTACGTGATGATTCTTGCATGTATGTATTATGTGATGATTCTTGTATGTATGTATTACGTGATGATTCTTGCATGTGTGTATTACGTGATGATTCTTGCATGTATGTATTACGTGATGATTCTTGCATGTATGTATTACGTGATGATTCTGTGTGTATGTATTACGTCATGATTCTTGTATGTATGTATTACGTGATGATTCTTGCATGTGTGTATTACGTGATGATTCTTGCATGTATGTATTACGTGATGATTCTTGCATGTATGTATTACGTGATGATTCTTGCATGTATGTATTACGTGATGATTCTGTGTGTATGTATTTCGTCATGATTCTTGTATGTATGTATTACGTGATGATTCTTGCATGTATGTATTACGTGATGATTCTTGTATGTATGTATTACGTGATGATTCTTGCATGTATGTATGTATTACGTGATGATTCTTGCATGTATGTATGTATTACGTGATGATTCTTGTATGTATGTATGTATTACGTGATGATTCTTGCATGTATGTATGTATTACGTGATGATTCTTGTATGTATGTATGTATTACGTGATGATTCTTGCATGTATGTATGTATTACGTGATGATTCTTGCATGTATGTATGTATTACGTGATGATTCTTGTATGTATGTATTACGTGATGATTCTTGCATGTATGTATGTATTACGTGATGATTCTTGCATGTATGTATGTATTACGTGATGATTCTTGTATGTATGTATTACGTGATGATTCTTGTATGTATGTATTACGTGATGATTCTTGCATGTATGTATTACGTGATGATTCTTGTATGTATGTATTACGTGATGATTCTTGCATGTATGTATTACGTGATGATTCTTGCATGTATGTATTACGTGATGATTCTTGTATGTATGTATTACGTGATGATTCTTGCATGTATGTATGTATTACGTGATGATTCTTGTATGTATGTATTACGTGATGATTCTTGCATGTATGTATTACGTGATGATTCTTGTATGTATTACGTGATGATTCTTGCATGTATGTATTACGTGATGATTCTGTGTGTATGTATTACGTGATGATTCTTGCATGTATGTATTACGTGATGATTCTTGCATGTATGTATGTATTACGTGATGATTCTTGCATGTATGTATTACGTGATGATTCTGTGTGTATGTATTACGTCATGATTCTTGTATGTATGTATTACGTGATGATTCTTGCATGTATGTATGTATTACGTGGTGATTCTTGTATGTATGTATTACGTGGTGATTCTTGTATGTATGTATTACGTGATGATTCTTGTTTGTATGTATTACGTGATGATTCTTGCATGTATGTATTACGTGATGATTCTGTGTGTATGTATTACGTGATGATTCTTGTATGTGTGTATTACGTGATGATTCTTGTATGTATGTATTACGTGATGATTCTGTGTGTATGTATTACGTCATGATTCTTGTATGTATGTATTACGTGATGATTCTTGTATGTATGTATTACGTGATGATTCTTGTATGTATGTATTACGTGATGATTCTTGTATGTATGTATTACGTGATGATTCTTGCATGTATGTATTACGTGATGATTCTTGCATGTATGTATTACGTGATGATTCTTGCATGTATGTAGTACGTGATGATTCTTGCATGTATGTATGTATTACGTGATGATTCTTGTATGTATGTATTACGTGATGATTCTTGCATGTATGTATGTATTACGTGATGATTCTTGTATGTATGTATTACGTGATGATTCTGTGTGTATGTATTACGTCATGATTCTTGTATGTATGTATTACGTGATGATTCTTGTATGTATGTATTACGTGATGATTCTTGTATGTATGTATTACGTCATGATTCTTGCATGTATGTATTACGTCATGATTCTTGCATGTATGTATTACGTGATGATTCTTGCATGTATGTATTACGTGATGATTCTTGTATGTATGTATTACGTGATGATTCTTGCATGTATGTATTACGTGATGATTCTTGTTTGTATGTATTACGTGATGATTCTTGCATGTATGTATGTATTACGTGATGATTCTTGTATGTATGTATGTATTACGTGATGATTCTTGTATGTATGTATTACGTCATGATTCTTGTATGTATGTATTACGTCATGATTCTTGTATGTATGTATTACGTCATGATTCTTGTATGTATGTATTACGTGATGATTCTTGCATGTATGTATGTATTACGTGATGATTCTTGTATGTATGTATGTATTACGTGATGATTCTTGTATGTATGTATTACGTCATGATTCTTGTATGTATGTATTACGTCATGATTCTTGTATGTATGTATTACGTCATGATTCTTGTATGTATGTATTACGTGATGATTCTTGCATGTATGTATGTATTACGTGATGATTCTTGAATGTATGTATTACGTGATGATTCTTGCATGTATTACGTGATGATTCTTGTATGTATGTATTACGTGATGATTCTTGCATGTATGTATTACGTGATGATTCTTGCATGTATGTATTACGTGATGATTCTTGCATGTGTGTATTACGTGATGATTCTTGTATGTATGTATTACGTCATGATTCTTGCATGTACATATTACGTGATGATTCTTGCATGTATGTATTACGTGATGATTCTTGCATGTATTACGTGATGATTCTTGTATGTATGTATTACGTGATGATTCTTGTATGTATGTATTACGTCATGATTCTTGCATGTACATATTACGTGATGATTCTTGCATGTATGTATTACGTGATGATTCTTGCATGTATTACGTGATGATTCTTGCATGTATGTATTACGTGATGATTCTTGTATGTATGTATTACGTGATGATTCTTGCATGTATGTATTATGTGATGATTCTTGTATGTATGTATGTATTACGTGATGATTCTTGTATGTATGTATTACGTGATGATTCTTGTATGTATGTATGTATTACGTGATGATTCTTGTATGTATGTATTATGTGATGATTCTTGAATGTATGTATTACGTAATGATTTTTGTATGTATGTATTACGTGATGATTCTTGAATGTATGTATTACGTGATGATTCTTGCATGTATGTATTACGTGATGATTCTTGCATGTATTACGTGATGATTCTTGCATGTATGTATTACGTGATGATTCTTGTATGTATGTATTACGTGATGATTATTGCATGTATGTATTACGTGATGATTCTTGCATGTATGTATTACGTGATGATTCTTGTATGTATGTATTACGTGATGATTTTTGTATGTATGTATTATGTGATGATTCTTGAATGTATGTTTTACGTGATGATTCTTGAATGTATGTATTACGAGATGATTCTTGTATGTATGTATTACGTGATGATTCTTGCATGTATGTATTACGTGATGATTCTTGCATGTGTGTATTACGTGATGATTCTTGCATGTGTGTATTACGTGATGATTCTTGTATGTATGTATTACGTGATGATTCTTGCATGTGTGTATTACGTGATGATTCTTGCATGTGTGTATTACGTGATGATTCTTGTATGTATGTATTACGTGATGATTCTTGCATGTATGTATTACGTGATGATTCTTGTATGTACGTATTACGTGATGATTCTTGCATGTATGTATTACGTGATGATTCTTGCATGTATGTATTACGTGATGATTCTTGCATGTATGTATTATGTGATGATTCTTGAATGTATGTATTACATGATGATTCTTGTATGTATGTATGTATTACGTGATGATTCTTGTATGTATGTATTACGTGATGATTCTTGCATGTATGTATTATGTGATGATTCTTGAATGTATGTATTACGTGATGATTCTTGCATGTATGTATTACGTGATGATTCTTGCATGTATGTATTACGTGATGATTCTTGCATGTATGTATTATGTGATGATTCTTGAATGTATGTATTATGTGATGATTCTTGTATGTATGTATTACGTGATGATTCTTGCATGTATGTATTACGTGATGATTCTTGCATGTATGTATTACGTGATGATTCTTGCATGTGTGTATTACGTGATGATTCTTGTATGTACGTATTACGTGATGATTCTTGTATGTATGTATTACGTGATGATTCTTGCATGTATGTATTACGTGATGATTCTTGCATGTATGTATTATGTGATGATTCTTGAATGTATGTATTACATGATGATTCTTGTATGTATGTATGTATTACGTGATGATTCTTGTATGTATGTATTACGTGATGATTCTTGCATGTATGTATTATGTGATGATTCTTGAATGTATGTTTTACGTGATGATTCTTGAATGTATGTATTACGTGATGATTCTTGTATGTATGTATGTATTACGTGATGATTTTTGTATGTATGTATTATGTGATGATTCTTGAATGTATGTATTACGTGATGATTCTTGCATGTATGTATTACGTGATGATTCTTGAATGTATGTTTTACATGATGATTCTTGTATGTATGTATTATGTGATGATTCTTGAATGTATGTTTTACATGATGATTCTTGTATGTATGTATTACGTGATGATTTTTGTATGTATGTATTATGTGATGATTCTTGAATGTATGTATTACGTGATGATTCTTGCATGTATGTATTACGTGATGATTCTTGCATGTGTTTATTAAGTGATGATTCTTGCATGTATGTATTACGTGATGATTCTTGCATGTGTGTATTACGTGATGATTCTTGCATGTGTGTATTACGTGATGATTCTTGCATGTATGTATTACGTGATGATTCTTGCATGTGTGTATTACGTGATGATTCTTGCATGTGTGTATTACGTGATGATTCTTGTATGTATGTATTACGTGATGATTCTTGCATGTGTGTATTACGTGATGATTCTTGCATGTGTGTATTACGTGATGATTCTTGCATGTATGTATTACGTGATGATTCTTGTATGTATGTATTACGTGATGATTCTTGCATGTGTGTATTACGAGATGATTCTTGTATGTATGTATTACGTGATGATTCTTGCATGTATGTATTACGTGATGATTCTTGCATGTGTGTATTACGTGATGATTCTTGCATGTGTGTATTACGTGATGATTCTTGTATGTATGTATTACGTGATGATTCTTGCATGTATGTATTACGTGATGATTCTTGCATGTGTGTATTACGTGATGATTCTTGCATGTGTGTATTACGTGATGATTCTTGTATGTATGTATTACGTGATGATTCTTGCATGTATGTATTACGTGATGATTCTTGCATGTGTGTATTACGTGATGATTCTTGCATGTGTGTATTACGTGATGATTCTTGCATGTGTGTATTACGTGATGATTCTTGCATGTGTGTATTACGTGATGATTCTTGCATGTATGTATTACGTGATGATTCTTGCATGTGTGTATTACGTGATGATTCTTGCATGTGTGTATTACGTGATGATTCTTGTATGTATGTATTACGTGATGATTCTTGCATGTGTGTATTACGTGATGATTCTTGCATGTATGTATTACGTGATGATTCTTGCATGTATGTATTACGTGATGATTCTTGCATGTATGTATTACGTGATGATTCTTGCATGTGTTTATTAAGTGATGATTCTTGCATGTATGTATTACGTGATGATTCTTGCATGTGTGTATTACGAGATGATTCTTGTATGTATGTATTACGTGATGATTCTTGCATGTGTGTATTACGTGATGATTCTTGCATGTGTGTATTACGTGATGATTCTTGCATGTGTGTATTACGTGATGATTCTTGTATGTATGTATTACGTGATGATTCTTGCATGTGTGTATTACGTGATGATTCTTGCATGTGTGTATTACGTGATGATTCTTGTATGTATGTATTACGTGATGATTCTTGCATGTGTGTATTACGTGATCATTCTTGTATGTACGTATTACGTGATGATTCTTGCATGTATGTATTACGTGATGATTCTTGCATGTATTACGTGATGATTCTTGCATGTATGTATTACGTGATGATTCTTGTATGTATGTATTACGTGATGATTCTTGCATGTATGTATTACGTGATGATTCTTGCATGTATGTATTACGTGATGATTCTTGAATGTATGTTTTACATGATGATTCTTGTATGTATGTATTACGTGATGATTCTTGTATGTATGTATTACGTGATGATTCTTGAATGTATGTATTATGAGATGATTCTTGTATGTATGTATTACGTGATGATTCTTGCATGTGTGTATTACGTGATGATTCTTGAATGTATGTTTTACGTGATGATTCTTGAATGTATGTATTACGTGATGATTCTTGCATGTATGTATTACGTGATGATTCTTGCATGTGTGTATTACGTGATGATTCTTGCATGTATGTATTACGTGATGATTCTTGCATGTGTGTATTACGTGATGATTCTTGCATGTGTGTATTACGTGATGATTCTTGTATGTATGTATTACGTGATGATTCTTGCATGTGTGTATTACGTGATGATTCTTGCATGTGTGTATTACGTGATGATTCTTGAATGTATGTATTACGTGATGATTCTTGCATGTGTGTATTACGTGATGATTCTTGCATGTGTGTATTACGTGATGATTCTTGTATGTATGTATTACGTGATGATTCTTGCATGTGTGTATTACGTGATGATTCTTGCATGTGTGTATTACGTGATGATTCTTGCATGTATGTATTACATGATGATTCTTGCATGTGTGTATTACGTGATGATTCTTGTATGTACGTATTACGTGATGATTCTTGCATGTATGTATTACGTGATGATTCTTGCATGTATTACGTGATGATTCTTGCATGTATGTATTACGTGATGATTCTTGTATGTATGTATTACGTGATGATTCTTGCATGTATTACGTGATGATTCTTGCATGTATTACGTGATGATTCTTGTATGTATGTATGTATTACGTGATGATTCTTGCATGTATGTATTACGTGATGATTCTTGTATGTATGTATTACGTGATGATTCTTGCATGTGTGTATTACGTGATGATTCTTGCATGTGTGTATTACGTGATGATTCTTGTATGTATGTATTACGTGATGATTCTTGCATGTATGTATTACGTGATGATTCTTGCATGTATGTATTACGTGATGATTCTTGTATGTATGTATTACGTGATGATTCTTGCATGTGTGTATTACGTGATGATTCTTGTATGTATTACGTGATGATTCTTGTATGTATGTATTACGTGATGATTCTTGCATGTATGTATTACGTGATGATTCTTGTATGTATGTATTACGTGATGATTCTTGCATGTGTGTATTACGTCATGATTCTTGTATGAATGTATTACGTGATGATTCTTGCATGTATGTATTACGAGATGATTCTTGCATGTATTACGTGATGATTCTTGCATGTATGTATTACGTGATGATTCTTGTATGTATGTATTACGTGATGATTCTTGCATGTATTACGTGATGATTCTTGCATGTATGTATTACGTGATGATTCTTGTATGTATGTATGTATTACGTGATGATTCTTGTATGTATGTATTACGTGATGATTCTTGTATGTATGTATTACGTGATGATTCTTGTATGTATGTATTACGTGATGATTCTTGTATGTATTACGTGATGATTCTTGTATGTATGTATTACGTGATGATTCTTGCATGTATGTATTACGTGATGATTCTTGCATGTATGTATTACGTGATGATTCTTGCATGTGTGTATTACGTCATGATTCTTGTATGTATGTATTACGTGATGATTCTTGCATGTATGTATTACGTGATGATTCTTGCATGTATGTATTACGTGATGATTCTTGTATGTATGTATTACGTGATGATTCTTGCATGTGTTTATTAAGTGATGATTCTTGTATGTATGTATTACGTGATGATTCTTGCATGTATGTTTTACGTGATGATTCTTGTATGTATGTATTATGTGATGATTCTTGAATGTATGTTTTACGTGATGATTCTTGTATGTATGTATTACGTTATGATTTTTGTTTCAGGATAACATTAAGTGTTTTTGAAAGCTAAAAATGCAAGCTTTTAATTCCAATTAAGTGTCTTTTGACATTCTTAAACTTTAAATTGAGCATTGATACAGTATCAATATTTTAACTGATTTCACAATGTATATACTTTTCCAACCCCATACATACCTGCAGAAGAGTCTCTGCTAGCTCGTCTAAATTCTCCAGCTGATGAACTCTGAGGGCTGTGGTTGAGACGACACCCGGCACCATACTTGCACGAACCCTTCAGGAAGTAACTGCATATGTGCTGATTTTTACACTTGTCCCCAAAACGGCAGTTACCACGATTGTAATGTATACAAACCTTACGTTTGAACACAAAGCATCATAATTGATTAAGATATATTCATTTATGAAGCAGTTGAATTCACATTCAATAATGTGATTTCTTTCAAATCCTTTTTTTTTTTTAAACTTGTTTCTGCTTTCACATGAAATGTCTCGATGTACCTTGTCAGATGTTTGAGCAGCTGCTTCAGTGTCAGAGGAAGACTCGGTGGCTGACTCAGAATTTGTGTCACTGTCACTGAACTCTGAACAGCTCTCACTGGATTGCTGATCGCTGCCTTCATCTATGAGGAAAGAAGTGCTTTTTATTGATTCTAGAACAGATATTATGAAGTTTAACGACTTTGATAATAATGATAAAATGTACGTATTAGAGATTAGATCACTGGACTGGGGAGTCCGGGGCTACTTGTCACAGAGGGAAGGGCTATATTAAAAATGTTTAATAGTCATAATAGGAAGTTCAAAAGAACATAATTTACGGTTGTGCTCAAAGTTTGCTGAAATTGTGAAATTTTTCCTTGATTTGGAAAATTTGACTGATCATGCAAAAAAAAAAGAAAAAAAGAAACTATGGCTTTTATGTAAGGACAGTGATCATATGAAGCCATTTATTATCACATAGTTGTTTGGCTCCTTTTTAAATCATGATGAGAGCAATCATTCAAATGGCGCAGATCAAAAGTTAACATATCCTTGAATGTTTGGCACTCCACAGCTGACACACACAGGTTTAAAAGGCAATTGACCCTTCAGAAAGAAAGGTCATTGGATATAGTTTTTTTCTATTAAAATCGAGGGGTAACCAAGTTTTTGAAGTGGCTGACCCCACATTGTGGAACAATCTCCCACGTTATATTAGATGGGCTTCCTCTCTGTCTGAGTTCAAGTCATGTCTTAACTTATTTTCTGTTGCTTTTAGTTTATAATGACTGTTTGTTTTAAACAGTTGTTTAATATTATACATGTTATTAATATCCTTTGTTCTATTTCTATGTGTACAGAACTTTGGTCGGCCTGTGGCGATTTTTAAATGTGCTTTATATAAACTGAACTGAAATACTAAACCAAGGTCAGGGACACCAAGACAAAAATGAGCTGCATGGTCAAGTTGCCAGAGGGAAGCCTTTACTGTGCCAATGACACACAAGAAACCCGGTTAAAATATGCCCGAAAACACCTTGACACGCCTCTCAGTTTCTGGCACTGTCATTTGGAATGACGAAACCAAAATAAGCTTTAGGCTTGCTTAAGTCGGGCACACTTGCTTGATATTCAGCAGTGTTTTTGGTATTCCTGCATGCGCCGTTGTATGCGAACTGAACTGAGCCGGACGATTATGTCACTGTTTTTTCCAGTGCTGATATACATAAATTAACTAGACTAATAACTATTGATCTTTGCAACGGAATGAATCAATAATATATAGAATCAGCTGGACAATGATCCCATTTTCGTTGGGAGAAAAAGTGATTTGCCAATTATTAATGTAAAGCTGCATTGCCACAATTTGCATTGTAAAAAGCGCTATATAAGTAAAGGTGACTTGACTTTACTTTACGGTCACAACCTTAAGCGCTAAATATTTGGAGAGGGGTCAACAAGGCCTATGGTGAAAAGAATACCATCCTCACTGTGTAGCATGGTGGTGCTTCACTGATGTTTGAGCTCTAAAGGCACAGGGACCATAGGCGGAGTTTTGGGGGGTCTGGGGGGGGGGGGGGGGCAGTGCCCCCCCAGTCCAGAGCCAATTAATGCCTGTCTTGTGCTTTGAATTTTTTTTTTTATTACAGAATTCAAATTTTCTCGTTTTATTTGTCTTATCTTATTAGTTCTGTGTATAGAATGAGTAAGATATGGCTAATTAATTTTTAATTACTGTAGCTTTATTACATTCTCCCGCGATTTGTGAATCTCAAAGTATCGCGGTACGTGAGTGGACGCTCTTCTCGTTCTGTTTTACGCGCTGAATAAACAAAATGGACATTCGTCGTTTTTTTTAATAAATCCACTACTAAAAGTGTGGAGTTTTCTAATTCTACTTCAACTATCAATTCCATTGCTGCTAATACTACCACAGCATTCGAGGCCGCATCAGAGAACAACGCCGGTTCTGCATTAGGTAAGATATTGTAATGTCTGAAGTAGTTCTATGACAGGTAAAGGGAGGCTCTGTTTATGAACTTTAATCGGAACGAAGAAGAACACACTGTAACTCAGTCCCTCCAGAAAAACGCGATTATGCGATCGCTTGATTTCATGCATAATCATCCAAAGTCCGCATATTTATGCGGGGGTCACATTTTTTCAAATATGCCGCACTTTCGCCGCATAAATTGCCGATTTCAGCAAGAAAAATATGCTATGATTTCATTTTCGCTGCAAAAAAAGTCTCATATATCTTAGCAGAAAGTTGAAAATGTTGCGTTTACTTCACACAAGTAAAGCGCCATTATTTTCCCCCTGTTGCCATGGGAACCTTATGAAGTGACGTAATGACGCGACGTGAACGTCATCTGTAAACCCCGCGGTGAAACCATGATGAAGCGCGCCAATAATTCTCATTCTCAACAAAAATAAGCTCAAAAGACCGCGCGAAGCAGTTTCCCAGTGTGTTACATGAAGCTGTATATTAGTAGTGTGTAAAATAATTAACGTTGCAGTAAGAGATTACACTTTGTGCACTAGAAGCACTTCATTTAACAGAAGATGTCTGTTTTGTATAGCTACCTCTGTTAAACAGGAAGCACACATTTTATTTTTTATATTTTATTTATTCATTTTTACAGAAGTTGAATATTCCCTTTGTAAAGCGACAGAACTTGTTTGACTCAATGTTTTGAAATTTTGAGCCGTGTGTTCATGAAGGTCTGAAATAAAACAGAATGAGAACTTCAATATTCTGTGATTTAGTAATTCTGGCTCTTTACATGAAGGCAGTATCTAGTGAGAACAGGGTGTTGGGGGGGAAATCACCTTTTTTTCCTCTTTTGCATCAAAAACCGCAGTTTTTGCAAGTTCCCGCAATTTCGTCGCATAAAATTGCAAAAATATCCCGCATATTCCATCGCGTTTTTTAAGAAAACGTGCCGCATAATCAAGGATTTTTGCCCGCAACAATCACAAAAAAATCCCGCGTTTTTCTGGAGGAGGGACTGTGTAACAACCGTCTAACACACTCGCTTTTTTTCGCCGCACTTCTGAACTCCCCGCGTTAACCCTATCACTGCCGATGCAAAACAAAACAGCAACTATAAAGAGTCTGTTCTATTCGCTATTCTTTGTATAAAGTCATTGTTCATTGTAAATGTATTTTATATGTAGAATGTATGATATATAAATATGATATTAAAAAAAAATCTGAGCTCGTGGTCTGCTGACCTGGAAGGTGCCCCCCCAAGCACAAAAGTGAAACTCCGCCTATGACAGGGACTCTTGTGAAAATTGATGGCATGATGAAAGCCGCATTTTATGAGAAAATACCTTCAGACAATTTGTATTTGACCCTTAGCACAGCCATGTTCTGACAGGTTCTAGAGTGGCCATCACAGTCTCATGACCTTAATATCATCAGGGTCCAATATGGTCCCAACCATTGATTTAAATTTTTAAATGTAGTTTTCAAAAACCAACGGTTTGGTAAACCCACATTTTACCCAAACATGGGTTGAAACAACCCTGCTTAGTTCATATCGTCTATGTCATATGTGTGCATAAACAGCAGTAGAAAGCTGCAACAAACCGCTTAAGTTAAGGAAACCCTTACATAATACCGTCAAAAATTTAGATTGATAGATTGATTGAAAAAATAGATTGATCAACTTTAAAGGAGTTTATTGCAAGTGGGGGCTGCTTCCCACTATAACGACATGCCTCGTTATGTCTTTAAGGTAAGAGACTTTGACTTTCCAAAATGACCATACTGGAAATATTCACTAGAGTAAACTTTGTCTCTACTAATTTTAGAAAGATAACATCTCAAAAAGAGAGTGAAGTGTTAACCGAGAGAGTGTTAACCGAAACCGCAGAGAAGCTCTAAAATCACCGCAATACTTCAGATTAAACGACTGATGAAAAGTCGGCGAAGTTATGACAGTTTACCAATGTGAGCAATCAATACTTCGACGACTTCTCAGTCATTTTTGATGCAATTTTGTTTATTTGATATATATATATATATATATATATGAATATATATGAAACTCACCCGAATCCTCTTGATAGTTCGAAGCCATACTCCTAAATGAAACGCCCAATGCTTTCAGTTTCATTTTCTCATAAATATAACCGCATATTAGTGTACTAAGCAAGCAGGCGATAGTATCTACGTTGTTTTGACGAATTATTACATTATTTCAAAAAAATTCTTACGTAAAGTCTACAATAATTTGAAAAATGAAGAAGAAAAAAATCAATACAATTTATCGATCTACTTCAAGAAGTCATTTTTAAAGATCTGGCGCCACCTGCAGGTAAAAAAACCCCCGCACCCATTCACTACTAACCCTTTTGCAGTGGGTCTAAATTGAACTCCCTCTTCTGAAACTAGAAAAACAGTTTTATGGTCTCTTAAGAAATTGTGTGTTTGAGATGAGAGGGAATGCATACCTTTCTACCATTATAAAAATGTTTCAAAACATGAATAACATTCCTGTAAAGCAAAATACAAATACTGAAAGGATAAAAGAATTTTTTATAACCAATTAGCCTGTATGTAGCTATATACAGTTCGCATGCTGCCACATTTTTCCACTCAATTATTTCCTAATAACGAGATCCCACGTCATTAAAACGACATCTTTTCTCGTAATAACTAGATGTCTAAAATCAGGTGCAACTTATTTTCCAGAAAATAAGGAATGCTATATTGACCCTTTGCAAAGCCCTCTTTAGTCACTGGCTCTCACGCCACACATCATGTTCTCAAGCAGTGAAAAATACATCCCTGAGCAAAGAGGACACTGACAACGCATCAACAGACATATGAACCAGTTTCATATTTAATATATCGTTTTTTTTTTTTTTAAAGGAGTTTAAACGATAAATGCCGTATAGTGGCTCTTTAATGTGTTGTGACAGATCGCTCTTCATACTAGTTCATTTATAGCATCAAATAAACATGAATGGACATCAGAAGGAATGTTGTTTCAAGAGAAAAAACGAGAAAAGATGTCGTTTTAACGACACAACATCTCATTATTGCAAGAAAAAATATATTTTTAATAACATAATAAAATTAATAAAAACATAATTGATTTCATAAAATTATTACGGCATAATTGAGCAGGAAAAATATTATGTATGTGGCAGCAATGCGCCACCTTACAGAATTTAATAACATTAATAAACCTCAACCTTGAATAACTCTCAAAAAATGCATGTTTAGCATATATATATAATATATATATAATATAATAATAATAGTATAATATAGTATTGTATGAATATAAATATATCACATGTGAAATGAATTCACTACAAATTTAGAATTTTGTGGAGCATCATTTCAGTGGTTCTGTGACACGCAGTTCATTAACAAAGCAAAAGTAGACAAAGGGATTTGGAATAATGTGTATGAAAAAGTTTATTTAATAATAAATTATCATTAATAATGAATACGACTCTCGTGGTTATAAAATCTATAACCACAAAACTGTCGATGTAATTCTTAAACTGACCACTAGATGTCAGCGGTAGTAACAGTAAAAACTGTAAAAGCCCTGCGGACTTGCCTTCAGTTGAGTACCAAAACTTCGTAATCAAATGACAAGCGTACATTTAATGTTCAAACCATGTTGCTTTTCTCACTTTTTATTGGAAGATGGGTTGAACTGAACTTGGGCTTACCGTGTAAAAGGAGGCATGGACTTTTCTGATAGGAACAACTGGAACAAAGTCATGTTGACACACGTTAGCATTTAAAACTAGAGTCTGTTGGCTTTGAGGTCGTTTAGTGTATAAAGTAAATATAATCTAATGTCATGGAAATCTTGGTTCTGAAACAAAACCAGTTTAGAACATCATTTTCTGTTCTGTCTATCTGGACATGCTGTCAGTTTGTAAAAGCACTGACCTGTAATGAAGGTAAATTAAAAGCAATATTGAGCTATTTACGGTAATAATACATTCATATCACTTTAAGTCCTAAGTGTTTTTCAGTCCATATGGAAAAGTGTAGGATGAGATGATTATGGCAAGGACCGACTAAATTTCACTTCATATGTCTCATTTCAGTTCTAGTGGCATGAAAATGTTTTGCCCTTCATGATATTTCCAATTATTGGTTAACTAACCAAACTCATAGGTTTACCAAACACATAA
Source organism: Opsariichthys bidens (assembly GCA_037194245.1). Classification (NCBI taxonomy): domain Eukaryota; kingdom Metazoa; phylum Chordata; class Actinopteri; order Cypriniformes; family Xenocyprididae; genus Opsariichthys; species Opsariichthys bidens. The sequence goes on along the minus strand of CM074287.1, from coordinate 6,390,134 downwards.
CTGAAAATGATTGAGAGTTAATGATTGATGACATTTTTTTAATTACATAAATCAAATAATAATATACTTTATGCTTTTTAAACTCTGTAGAATGTCTAATATGTAATTGTGTTTGATACTAATCAGTATGCATATGCAAAATGTGGAAATAATCACTCAAGATACATTAGATCATGTGGGTAGAACCGTGACAACTGAAAATCTGGATGTTTAAAGCTGTACAGTAATGATTTACAAAGCCTTTTCTTTGATTCTGAAATCTGACACTAGGCCTTCATTTTCTCTTCCTCAAGATTTCAGTGCAATACACAGACAATATGAATAATTGTCCTTAGAATATTCTTTAGAATATTTCACTTTTTTTCCCTTTAAAAATGGACAAATTTGGATTGTTTTTATCATATTTATTATGTTTTGATGTGAGAAACGTTTTTACTTAGTGAAGTTATATTTACGGTTAACACCATTGAACCTCAGCAGGTTTTCCAAAAAAAGATAGCTATGGAAAACTGAAATGCTTACACGGTAAAAAAAAAAAAAAGCTTTTGATTACATTTTGAGTCACATAAAATCTGTTAGACCTGTCCAATTTATGAATGAATTGGTTGTTTAAACTAGTTTTTTTTTTTTTTTTTTGAAGAGACAGTTCAGGGCTCTGACCCTGCCACCTAAGACCCTGGTATTAAGATGAATTTTGGTCGATTTTGTAAAATGCATTTGGTCAATCAAAAACCTTTAAACAGTAGGGTAATTTCAGAGTTAAATTTCACCTCTGATTGTTGTTCCTCATACAAATTGATCCTATGACTTGCACAAGTCATAATAACATTTTTTTGTGTGCAAAAAAGAAAAAGAATTGTGACCAGTAAATTATTCAAAATTTCTCCTTTTTGAGTTTAATTCAATGAAGAAAATTCACACTTGATAATAAGACAACCTAAAAATAAGACTCAAATCTTAATCATGTCTTGATTTTCTTTTACTTTTCTCAACAGTTCCTCTCTGAAATAAGTTCAAAGTAAACGATAGTTTTGAGTTTTGAGACTAGTGAATGACCGCAGCAAAACTTGAGAGCTTGTTGATTTGAATGTGAGAACTTGTGCTATTCGCTTAAACCAAATGACAGACACAAATGTGTACATCATATTTAGTTTTGCACTTTACTTCAGTTTCGCTGTATAACCACAAGTCACTAACAGCCTCTCAGATCTCGCAGTAAAATCTCAAGGCTTAGCACTTCGACTTTTGCTACTCGTTTGGCGATATTCCTGTTGCAAAAACCACTTGTGCACTTGTAAATGCAGATGCAAGAGAACAGAGATGGAGGTGGTGCTGGGCTGGGCTGGGAATGAAGCCATTTTATTTATCGATGCTTTGGTTTCTTTATGAGATGACTCTAGGGGTGTGCGATATTGACAAAAAATGATATCTCTATTTTCTAGGATTTTTTCGATAATGATAATCAGACGATATTTTGCATCATTCAAAAATGTTTTATTGTACTAGCTCTGGCAATGAAATTGGTGACAGCATTTGTTATATCTTTCCATCTGTCGCTTTTTCTGTCATAAGGAACTTTCTTGTTAAATGATTCGGCCAACCTTTATTGCATGTCCGCTGCAGACGCGACGTGTTCTGCTCACACCCAAAGCTTTTCATAATCCTCATATTAGGGCTGCACGATTTATCGTGTTTAAATCGCACGCAATTTGTCTAGGCTGCGATAATTTAATGCGCATCTTGTCAGAGCTGTACGGTATGGAGGACCAGGAGTGCCACATTAAAATAAAACGATGAATCAATTAATTCATTTAATAATTCACACATAAAAATGTAAATAAATAAATCACTTTTAAATAGGCAAATAAATAGACGTATTTAAAGTTGTTTATTTAATTCCTGTTTTTAAATGTAGATTAATAGAACAATAAAAAAATACAAGCCAACAAGAGTTCGAGCAACGCGATCACGCAAAGTGTCAGGCGAATCTGAACGTGTTTGGAGAGGTTTTCGTCGGACTGTCCTCAGCGACGCTACAATACATCCTGCTGTCTCTTCTGCCGGTACATCCAACGACTGGTGTTGTTCGAGAACGCTTGGAAGTTCAATCATAGTCGCTGAATGACCTCAAACTGAACCCAAATCCGTCCATTTATTGCACAACCACAATTATCCCTCAACTGAAAAACTCTTTTACATATAAAATGATAATCGAGAGGAGAATTTCTTTCGCAAAAATCAGCTAAAGCTAACAAATCATCTACAATACTTCTAAAGACACATTTAGCATTCTTCTGACATCGCGTTGCTCGAACTCTTGTAGAGAGGGTCGGCTCTTCAAATTGAGGCGAAAGCTGATTGGTTGCTCCCACGTGTGTACTGTCCAATGACATTTTAGCACTTGACTGACAAATGGATAAAGAAAAGCGTTTGGCAAACCGAGAGAGAAAAGCAATTGGCAAATCCTTTTTTTAAAAAGCGTTTTAAAAAGCCATTTAAAAAGCGATTTAAAAAAGCCATTTAAAAGGCGATTTAAAAAGCGATTTAAAAAGAGATTTAAAAAGAGATTTAAAATGATTTACAAATGTATTTTTTTATTGTTCTATTAATCTACGTCTAAAAACAGGAATTAAATAAACAACTTTAAATACGTCTATTTATTTGCCTATTTAAAAGTGATTTATTTATTTACATTTTTATGTGTGAATTATTAAATGAATTAATTGATTCATCGTTTTATTTTAATGTGGCACTACTGGTCCTCCATAGTACGGTTCTGTGATCACTAGTAAATGCTTCTCCGTCTGAAAGCCAGAGGGCGCTCTTGCGCAGAAACTCAAAATATACCCTGCAGCAGAAGATATCGCTGTAGCTGAATAAGCAGAACCTTTAAACGCGTTGACTGATTAAACATTACTAATAAACACACCATTGCCTTATTCTGTCTAAGAAATCATCTCATCTCACTGAAGGATGCTCAACTGTCGTTATGAAGTGAGTTTGCAGTAAAAAACATGCTATTAAATGTTGGACAAGATGTAAATAAATGCTTCTCACGCCTGGAAAATGTTTGACGTGGATTGCTTTTTCAAATGTAACATTATAAGTGACTCAAACTCACAGTGCTTTCAGACGGATTAGCATTTGGACCCATACTTCAAGCTTCTTCGCAGTTTCTTCTCATTTTAGCTTCTGTCCAACACCACACTCCGCGCACGCAATAGTACTTAGTATGCTCAGCTACATCACTCAGTTAATTTGTGAAGACTTCATGCAGCGTTTTGATTGATTTCTAAAAATGGATGAAATACTGGATAACATTAGATGTTTTAATGATATGCCAAATCATAAGATATTATCGCACGATACATATTGCACAGCCCTAGATGATGCCACAACAGCTGCAGCCACTGTGCCATTTTGAAATCTCGGCCACGCCCAGCTTCGTATCACAGTCATGTTAAAAATCATGCATTCACTCATCCATAAACATTATTTCCCCATAAATATCATTAGATCCATCGGCATGACGACAAGTTCCATGACTCTATAATCATTCACTATGTCATCAATCTACGCCTATGTTATTGTTTTGAAGAGTTTAGCGACCTCTGGTGGCGAAAACTATGGACTGTGCCTTTAAATGTTCAACATAGTAATACTACTAATTATTATATATTTTTTTTTAAATCTCGACACTGCAGAAGACTGCAGAAGCTATTAGCTCACCTCGCCTAATGGGACAATTCACTGTGAATTGAAATTACTTGGAAAAACTATTCTTTTGGATTTCCTCAACTCCACAACACGAACTGCTTCAGTGCACATCCCACTATTTAAGGTAAAATTGAATAGGATGCAATGAATGACATCAACAAACCTCTCTAAATGTCTTAAAAAAAAATCAATAGCTGTAATTTCACAGAGGGCACAGGCTGCTTCCTACTCTTTAACAGTATACTATATAGTATTACACACTGTCAGCTGTTTTGTATTACTGATGGCAGTGTGCCTAAATCTGTTATTTTCCTTCTGGCACAGCAGTGTAAAACAACCAACCTCTGCAATATGAAAAAAAAAGTAATAAATATAAATAAATAAAGTAACTGAATACGTTTGAAAGTGTGCGTGTGTGTTCGAGAAGGCCGGATGTTTGTGCATGCCCTAACACAAGTATTTGCAATTATGCATGTTGTTTTTCTGTGAAGGGCCGTGATGGTGCATAAATGTATTCCAGTGTTGTAGGAAATCTTGCTATGTGAATATGTCAGTGAGTGTCTAACCGGATCTGTCTAATGAGGCCTATAAATATTCTAAAGCCAACCTGCCTCAGTCACCCCTACCCCTGTGAACCTCACTCTCACTCATGATTTTTCCATTTCTGAGCACACAGACAGGACTAAACAGTGTGATCCCTTGATTTTCCAAACACAAAAACACACAGAATGTAATTTGGTCTTTATTCAGTTAGAAGCACTTTTGGCCCTGTATACTTTAAAATTAACTAGCAGCGAAGGAGAATTCTTTCATATTTTGTCTGAATGTCATTTAATTACTACTACTGTTAAAAAAAATGGAATAAATTGAGAACTCACACCATTTTTAGTGTTAACTAAAACTATTAATGTTGCCTTGGCAATTGACCCTTCATACAGTTTGATTGACAGGCGATCTGACCAATCATAACCCCGAATCCGCCATTTTATCAAACGACAATTAGTCAGGGAAGTTAGTAGATTAATGTTGGTGAACTTGAACTTTGTGTACTCCCGTCTTCCCGCGGTTGGAGCAATATTCCTCCTTCATGTTTATTTGATGCTATAAACGAACTAGTATGAAGAGATGGTTGGTTCACGAGCCGGTTGAAGGAGCTGCAGTGATCTATTTATTGTTTAAACTTCTTTAAAAAATTATAATATTTTAAATATGAAACTTTCATACTTTGTCAGTGTGTGATGGTGTGTTTTCACTGCGTGAGAGCGCATGGCTTGTCGGGCATAGCAACAGTAACTAAAGGGGCGGATCTTTGTGAAGGGCCAATTAACTGAAATAAAATTAAGTTGAAGTTGAACTGTTGAAATGACTGAAATGGGAATAAAATAAAAATAAATGAAAGCTAAATAGAGATGTTTAAAACCCCCAAAACGAATACGAAAGCATCTAACAAATTTGCTGAAATTACAAATGTATAGTAAATTAATAACACTAAAGTAGCAGTGAATATCTATCACAGTTCAGTCGTGAGATTCTTTTAAACAACAGCGTAAAAATGCTTAGTGAGTCAGTACCTTCAGACAGGGGTCTCACTCTTTCTCAGTGGCAACCATTGATTGTGTGGGGGTGGGGGTGGCACACATTGAATCAGATGATTTACTTCTCCCTACAGCATTTGCTGATGCTTTTAAGTGGATTGATTCTTGTAAGTGCTGGCCTTGGAAGGTCAGACTCCATCCACTTATGCAGTCACCATTCTTTCTTCAGTACAAAGCCGTTCCTTTGGCAGCTTTTGGCCTCGGTCCACCACTGCTCAACATTCATTGGCTAAGAGCTTGTTTGGCAGGGAGTGTGATTGGTATCCTGCCAACAAAAGGCATGGACAGCCAGAAAGAGAGAGTGAGTGAGCGACAGAGAAAATTAACATGAATGGGGCTTATAAGATGACAGTGCTGCTTAGTGACAGAGAGAGAGAAAGGTAAAATCAATAAGAGATGATCCATCTGTTTACTATCAAACTGACTGAGAAGGCACACAAACCTCTTGTTTGTTATCAAACATTATTCTTTAGCACTGACAGGACTTTGTGATACCTGAAGCGTTGTTTCAATCATTTCTATATTGCCCAGGATTTTAATTTAACTGTAATTTATCAAACTAAAACTAATGTATTTAGAATTTTACTGCTGTTTTAACACAACACAACACAGTACTCTTAAATTGATTATTTATTGAGGTTTATGTTAAATGTTAATTAGCCATTTCATTTATAATCTAGGTTTTTGGTTGTCTATTTTGTGTATAAGTTTATTTTAAAAGAATACTGCATGGTGAAGGGAATTCTGGAATCCACTGCTACTTCAGTATATATATTTTGAGTGATTTATCATGAAGTTATTAATCAGCATTTATCTTTCTAAATATTAATTATTTGGATAACTTCATCTTGCATTAAAACATTCATTTTCAAACACTTTTCATTTTCAAACACTGGAAAATACTGATGTATATTGTCTGTACATCTGACTGAGAGAAAAGTACAACTTATCAGTATGTTTTGGGAAAGTTTCCTGCTCAGATCAACTTCAGCCTTGAAGAAGCTGTGAATCATGTGTATCTTTGTACTAAGTGTTCTGTACAGGTGCTTTATGGGCGACAACTGGCACTCTGAGACCTGCAGACGCCTTGTCCTGACTTAACAGGACATCCTGTGCCTATAAGTTCAGGGTTCGATCGTCAGCATCATGATGGAAGGAGATATGCTTCTGACTATCTGTCCATGTGTGGAAAATTACCCGTTTTGTCAAGTTTTCTTAACCAATCAGAATCTTAATAATGATGTAGTTAGAGTAGAATTGGAAATGTGAATGTACAGAAGAGAGAGAACTCCTTGTGAGACTTGACGCTGCTTCTGCTGATGAATCTGTAAACTTTTCTTAAGTAAAATTTTCATCAATTTATTTTAGACGCTGGGTCTTCATTTATCATATCCGGTCTTTTGGGTCTTTAACTGTAAAAATCCCCTACAAAGGTTCTTGCTGCCAGAATGATTTTGTGGGGTTTCAGCCGTTTTGAGTGGTTTTAGAGCATTGCCAATTGTTATATCATCTGGCAAGTTAAAATCATTTGAAAATAGCTAGTACACCTCTCCTCAACAAGTTTGGAGGTATTCATAATTTGAGTTGTCATTCATGCACAAAGTGTTACTGTCGAGATGAGTAAGCGATAACAGAGATTCCTGACTTAGTAAACACCACTGATTACAGCTAAATACCGCAAATTATGATGTGAATCATGATGTAAAATGTCTGGCAAGACACTAAACTTTAAAATCATACGTATCAACCTAAATTATATGGATGGTGTGCTTTTAGTAATGATGGGTATAACAAAAACTGTCTGTGCCACCAATGCCATAGCATGTATCAAATATTTTTGGGTATACTTCTCTACTACATATAATATTATATAAAATAGGAATAATTTAAGTTAGGAATAAGTCAGGAAAAGTTAACAATGGGCCTTGGCCTAAAAAATAATGCACTCCCGATGTGTGCATTATTTTCTTATAATTCAACAGACCGGAGTCATTTTGTAACGCGTCGTGCAGGATAAAGATGAGGAGCAGGCAGACAAACGTTCAATCATTTAATGATGACTAGAAGCAGGACAGAACCACGGGATCGCACCAACATGTAACGTTAACGACCGACAAAGACTGGACTGACACAGAGGGACTATATACAGGTGAACACAGGAGGATAACGAGCGGGGCACGGACATGATTACAGACAAGACACAGCTGAAGACAATGAACTAATAATGGGACACATGACAGACTGAAAACAAAGATCACGTGAAAATGACAGGACTGGAAATCAAAACAAGGAACATGAGACAGATGACAAGACTGGGGAACAGATAAACAGAATATAAACTCTAACACATTTATTCTGCTTATACTATCCTTACTACACCTCAAAACATTGTTCAGATGTTGTTTTTCAAGACATTTTCAGGTATTTGTTCTTAGAGCACTCTTGTGTGTATGATTAATTTCTTACGCATCTCATCCCATGCCTACGTTGCTAATTCCAAAACATCATTTTAGAGCTAATGAGAGGCTTGAGCCATTGATACCAGACTATTGCAGTTATGAGAGAGAGAGAGAGAGAGAGAGAGAGAGAAAGAGATTACATTCCTACTTCAAGCTTCATATCCCAAAAAACATTGAAATTCAATTCAATATAAAATAACGAAATAAAATGCATATTATTTAAAAAACCCAAGACCAATTGATCTTCATGCACAACACATAGAACCTTGTTAATACACCAAATCCCATTCCTGAGCAGACATGTTCTCACACTCACTGAGGACAAAAGGTTTGTCTGGATAATGTTATTTAAAAAACAATGGTTCCTCAGAAGCCCAGAGAATAGAACTATCTGTGTCCATTCCTCCACATGTGAAACATTGTCCAATAAAATTGTCACATCTCAGTAAAAACAGATCCAAGTCCAAGCCCACCTGTCCTCTGCAAGATGGCACATGCTGCATGAGTCCATAATAAGTCTTTATGATAAAGGAATCTTTTTGCCAGACAAGTAATTTGCCAATGTCACTTTGTAGAAAAGACTAAGCCTCATACACATTCAAATGCGCAAACCTATAGACTAAACATGAAAATGAACGGCAAGAATGCATTAAAGGTCTTTGGTTTTCAGTAAGTTAATAATTAACAATTTCTACAACGGAAGAGATTCAATCAAAAACTTTATCTCGATAATAATATTTTCTCAGAGCTGCTGTAAAGCCAAACATTCTCTGTCCATTAACTTTCCTATTATCACTGTGAAGCTGCTTTGAAACAATCTGTATTGTGAAAAGCAGTATATAAATGAAGATGACTTGACTTGCTGCTTGTAATCTGAAAGCAAAGATACGGCTCTTAACATCCACCATGCCGTGTCCTACATCGTAAACTGGCAAGAAAATCACTGATGCTCGGACACAGTGCTCACCAATCCAGAAGAAATGTACCAATTTCCTCTGTATTTCAGATATTATGTCCTCTGGTGGATCCGCGACTAACACCTGTGCCACAGTATAGAAGCTGCCTGGTTATTGGCAACAAAAAACGATCCCTCTGTAAGACAACTGTGGTAATAGCCATTCCCACTTAGACAATCGGGCAGACACCGTTTCTAGGATACCCTCCCAATTTTTCATCTGATATTGAGCACTACCTATAAAAACTTTTAAACCTTGCCTTCCTCATCTCAAGCCACCTGGAAGTTTTGGATATCCTCATCCCACTGACCCATAATATAGACTCTTTTTCATGAAGCTTAATGTTCTCATTTAAACTTCTAATATCCTCTTGGCTTGTGAAAAACATATCTGCATAAGCGAACAAAACCACTTTAACACTTTCACTTCCATTTTGAAATGATACACCTTTTAAAACTTAAAAGTCTAATATATAAAATTGTCCAGATAATGGACATCTTTGTCTTATCCCTCTGCCAAGAAGTACTGGAGCACTTTACCATGACAAATACAATTTTACATGTGATAAAAACATTTAACCTAAACCAAAGTGTTTTAAAACATTAAAAAGACACCCATGGTCCACCTGATCAAATGCATTTTCTTGGTCTAATGTTAAAATACCAAAATTACTATTATTAAGGTGGCTAAAATCCTATAAAACAAAAATGTTATCTGTAATTGACCTATCTGGGACACAATACGTTTGATCTTTCTCAACCAAAAACTGTAAACAATACTTATTCTCCTTTTCGTCAGACATTTTGACAGTATCTTATAATCCAGATATAATAGGGACACTGGTTTCCAGTTTTTCAATAAACATAAATCCCCTTTTTTGGCAACAATGAGAGGACTGCACGTCGACAAGCTAAAGGAAGTGACTTTTCTTTAAAACAACTTAAAAATACTTCATATAAATCTACTCCTATTACATTCCAAAATTGTTGATAAAATTCAAGTGGCAACCCACCTATATTTGTCTCATTTCCTCCGGATCAGAAGTTATATTTCCATTTGCACTCCGCAGACGATACATCTGTTTCTGTTGAACATTTTTCTTTTCTAAATGGAAAAAAAAAAAAGATCTGGGAGCATCCATATCTTTAATTGCTCTTATCAGTGCTCCATTTGTTTGCTCCTCTAAGAAAGATCCAAGTTCCATTCTCTTCTTTTTCAAAAAGTCTTTCTGCGCAGTTCCAGGATTATCCATAAGTCCATAACTGCACAATGTCTCTTTCCAGTCTTTGTACTGTTGCTTTAATTTGTGATAAAGAATTCAAAGTATAATTCTGACAAAAAACTCTAATTTGAGCTTTACCCACCTCCCATCACTGGGTAAGATTCTCAAAAGGACTCTTTATAACTTTCTATTCATTCCAAAACAATTGAAATATTTCACAGAACAAAACATCTTGTAACAGTTTAGCATTAAAATGTCAATAATATGTGCGTCTCGACATTTCCTTCATGTTTAGATCTAAACCAACCATATGATGATCTGAAAAAATCAGTTCATAAAGTTCATAACTCTGTTGTTCCATATTTTTCCAAGATAAGACCAGTCCAGTATAGCCACACAGACCATATTATCAGTCCCTTAAACCCAAGTGTACTGTATTTACCGTTTATTCCTTATTCTTCATATGTCAACCAACTCATTTTTGTCCATTATTTTGGATAGTACTAAACTAGTGTAACACGATGAAGGAATCACTCAAAGGAGACACGTTTAATGCAATAATCTTACAAACAGGAGAAACAGGAACAGAATGCCAAACAAACCACTAAATCAAATAGAATGCAAGACAAGTATTGAACAGAAACTGAGGGCTTATATACAAAGGAAACAGAGGAGCAAACAGAGTCCAAAAAGAGATATACATGTAACAACTAGATTGATCATGAGGTTGTTCACCATTTCTATCAATAGAAAAATCTGTTGTACATTTCTAGTCTCCCAATAATAACACACACACACCATCATCAATTTTCTTTAAAGATTCATTCAGTTTCATGAAAAAACTCACTCGTTATTTGGGGCATAATCATTAACAAAAGCAAACAAAAAATCTACAAACTCTAATTTTGTTAATAGAATCCTCCCTTTTTCAATTTCCTCAACAGTTAAAATATTAACATTCATGGTTTTTGAAAATAAAATAGCAACCCCAGCACTATTATTTGACCCATGACTTAAAACAAGTTTTCCACCCCACCACCTACCCCATTCTATCTCATTATTCTTATCAGTATGAGTTTCCTGTAAGAAGGCAACATTAACTTGTTTTAATTTAAAAAATTCTGAAACCACTGCCACTGTCTCTACCCCATTCATATTTAATGAGTCAACCATTACTCTATGCAAATTAAAAGATAAAAGGGATAAGAAACCATAGTAAGAGAGACACCCTGTGCAGCTTAATTTCTTAAGTACGAGATTTACCTTGAAATAATTTCATCAAGAGTTTCTTCAAACAAAATCTCTTCTTCTTAGCTCATCATAGCTTACTGTTCTGTGTAGCAATGTAACCAAAGCAATACATTTATCCACATGTGCAAAAAAAAAAAAAAAAAAAAAAAAAAATCATTAACTTCAACTAATTTTCCAAAAGGTACATCCAAGAAATTGTTTATCTCCCATAACTTGGGAAACGAAAAATACGAAAAAGCATGGTCATCCGCTATCTCATTATCATTACTCATTTCAAAGTCCTGTGATGTTTCAGTTTGTTCAGTTCGATTTCGTTTCCACCAATCTCACTTACTTCTGCTGAAACTGTATCTTCATCAGCCTCCATCAGTATTTCTGTTTTGGTTCACAGTAGTAGCAGTACTCCCATCGCTAGGCCTATCATCACCCACTGCATTACCAATATCATAACGGCCTACTTCACTCGTAGCCTGAGGATGCACTTCCACGACATTAGAAACCATTATACTCCATCTTCAACATCCTTCTCAAAATTCTGAGCCTTGTGTGGACAAGCAACCCTCTTAATGTCTCTACATTCAAAATTTTACTTCATTATTCCAGTGCTCGTATAAATATGATTTTCCTTCATGTCATTCAGTCTAAAAGGAAACATTCAACTGCTTCACTCAGAAACATAAAAACTTGTCTTCAGAATGATAACATATGCTTAAAAACCTAATTTTTGCATCCAAGAGAAATAATTTTAATTGGACTAGCAAACTTTGCAAGAGCTCTTTCAATTTCACTATTCTTAATGAACATTTGATATTGTTACTCTAGCAGTCGAAACAGTAATATAATTGATGTTTAACCAAGTTTTCTTCATTCATGAAAATCACCGCTTCCTTATTCATGCAGTAGGCAGAGCGAATATTCTCATATCCGTTAGAGATGCTGTATCCCCTCAGGAATGGACGGCATCTCATCTCATCTCATCTCATCTCATCTCATCTCATCTCATCTCATCTCATCTCATCTCATCTCATCTCATCTCACGACTTCAAACAACTTCCAAAAAATAACTTTTTTAGCTCACCTTTCTAATACCCTCTACTTATCCATCACGTGAAAGAAATAAAGAAAAAGAAATCTGTTGAATGACAATAATATAATAATTCCTAATTTGTATTCTTCGTTATAGTACAATTATTTAGGATCAAGAACTTGCTGTCCAAAGCCATTTGTCCTTGCCAGCTGTCAGGAATGACTTAATGACCTGACTGCAGTTAAAGACTCCAGTGAAGGAAACTAGCCAGTGCAGCCAGAGTTGATTAGTAGTGCTTAAAAGAATTTGCACTTACACAAGCACTTCCAGTAGGGAGAGAGAGGGAGACTAAGAGAGATCAACCAAAAGTGAGAAACAATTTCTTTATTATAGTGAGTCATTTCTAAATGGGGATCAGATGGATCTGATTCAGACTTGCAAGTTTGACACGGAAGAATAAACTCCCGAGGACAGAACAGCCGCGTACTTCAGGCACACTAGAAACTTCCAGGCAGGTGTGCTGAGCTAAACTCTGCAGTCCATCCTGTAGCAGGTTTTGACAATCCTGTTTTAATCTAACTGAAAACTGTTCCCTCTAGAATAGGGGTGTCCAGTCCTTCCAACAGTTTTGCTCTAGCCCTAATTAAATACAACAAAACCAGCTAATCAAGGTCTTTTGCATGGATCAGTAGAAATATCCAAGCTGGTGTGTTGGAGTTGAACTCAATGCTACAATTCCTTGTGGGTTTTTAGAATCATGTGCAAATTGAGTTGTCTACAAATAATCAGTTCAATATTGAGTCTAAGATAGTTGTTTTATTCATTGTGCAAGGTGTCACATAACATTGTAGTATTAAATCGCATAATAAAGAGGAATCACAGAAAACAGGCTTTAATAAGAAAACCAAGGGATATCCACAAAGTACACCAGACTCACGAAACATTGACGAGACAGAGAATGATGGAGATCACATGGTATAAATAACAAGGTGAACTGAGAGAATGAACTGAGAACTGCGATAATGAAGTGAATGTAATGACTAATCCAAACTGGGAAAATGGGTCAATCAAAGACAAAACAAAGCATACAGTTTACAGTTTTAGTCCTATTTTAGCATCTTGTTAGCAACACATATGCATCGGTAGGCTATTGGCATTTGAGACATGTGTACAATTTATTTTGTGAGTCTTATTTAAACAACTGACCAGTTACTCATAAATCAAAAACAGTCATTCTCAAAACCAATGGGCAAATCCACAGCTTGAAATGAATGGATTTATCGGTTAGTCGTTTTATCCCTCAGAAGTAGAACTGATGATATGGGTAACAATGTAGTGAATCAAACATTTGCTATAGTGGTTGCAATTACTTGTTGTGTACTTGTTGTGAGTGTGCCATTGTTATTGGTGAATTCACGAGTTCACATTTACATATAATTAAGAAGAGTAAAGGTTTAAGCGTATTTGGCGTGCTGTCCAGGGGGAGGGTTCCGAGCTCGGAATTTTGGCCCAAACCCAGAGTACTCCCCCCCCTGGTTGTGATATACAGGGAGTGCAGAATTATTAGGCAAATGAGTATTTTGAGCACATCCTCCTCGTTATGCATGTTGTCTTACTCCAAGCTGTATAGGCTGGAAAGCCTACTACCAATTAAGCATATTAGGTGATGTGCATCTCTGTAATGAGAAGGGGTGTGGTCTAATGACATCAACACCCTATATCAGGTGTGCATAATTATTAGGCAACTTCCTTTCCTTTGGCAAAATGGGTCAAAAGAAGGACTTGACAGGCTCAGAAAAGTCAAAAATAATGAGATATATTGCAGAGGGATGCAGAAGTCTTAAAATAGCCAAGTTTCTGAAGCGTGATCATCGAACAATCAAGCGTTTCATTCAAAATAGTAAACAGGGTCGCAGGAAGCGTGTGGAAAAACCAAGGCGCAAAATAACTGCCCGTGATCTGAGAAAAGTCAAGCGTGCAGCTGCCAAGATGCCACTTGCCACCAGTTTGGCCATATCTCAGAGCTGCAACATCACTGGAGTGCCCAAAAGCACAAGGTGTGCAATACTCAGAGACATGGCCAAGGTAAGAAAGGCAGAAAGTCGACCACCACTGAACAAGACACACAAGCTGAAACGTCAAGACTGGGCCAAGAAATATCTCAAGACTGATTTTTCTAAGGTTTTATGGACTGATGAAATGAGAGTGAGTCTTGATGGGCCAGATGGATGGGCCCGTGGCTGGATTGGTAAAGGGCAGAGAGCTCCAGTCCGACTCAGACGCCAGCAAGGTGGAGGTGGAGTACTGGTTTGGGCTGGTATCATCAAAGATGAGCTTGTGGGGCCTTTTCGGGTTGAGGATGGAGTCAAGCTCAACTCCCAGTCCTACTGCCAGTTTCTGGAAGACACCTTCTTCAAGCAGTGGTACAGGAAGAAGTCTACATCCTTCAAGAAAAACATGATTTTCATGCAGGACAATGCTCCATCACACGCGTCCAAGTACTCCACAGCGTGGCTGGCAAGAAAGGGTATAAAAGAAGAAAATCTAATGATATGACCTCCTTTTTTCACCTGATCTGAACCCCATTGAGAACCTGTGGTCCATCATCAAATGTGCGATTTACAAGGAGGGAAAACAGTACACCTCTCTGAACAGTGTCTGGGAGGCTGTGGTTGCTGCTGCACGCAATGTTGATGGTGAACAGATCAAAACACTGACAGAATCCATGGATGGCAGGCTTTTGAGTGTCCTTGCAAAGAAAGGTGGCTATATTGGTCAGTGATTTGTTTTTGTTTGGTTTTTGAATGTCAGAAATGTATATTTGTGAATGTCGAGATGAAATGGGTATAAATTTGTTTTTTGTTAAGGTGCCTAATAATTATGCACAGTAATAGTCACCTGCACACACAGATATCCCCCTAAAATAGCTAAAACTAAAAACTAAAACTTCCAAAAATATTCAGCTTTGATATTAATGAGTTTTTTGTGTTCATTGAGAACATGGTTGTTGTTCAGTAATAAAATTAATCCTCAAAAATACAACTTGCCTAATAATTCTGCACTCCCTGTAAGTAGATGGAACTACAAGTGAGGAGATGGGGTGGAGGAGGGATGCTGGTAAACTCTCAGATGAACAGAGGTAAGTCTGCTGTATTTATACCTCTTGTCATTGATTGAGTTGATTAACTGAATGCTCTCCACTTGTGCTGATATGGTTAGTTATCTGCACCTGATCCTCCCGAACTTTGTTAATTAAACATCATTTCACGAGTTCACATTTACATATAATTAAGAAGAGTAAAGGTTTAAGCGTATTTGGCGTGCTGTCCTGTGGAATTTTGGCCCGAACCCAGAGTACTCCCCCAAAAAGCAGAAAAGCAAAGGACAGCCGCCAGACTGAAAACCCCGCCAAAAGACGCCGAGAATTGGTGGCTGGCGTTTTGGGGAGCCTGGTTGGATCAGGAAACCTATGTTGCCTCTGTTTGGAATGACCAATCGGAAGAATTCTCACATCATCTGATGGGAGACCAATGCTCACTGCATCAGGCGGTGTGAGTGTGTGATTTGGAGCACCCGATCGGGAGGGCTCTGGCAACATCCAACAGGAGACCAATGCTCACGGCGTTGAAAGGTTGAGCCCTACCGACCAAAGGATGAGGGCTGGCGTGGTTTAAGAATGACTGACCCACTCAGCTTCCGACAGGAGCGACTCCCGGCGACAGAAGAGTGGGTCCCATTTTCCACTGGCGGTATGAAGGAATTAGAAAAGCCCTGTCAAGAGAGCACTTGAGGCGACCGATGGGAGACCAATGCTCCGGGAGACCAATGCTCAGGGAGACCAATGCTCAGGGAGACCAATGCTCAGGGAGACCAATGCTCTGGGGAGACCAATACTCTGGGGAGACCAATACTCTGGGGAGACCAATACTCTGGGGAGACCAATGCTCTGGGGAGACCAATGCTCAGGGGAGACCAATGCTCAGGGGAGACCAATGCTCACCACATCTGACGGATAAAGCTTCTCGAAAAAGGAGGAAAAGACATAGATGCCCGATGAGGAAGGCTGACACTGCATCCTCTGAGAGATCGGTACTCGCTGGATGGAGAAGGAGAAAACATCACCGGATTGAGAAAAAAAAAAATTATAGATGGCCGACAGTGAGAGCTGTCGCTACGTCCGCTAGGAGATCAATACTCGCTGGACAGATTTTTTTTTTTTAACCGATGAGGGCTTGATGGGCTTTTTTGATGTGGAGCCGGTTGGTCCTGATGTAGCTTTGGAAAGCATCTGAGGACCATCTCCCTAGAGCTTGGATCTGCTGCTGGGAGAGGCCTTTTTGGGCTGCTGAGGTTGCTGCCCCGATACGAAAAGAATGACTGGAATAATTCTTTGCTGGGATGCCTGACTGTTGAAGGACGGATTTGAGGTGCTTTTGGAACCAAAAGCATGTGATGGGTTTGTAGGAGTCATCGATAAAAAGAGGTTCGTGAGGGGAATTAGCCTGGGAACCTCTTAATTGGAGGTACGAAAAAACTGACTGGTATGGTTGGATCGGTGACGGGAGGTTGAAAATATATATGAGGTGTCCTTTTTTAGCTTCTGTCTTGCTTTGTTTAATCCTGTAAGAAATTGTTTCATTATCCAATACCGATAAGTCTGCAATGGTAGGGTGGATGTTTGGGTCAAATTTGGCAGTGATGGCAATTTTGGAGCATCTACGAAAACCAAAAAAGGCTAGAGTAAACATGGCATCAAGCGTGCAAGCGGTATTAAGGGGCTAATAGCCTGTGCATAGAGTATAAATACATTTTGTGAGAATGTCCAGCGTTATGGGTTGCCTAGTGTCGGAAGGGGTGGGCTGGGCCCTTTGGATCCCTTTGGTCAAGAGGGAGGTTTGAGAATTATTTATCTCCGGGGAGGGAGCGCCATATATCAATTTATGAAAAAATTGTAAGCCACTCAGGTAGCCTTTGATGGACCCGACTTGGAGGCCTTTGACACTGTTAAGGAAGGAGATGAAAGAGGTGATTGAGAGGAGAGAAAAATCGGGGAATGGCATATTATGTAAAAAATTGAATGTTTTAAAACATCTCCACGCAGTTATATATGATTGAATCGTTCTAGGAGAAAGTGCTTGGAGAATATAGTCAAGCGACGCATTGAGGAAGGGTTTTAACGGGTGGGTTAGGGGAATATTAATTCTGAAAGTGAGGTACCGGAGTTGGGAATTTGTCTGCCTGTGGAGCCAACATCCTGAATTTCTGAAACAGAAAACGAGAGAGAGAGTCAGCTATTTGGTTTTCAGAACCTGGGACATGTTTAGCAATTATGATGAATTGATCACATGCTGAAATCCAAATTAAGCGTCTAAAAAAAGGCATTAGAGCGGGTGAATTGGAACGGCCTTTATTAATGCAATGGACAGTTGCTTCGTTGTCGCAATGCACTACGATACTGCTAGCAGTCCATTCTTTCCCCCACAGAAAGGCTGCTACTACGAGGGGGTAGAGCTCAAATAGCGCTGAGGACTGAGACGAGTACTGCAGTTGAGGGGGCCATGGAGAGGCGAACCAGCGTCCTTGGTAAAACCCCCCGAAGCCTATTGAAGGAGCTGCATCTGTAAACAGTTGGATATCCACTGGGGACGAGACGAGATTGTTATAGAAAAATTATAGGCCATTCCACTGTTTGAGGAATGTTATCCATAACCTAAGTTCGTCATGACACGCCTGAGTTATGGAAATTGCTTCCTCTAGCGTGTGAACCGAAGAGGCGAGTGAGAGGAGATACGCGGTGAAAGGGCGACCTTGTGGAATAATGCGCATGGCGAAGTTTAAGTTGCCGAGCAGGGACAGAAGTTCGCGTTTAGAACAATTTGAACTGTCTAGGAGAGAAGAAGATACCAGGATTATCCTGTCGATTTTTTCCTTGGGCAAGGAAGCCTGGTATTTTACTGAATCCAAATTAATTCCGAGGAATTCGATGGATGTGGCGGGACCCATGGTTTTTTCCTGGGCGATGGGAATTCCGAGATCTGAAAAAAACGTTTTGAACTGTGAAGAGATGATTAAAAAATCGTCTAGCAAGTGAATGAGGTGAGGAATAGCGTAATTATTCAACAGGATCCAGCAGACGGCTTCTGATAACATGTCGAAAATTTTAGGGCTGCTTTTGCATCCGAACGTTAGACGAACAGCAAAATAGAATTTCTCGTGCCAGCGCACCCCGATCAGGTGCCACGAACATGGATGAATGGGCATCACTTTGAAGGCAGATGTGATGTCAACTTTGGCAAGCCACGCACCCCATCCCACGATTTTAATCATTTCGATCGCCTGATCTATGTCGTGGTATTTGAGAGAGAATTCATCGAGTGGAATCAAGCTGTTTATGCTTGGGAACGGAGAATTATGTGGAGCTGACAGATCAATTATGAGGCGTTTTTTTGCCCGAGAATTTTCTTGTAGCCACTCCAATAGGGCTGATGCGAAAAACTTTGAATGGGGGTTCGTCAAACGGGCCAATCATGAAACCTGACTCAACTTCTTTTGCAATCAGGTTGTTTACGACATCGGGCTCAGCGAGAGCAGATTATTACAGATGATATTTTCGGAGAGCGGGCATTCTACGCCGGGTCTAAAACCGTGTTTGAGGCCAGACAGTAGATAATCAGTGAAATCGATGTCCGGGTGTTGAGCTAGTTCCAAAAAAAGGCGAGAAATATTCACAGGAGTCGATAAATAATTTTTAGGGTTTTTATTAGCAGCTTTAAATACAGGGCATACGGGGCGGGCATGAGCGCCGCCGCAGAAATTACATATGTGCAAAAATCTGCACCGCTGTCTGATGCAGGTGCCAATGTTAAAACTGTTGCACGTCTGTCTGTCACCAGAGGAAGATGATCTGCGTCTGAAGTCATTATTTTGTGGGTTTGAGATGACCGTTGCAGGTCTTGGTACGTAGCTGGTTGACTTAAGAGATGTGGTGTCCGAGCAGGGGGCGGTGGAGGAGTTAATTTGTGGGCACGCCACAGTGGAGTGTGTCACTGACCTGCAGACTGCGCATGAGATATTCCTACAGCCTAGGAAAACTCTATTGTGCAAGTCGGGGTCGAGTGCGCCCCATTATGGGCACTGGTTCCACTGAGCAACCCTGACGGCGCATTTTGCGGAGAAAAGTTTATGATAAGTGTAGAAATGTCCTCCCCCATAAGACAGCGCGAGCTCGGCCATAAGTGTTAAATATTCGTTGAGCTCGCGTCGCCTATGGGGGAAGGCTGCACAGATAATTTCTGTGTAACGGCTGAAAGCAATTGTAAATTCTGAAAAAGAAAGTAAACATGATGAATGTGCGGATTGATTTTTTAGAGTGACTGAAAAATCCCCGCAGTCTATCTGGCGGTTACAATCATTGACCGGAATCTGTGAGAGTAAATTTGCCAGGTCTACATCCGCACCTGATAGAATTTGCGCTTGGATGTTGTGGGCCACCGGGGGTGGTTCCGAGGCGACAGCGTTTGTTGGGATGGGCATCGGAGTTGCTGTGAACAGAGAATATGGTGACTTTGCATTTAAAAGTGAGGTATGAGGAAAAGAAGCCGAACCCACGACTGTCGGCGGAGGCAGCCTCGCGCTAAAGTCGGCATCTGGGGCTTGAGAAGGGAGATTGACAGGCATGCAAGATGGAAATGGAGGGAAGGACTGAAATGAGGAGGGTTGTGTTGCATGCGGAGGCAGCCTGACGCTTGCTTGCGCTGCAGGAGCTGGAGGCCACTGCGGAAGAAAGGGGTTAGAAACAGTGGGAGGGCCCAGCTGCGTATAGTGCTGCGGCAGGAGAAGCCGCGGTAAAAGGCTGCGCTGAAGCAGAAAGCGTGTGCGGCCCTGTGGCAGGGGAATCTGGGGCGCGGCCAAGGCTCGCTGAAGGTCTTTCCCTGCGGCCTGATGCTCTTAAGGTGTCGGATCTTGTGCGAGAGGACAGTGGTAGTGTTGGGCGAGGAGAATTTGCGGCCCCGCGGGATTTGGTCTGCCTATTGACCCCCTTGGAGGCTGGGGTGGACTTAGGAGTGAGGTTTGCCAATTGCAGGGTGACGTAAAGCTTATATAATTCCGCTTTGTTCATCCTGCACGAAGGCTGAACATCGGAATTAATCAGCGCTTGCCTCAAACTTAAAACGGTCCACTTCCCGATGCCAGGGAGGAAACTGGAAACCTCGCTGGTGGTGGCGAGGGTAGGCCTCGGCGTCTTGGCGAACGAGTAGCTGCGCGGGCAGGCCAGCGTCCGCTTGGTGAAGCCTGGGGCTCTGTGGCTGTGTCAGGCGGAGAAGGAGTAGTCCTGGGACTGACAGATTGCGGCGGAGGATCCGGAGAGGAGTTGGATTCTTCATCAGAAGGGAAGTTGGATTTGAGAGATGTTGGAAGGTCAAAGCCAAATGCCGGTAAACTCTCAGATGAACAGAGGTAAATCTGCTGTATTTATTCCTCTTGTCTGCAATTAATTAATTATCTGCACCTGATCCTCCCGAACTTTGTTAATTAAACATCATTTAATGTCAGGAATCTCCAGGGCTAAGAGGAGAGTTACTGCGGATCATTCAGCTTGGCCTTGTTTTGAACATGGATATTTATGTATCTGGTTCACTAGGACTTATATTGCATTATAGAAGAAAAATATATTGTGAACACGTTTAAAAGTTGACTTTTTGTGCAAGCCTTCTTTAATTGCATAGTTGGTGCAACTAATAGCATTGGTGGAAATGTCATTGATTTTGCACAGCAGGGTTTTAGATTAATGTGTGTCATTCAATAGTGGTCTGTATGCAGGTGAAGCATTAAATAATGTAAGACAGTTTTTCTTGTAAAATGGTTATCGAATTGCTAACCATTATGTGGCCACATTTTTAATTGCCATCCCAAAGCAACCCTTCACAAACAATTTTACTGACAGGCTATCATAACCCCGAATCCTCCACATTATCCAACAAAGCAGTCAGGGGAGTTAGTAGATTAACATTGGTGAATTTGAACTTGAAAAATTGTGTGTACTCACATCTTTCCGTGCTTGAAAGAACATTCCTTCTGATGTCCATTCTTGTTTATTTGATGCTATAAATGAACTACAGGGAGTGCAGAATTATTAGGCAAGTTGTATTTTTGAGGATGAATTTTATTATTGAACAACAACCATGTTCTCAATGAACACAGAAAACTCATTAATATCAAAGCTGAATATTTTTGAAAGTTTTAGTTTTTAGTTTGAGCTATTTTAGGGGGATATCTGTGTGTGCAGGTGACTATTACTGTGCATAATTATTAGGCACCTTAACAAAAAACAAATTTATACCCATTTCAATTATTTATTTTTACCAGTGAAACCAATATAACATCTCAACATTCACAAATATACATTTCTGACATTCAAAAACCAAACAAAAACAAATCAGTGACCAATATAGCCTCCTTTCTTTGCAAGGACACTCAAAAGCCTGCCATCCATGGATTCTGTCAGTGTTTTGATCTGTTCACCATCAACATTGCGTGCAGCAGCAACCACAGCCTCCCAGACACTGTTCAGAGAGGTGTACTGTTTTCCCTCCTTGTAAATCGCACATTTGATGATGGACCACAGGTTCTCAATGGGGTTCAGATCAGGTGAACAAGGAGGCCATATCATTAGATTTTCTTCTTTTATACCCTTTCTTGCCAGCCACGCTGTGGAGTACTTGGACGCGTGTGATGGAGCATTGTCCTGCATGAAAATCATGTTTTTCTTGAAGGATGTAGACTTCTTCCTGTACCACTGCTTGAAGAAGGTGTCTTCCAGAAACTGGCAGTAGGACTGGGAGTTGAGCTTGACTCCATCCTCAACCCGAAAAGGCCCCACAAGCTCATCTTTGATGATACCAGCCCAAACCAGTACTCCACCTCCACCTTGCTGGCGTCTGAGTCGGACTGGAGCTCTCTGCCCTTTACCAATCCAGCCACGGGCCCATCCATCTGGCCCATCAAGACTCACTCTCATTTCATCAGTCCATAAAACCTTAGAAAAATCAGTCTTGAGATATTTCTTGGCCCAGTCTTGACGTTTCAGCTTGTGTGTCTTGTTCAGTGGTGGTCGAATTTCTGCCTTTCTTACCTTGGCCATGTCTCTGAGTATTGCACACCTTGTGCTTTTGGGCACTGCAGTGATGTTGCAGCTCTGAGATATGGCCAAACTGGTGGCAAGTGGCATCTTGGCAGCTGCACGCTTGACTTTTCTCAGATCATGGGCAGTTATTTTGCGCCTTGGTTTTTCCACACGCTTCTTGCGACCCTGTTTACTATTTTGAATGAAACGCTTGATTGTTCGATGATCACGCTTCAGAAGCTTGGCTATTTTAAGACTTCTGCATCCCTCTGCAATATATCTCATTATTTTTGACTTTTCTGAGCCTGTCAAGTCCTTCTTTTGACCCATTTTGCCAAAGGAAAGGAAGTTGCCTAATAATTATGCACACCTGATATAGGGTGTTGATGTCATTAGACCACACCCCTTCTCATTACAGAGATGCACATCACCTAATATGCTTAATTGGTAGTAGGCTTTCCAGCCTATACAGCTTGGAGTAAGACAACATGCATAACGAGGATGATGTGGTCAAAATACTCATTTGCCTAATAATTCTGCACTCCCTGTAGTATTAAGAGATGGTTGGTTCACAAGCCGCTTGAAGGAGCGACAGCAATCTGTCACGACACATTAAAGAGCCACTATATTGTATTGTTTAAACTCCTTTAAAAATTTACAATATTTTAAATATGAAACTGTTTCACATCAAATGTTAACCTGCTCTGTCTTGTCCGTCAACACATTGTCTGTGTCCTCTTTGCTCCGCGGTGTATTTTTCACTCGTGAGAACATGATGTGTGGCGTGAGAGTGCATGGCTAGTCGGACATAGCAACAGTAACTAAAGGCCTTTGGGTCAATTGTGCTTTCACTCAAATTAAATGATAGTTTTAATTTCAAGGGAACTCGCGCTGCATTAGCCGCTGTTGGAACGCTATACCAACGTGCCTGTCTGTGTGAAGCCGAAGCGCACACTAAGAGGAAAGCACAAATACCCCAGGTGTAGCGTTGAGGTCAAGGTCGTAAAATCTAACAAAGGTGTGCGGGGAAGACCACCCCGCCGCATCACAAACGTCTTGGATAGAAACTCCTGACAATGAGGCTTTAGAAGCAGCCATACTCCTACTAGAGTAGTCAAAGAGGACGGGTGACCGGCTATCTCATATGCAAGTGAGATGGCCCCCGTAAACTGGGTCCAGCTGGTTTTGTCTGCACCAAGAAGTACATAATTTCCATTTCAAGGAATAAAGTTTCCTCGTGGAGGGAGCTCTGGAGTGAAGTATGGTCTCAATAACCTCAGTTGAGAGACCGGAAGAGACCGGGAGTTATGAGCTGGGCCCCCTCAAGTCCAAGCCCACAGTTTCCACAACTCAGGACGGGGGTGATAAATCGACCCCTTTGCCTGAGAAAGACTCGCCCACTAGCAGTGATACCAGGTCCAAAAACTAGACTCGGCCCGACCAGAATGGGGCTATCAGCAGGACTCTGGCCCCATCCTTGCGTATTCTCTCCAGAACTCCCGGGAGCAGAGTGATTGGGGGAAAACCGTACAGACGTAACCTTGTCCATGAACCATGGCATCCAGCCCAAGAGGAGCTGGTTGAGTTGAGTATGGTTGAGTAAGGGAGAACCAGAGTGGACAGTGAGTGGTCTCTGCGGATGCAACCAAATCGACTTCTGCTCGGCTGAATTTCTCCCACAGGAGCTCCACCAACTCTGGGTGAAGTCTCCATTCCCCGGGGCTCGACCCCTGCCTTGGCAGGATGTCTGCTCCCTGGTTTAAGGTCTTGACGTCAGGACTTCTTTTTACACAAAGCCTTCTTAGCGATAATAACGGTCCTTAGATCTGCTTTACCCTTCGAGGACTTTGCCTGAGAGCGCCACGCCGCCTCCCAAACTTTTTGTGGAGGAGCACGGGACGCAACGCTCTGTTTCTGCTGCGCTCTGTGCGTGTGCGTTGAGCTGGGGCTGGAATGTTTGGAACGCCACTGCCTGCTTTTTTGCTTCCTGAAACCTCTCGGTGACTGATGTAACTGCGTCACCGAAGAGGCCATCAGGAGAAAGCGGGGCGTGCAAAAGAAATTTTTTCTCTTTCTCTTTCATCCCTGCCAGGTTCAGCCAGAGATGCCTCTCTGTGGCGACAAGGGCTGCCATAGAACGGCTGATAGATTTTGGTCACCCGAAGAGCTCGAACTGGCTGCAGATTTGTCTCTTCGGGTGACCAAGGAAATGGCAAAATCAATCGTCTCCTCAGCCCTAGACATCGCCCCATAACAGTGTTGTTTAGCCCCCATGAATATTTGAATATAAGGAGGATTGGGGACTAAACACCCGATAAGACACGAGTTTCTTCCACGACCTCGACAACTTGGTATGGAGGTCAGGAAAAAACGACAGACACCGGCGTGGAGGTTGAACACGTGATAGCAGAAAGTGTTCGTCTAGCTTCTAGACACATCTCTTGTTTATCGGCGCGCCAGTTGATGTTTAATTTGGCAACCACTCGAGTGATCACCTCCACAAGCTCCTTGCACAAAGGGGAGTTAAGTGGCAAATCTTCATTCTCACCTACATCGACACTCACAACATCCAACTATATATATATATGTATATGTATATGTGTGTGTGTATATATATATATATATATATATATATATATATATGTGTGTGTGTGTGTGTGTGTATGTATGTGTGTGTGTGTTTTCTGCAACTGGACAGACAAACAATAAATAAGACAGACAGATTCACATGGAGCGCTTGCTGAAGGCAGAGAAGCTGACTGTGTTTGATCGCGGGGTGCTTTATAGTTTCCTGGTCACCCGCCTATGATGTTCTGTCACGCCATTGGACTGATTCCATATGTGCTTCACGACGCAATCACGCAGAGGCATTCCCACAGCGGTTAATGCAGCGCGAGTTCCCTTGAAAGGGAAATAAAACTGTGGAACCAATGGCCTTGAATGTATTTGTCAACAAAGGAAGTTACACTAGACATGGTTATAATCATTTCTAGTAGTGACCTTTACATGCACATAAACTATGTAAAGACTTATGTTGTGGTCACTTGTGAATGCCTGTGAGTAGAAAAAAAAGTTTTCTACCAGCAGGGGCTAACTACCAAATCAAAATCTTACCAGCAAAATCTTGGAAATAGTGTTCTTTATTTCATGACAGTAGCAGGCTTTGTTATTTTATGGTATATAAACATTTTGAATGCACTTGTAGACTGAGGACATTAAAATGTTTCTGGTTTTCTGAGCCTGAGTATCTCCATACTGTATTGAGCGAGCTCATTAGGAGAACACAGGCTAAACTGTGGTTTTAATAATGGCCCTTGGGGATAATGTCTCCTACAGTAGATGGTCCACAAACACACAAAATAAATTTGCAAGGCCTGATGCAGTTGTGCATCAAAGCTACTGCACTCATTTCCTTTTCTTAAAGCAGATTGTTACTGAGATTATTTCACTCTGGTGTAATTTAGAGATGTGGATCAGGATGGAAGGAGAGATGTCTGTTGAAGGACCCTGATTTAACTTTGGATTCTTAAAATAACTCAGGAAGACATAGAAGCTTACAGTATGTAGGCTATGTAAGTCAGGACACAACTGCTGACAGAACTGCATTCTTTGTGTTGTGACCTTTTGGCATTTATCATGGTACAGGATGTGCAGAACCCATAGCGGATGAGAGCAAGCTTTTCTCAGATGTCAGATGTAAATGGTCTTTAGAGAAGTAAAATATTCATCTGTAGTAATATTCATCTGCACTGGCTCCCTATTAAACATTGTATAGATTTTAAAATCTTGCATATTACTTACAAAGCACTAAATGGCTTAGCTCCCCAGTTCCTGAGTAAGCTCTTAATGCATTATAGTCCTTCGCGTCTATTACGATCTCCGAATTCTGGCCAGTTGTTAATACCTAGAATATCAAAATCAACCACAGGTGGTAGATCCTTTCCCTATTTGGCACCTAAACTCTGGAACGATCTTCCTAGCACTGTTCGGGAAGCAGATACACTCTGTCAGTTTAAATAGAGACTAAAAACGCATCTCTTTAACCTGGCATATTAAATTGACACATTTTTGACACATCATCAATTCTTCATATCCGTTAAAGGACTGTTAGGCAGCATAGATCAGGTCAGCCGGAAGCGGAAACACTTCCTATAACAACGGATGTACTCATTACATCAGAAGAAGAATGCTTAAGAATCTCTCTGCTTATCTTGAGGTTTACCATTTAATGTGATTGGCTGGATCCGGACCGTGTCCGGGTCGGATGGGGAACCCGAGCTTGTGCGCGGCAGCAGCGTGGCCTTGGGGTGTTGGCG
Organism: Opsariichthys bidens; assembly: GCA_037194245.1. Classification (NCBI taxonomy): domain Eukaryota; kingdom Metazoa; phylum Chordata; class Actinopteri; order Cypriniformes; family Xenocyprididae; genus Opsariichthys; species Opsariichthys bidens. The sequence goes on along the minus strand of CM074287.1, from coordinate 6,363,468 downwards.
GAGACTGTGTCAACTAGCTCATCCCTTGTGAGGGCCTTACCGACATATCAACCAGTATCAATGAATCAATACAATAAATCAATACAAATATATAGAATAAGCTGGACAATGACACCATTTTCTTTGGGAAAACACTAAATTTGCCAATTATTACTGTAAAGCTGCTTTGCCACAATTTGCATTCTAAAATGCGCTATGTAAGTAAATGTGACTTGACTTGACTTGTAGTTTATTGTAAAGAATCCTACTGACCCTAGAGACCATTGCTATTTTTGTTTTGAGATTGTGTTTGAGTAAAGATTGTTTTTAGTAATATAACATGACTTAAAAATACCTTAAAGGTAACTGTATTATCTGTATGTTTTAACATTTATATCAGCTAAAATCCATGTAGTAACAGAAATTGCTGTAATATTTATTCAAAGCAACTAATATGCAAAAGTACTAAGACTGTCACAGTCGGTTCTGTTTCAGTTATCATGGACATTCAGTTTGTTTTCACATGTCACATGCCCTTCTTGCCTTCCTTTGTAATTCCCATCACTCCTTGGCCCTGTCCCAAATGGCACCTAAACACTCGTGGTCTTCTGAATGCTGCTTTGAGTTTCGGGAAGATACCTGCTGCGGAGCTCGCACCAGTTCAGGAATACAAAAGTGCTCATCAAGGGTGCCTATTAGCTGCAAAGGGGGTGCTCGTGAGCATCCTTCTGAAACCTAAAATTCTGGATCAGGACCAACTTCCACAACACCATCCACCTTCCAAAAACCACCAGACTGAATTGGAGAGAAGCCGTTGTGAAGTGTCTGGATAGCGTGTGGTCTGATGATCCAGAACGCGGCCAGACCCAGAGTTGTGGTTGATGACGCCTGGGCCCCCCGCAGACTGGAAGCTTCCGATGAGTCATCCTATGCCCGAGGATGGGAAGGCGGAACACAACGCCGGAGCCAAAGCTCCATGGAGAGTCCAACCAGGGGTATGAGCTGACGTCACCATCCATCGCCGTGGGAGTCCTCATAGAGTTCGAGGGGATGGAAGCAAGCCCTGCCCACAAGCTCACGCCACTGAGAGCGAGCATTATTGGAATTATTGGACAGTTTAATTGAGTGTGGTGAGATCATTTCCCTTATATCCCTTATCTGATCAGAACCTATATCTGAATCTTCTTCGTCAGTCCTGTTATCCTCACCCAGCCTCCCTCTCCCACCACCTCTACTAACTGCCATCAAAGACACTCCATTTTGGGGGGGGGGGATGGAATGGAAGCGACACAGTCGCGACGCGCATACAGTGCGGCGTGCTCGTTTTTTCCAGGCACGCCTGTGCCGCGGCGAGATGAAAACATCTCAACTTTTCATAATGCCGCAAGCGCACCGCAGGTCATGTGACAAGAACCATCCAATCAACTCTTTCCCTTTCCCTAACGGTTGCCTAATCACCTCAGAAAAACACAGAGTTGTTGTGCAGGAGAGATGATTTCACAGCAGAAGCTCTGTTTGGTGATGCTTGGGCCAATTCTTCCAGACCTCCGCCAAGCCGGTCACCCAGTCATCATCATCTCCCATCAGTCCTGCCATATCACCACATCCTCCTCTCAGTGGCGAGGTTACACCATGGACCTGCTGGGAGCCTACTCCTTCTCGGTGATTTGCGTTGCGCTCTGTCCTGTCTTGAACCGTCGACCTGGCTCCTGCACCTACACTCCTTCCTCTCTTGACTCCAGCTTCGACCACCGAGCATATGGCCTCTTCAGGTTCCCTCGGACTGTCGGCTCCATCTGGGTCGAACATCGCCAAGCCTCAGCTGCAGACTTGCGGGTCATATACTCTCCGGCCCTCCACCCCTTTGGCTTCAGCAAGCTCCACCCTCCCTCAGGTTCCACCTCCACCCTGTGGCGCTTTCAAGGCTCTTCCGCTACTCCCCCTGAATCCATCACCATTATGGCTCCTACCGCCATTGACTCCACCTTGGACATCTGGCATAGCTGAGTTCTGGCTTAGCTCACTTCCACCTGGCCACTCCTACCCGTGTCACCACAATACTACCTCCTTCTGTCCTGCCCTGGTCGTCGTCCTCCGTCCATCTGGCTGCCCCTTGTACCTGCTCCTTGCCACGTCCTCGGCCTCCTCCCAAGCTGCCTCCATCTTCCCTCTATGGCATGAGGCCATGCTTTCTTGGGGTTATCATGGACATTCAATTTGTTTTCTTCCTTTGTTTGTAATTCCCACCTCTCCTTGATTACCATGATCACTTCATTATTAGTTAATTCTGTTGTTCATTCTGTCATTAGTACAGCTGTGTTGCTCAATTACCTTGTTTGTATTCCTATATAAGTCCTTCCTTTTCAGTCACTCCTTGTCTGTTCACCGTCTTAGTCAGTATGTGTTGCTGCCTGATCATCTGTTTGCTGGAAATACCATTAACCTGTCATTTTGGATTTATTATCTTCGCCTGTGTTGGCCTTCCCGCAACCACCTTGACAAAGATGCTTTACAATTTTTTTTTGAATGTCACTGGAGAACAAATGCAATCTACACACCATGAAACCCACCATGTTTTTGTGAAATTCTAATGCAAATCAATCCTGGACTTTTGAATATAAAAAGAGCAACCACTGAAATATGCCAGGACATCTTCTGAGCTGTTGATAAGAGCACAAAGTGTACCACCACCTTCAGGACTAGTGCTGAGTATGTTGAACTGACCTGTGCCATGTCTGGGCAAGCAAGAGGAAGTGTCTCTTTCACTCACAGATCATATCTACAAGGACAGATTATGGTCTGGCGAGGCCCCCAGGGCACCAGCCTCTTTGTAGACTCTCTCTCACAAAAATCACAAATAAAGCAGTATTTGCAAAATCTAAAGTTGCAATTACAAGAATAAACACATCGTGTACATAATACATTACATAAAAAACAACAATAATATGAAAAATATAACATCAAAGCTTCAAAAAATGTGCAGAGACATTATAGTTGTTGGACAAATTTTAACAGGCAAAATCCAATCAGTTCAATAACAATCCAAGAGATCAGGAATTTCGCATGACATTTCGTAACAGGTCCAAGATAGTCATCCAAATTCGCTTCATTTGTCTGCCTGCCAAAAATTTGTACTGTGGAAACATATATTCAAATGGAAGGCATTACTTTGCTGATACAATAAATAATACAGATTATGATGGTGCTGGAAAGGAGTGAATCTCAGGATCAAGAGTATAGCGATTTAAGTAGGCCTACTTGTCTTCCATGCAGGTCATTTCATATGAGAAAGCTCCCGAAATTTGGCCAGTGTGGATGTTTGCAAAGTGCAATAGAAGTAAATGCACATGTGCTGGTTTATTTTGCGACTGAGGATCTTTGGAAGTACATCCCGCTGTTCAACTCTTCTGGGCTCCATGCAAAAGGATAAAGTAAACCAGACTTGAGGCCTGAAGCATAAATGCTGCAGACACAAAATGGAATTTATGAAGTGCTAACTGCATCCGCAAGATCTGCAAGATAGTAAAAGTAATTATATATATATATATATATACCGGTATATATATATATATATATATATATATATGTATATATATATATATATATATGTTAGAGATCGGTCAGGCTCACTCACCAACCTATCACGTTACACCCCTTCACCAGAGTACTGATCACCTCCACCTGTTCGCATTTACCTCATTAGCATTTCCCTTCATAAGCACACACTTTACCTCAACACCTCGTCTGGTCTCAACTCTGGAATACGGACTCACTTACCCTCGCTGATCCTCTCGGATGTTCCTGGACTCTAGTTTTCTCTGTTTCCCTGTTCCTCCTGTGGATTATCATCTGTCTGTGTCTACTTTTGCAACCCACATACGAACTGTCAGTCTCCATTGTTATCGTCTCCTGTTCATCTATTTCTCTTCTATTTTACCATTGAGATCATCATCAGTTGTGCTCAAAATAAAGAACTTACTAACCTGATCCTCTGTGAGTTGTGTTCCGTTACAATTTATATACCGGTATGTATATATATATATATATATATATATATATATACAGTATTGTTCAAAATAATAGCAGTACAATGTGACTAACCAGAATAATCAAGGTTTTTAGTATATTTTTTATTGCTACGTGGCAAACAAGTTACCAGTAGGTTCAGTAGATTCTCAGAAAACAAACGAGACCCAGCATTCATGATATGCACGCTCTTAAGGCTGTGCAATTGGGGTATTAGTTGAATTAGTTGAAAGGGGTGTGTTCAAAAAAATAGCAGTGTGGCATTCAATCACTGAGGTCATCAATTTTGTGAAGAAACAGGTGTGAATCAGGTGGCCCCTATTTAAGGATGAAGCCAACACTTGTTGAACATGCATTTGAAAGCTGAGGAAAATGGGTCGTTCAAGACATTGTTCAGAAGAACAGCGTACTTTGATTAAAAAGTTGATTGGAGAGGGGAAAACCTATAAAGAGGTGCAAAAAATGATAGGCTGTTCAGCTAAAATGATCTCCAATGCCTTAAAATGGAGAGCAAAACCAGAGAGACGTGGAAGAAAACGGAAGACAACCATCAAAATGGATAGAAGAATAACCAGAATGGCAAAGGCTCAGCCAATGATCACCTCCAGGATGATCAAAGACAGTCTGGAGTTACCTGTAAGTACTGTGACAGTTAGAAGACGTCTGTGTGAAGCTAATCTATTTTCAAGAATCCCCCGCAAAGTCCCTCTGTTAAAAAAAAGGCATGTGCAGAAGAGGTTACAATTTGCCAAAGAACACATCAACTGGCCTAAAGAGAAATGGAGGAACATTTTGTGGACTGATGAGAGCAAAATAGTTCTTTTTGGGTCCAAGGGCCACAGGCAGTTTGTGAGACGACCCCCAAACTCTGAATTCAAGCCACAGTACACAGTGAAGACAGTGAAGCATGGAGGTGCAAGCATCATGATATGGGCATGTTTCTCCTACTATGGTGTTGGGCCTATTTATCGCATACCAGGGATCATGGATCAGTTTGCATATGTTAAAATACTTGAAGAGGTCATGTTGCCCTATGCTGAAGAGGACATGCCCTTGAAATGGTTGTTTCAACAAGACAATGACCCAAAACACACTAGTAAACGGGCAAAGTCTTGGTTCCAAACCAACAAAATTAATGTTATGGAGTGGCCAGCCCAATCTCCAGACCTTAATCCAATTGAGAACTTGTGGGGTGATATCAAAAATGCTGTTTCTGAAGCAAAACCAAGAAATGTGAATGAATTGTGGAATGTTGTTAAAGAATCATGGAGTGGAATAACAGCTGAGAGGTGCCACAAGTTGGTTGACTCCATGCCACACAGATGTCAAGCAGTTTTAAAAAACTGTGGTCATACAACTAAATATTAGTTTAGTGATTCACAGGATTGCTAAATCCCAGAAAAAATTTTTTTTTGTACAAAATAGTTTTGAGTTTGTACAGTCAAAGGTAGACACTGCTATTTTTTTGAACACACCCCTTTCAACTAATACCCCAATTGCACAGCCTTAAGAGCGTGCATATCATGAATGCTGGGTCTCGTTTGTTTTCTGAGAATCTACTGAACCTACTGGTAACTTGTTTGCCACGTAGCAATAAAAAATATACTAAAAACCTTGATTATTCTGGTTAGTCACATTGTACTGCTATTATTTTGAACAATACTGTATATATATATATATATATATATATACACATATGAAACAGAATGTGTGCAAACCAAGCTATCTAATAATATTGCCCATCTGCAAACAGAAAGACAGAAAGACATAAGAATGGTTATGTGGGTGTTTAAAATGGCTTCTATTAATTTGCATTGCTATCTTCTCACAGCCCCCATTTGATGTATTTAAAAAGTCATATCATAAACGTTCACCTCACTGCAGACTCAGTGTAGCAGCAGAACCTCCAACCTGAACACCCACGTCAGTACATTATTATTCCAGAAGATAAAGCCTCACAGTTACAGACATGGAGCATGAAACCATTATGAATTTGCTTAATGGTAATACATTTTGTTTGCCTAAATAGTTACTTGTGCGCTAATTTTTTAAAAAAAAAATTCTGGGTTCAATTGTTTTGGGAAAGCTTCCCAAACTACAAACTAATTACCAGAATATAGAATCTTTAAAAACAAGAGGCGATTTATATATAGAATCTTGTTTATAGTTGTAAACTTTGAATATATCGTTATAAGTCTGAATATATAGTCATGTAACTCTGAATATATAAATGTAATTACTGAATATATGGTTATCAGTCAGAATATATATTAATAAATCCTAAATATATAAAATGCATTTATTGACTACTTAGGGCCCAGTTTCCATACATTCATGTTCATTGTTGGTCACAGAATTCTGGTCTGTTAATAATATAGGATAACAACTTCACTCTTAAATAGCTACCAAATACATAAGAACATAAGTTACACACCTAAAGTGTATGAATAATTGTTGGCAGGTATTTAGCACATTATAAGAATGGAACTTAAGGAATCCTGTGCATATATACATAATATGTAGATATATTTTCTCTCCCTCTTCATTCCCATCTTCATTCTGTCTCTCAGTAGCTTGTGCCACAAATAACGCTTCTGATCAATAAAATTGAGTCTTCCTTGTTTGGCCATGTCGAAGTAGACAGCTGGGCTCTGGCATTAAAAATGTATTGGACAGGAAACATTCCTTCTTTTTATTGCTGTCCAGTTTAAAACAGAGTGCCACTGAGATTATTTAGACCGGCTAGGCAATTTTTCTAGACTTGTAAAGCACATGTACTGACAGCCAATCCAATATTTTATAAAATGTCAAGACACAAATCTGAAGTAATTCAAATACAATTCACACATACTGCAGAAGATGAGTTGACAGGACGTCTTTATTGTTTGAAAGCAGTGTTTTCTTACTTTTAACACATTTTCATTATTGGCATAACCCATGTGGCACGTAAACAACGTTTAGCCCAGTTCCTGTTAGTAGATTGTTACATGCTCAAGTACAAAAACCATTTCCCAACTGCTTGAGCCAAGAATATAGACATCATAGGACACATTTACAGCTTAGTGGAGTAAAACGTACTGAAGTACCTAAGATCCAAGCTCCCATAAGCTTCATCAATGAACAGTGAATAGAACAGTTGAGGTAAGCTAAGTTTCCGCAGGGCACACACCCTCATATGGCTCAAAGGGCAAAACTTAAAATACATAATAGTTTCTCAGTCAAAATCAGTTTCAATACCAATTACATATCACAGTCGTGCATGCCTACTTACAAACCACAACCTCACTCATTCACAATACTGAACAGCACAAAAAGGTGGAAAAAAATGAAGATAATCATCAGCTCCAACATTTAACACTTTCCTCAGCTTTATGTATGCTATAAAGATGTGGTTTTCTCCCAATTAAGCAATGTTAAAAAAAAAAATTAAATGTACGTTGGTCCTTCTACAACCGCATGCTAAGATAATTTGAAACTTCCATTCAGGAATTTACTTTCACTCATCATAAATTAGAAGTCTTTCCACATTGTTACACATTAGCCTAGATTGAAAATTCCTAAAAAAACCCATTTTGTGAGGTGAAGTTTGAGTTTGAGGAATAAAATAAATAATCCTTAGACTCAAAAATTGTCGTTGATAAAATTATGTCCTTAGCCTTTTTTAGTACTGATAAAGGCACTCATTGGCGTAAAGTGTGAAAATATGGTAATGGTAATTTTTCAATACTCAAATGCGGGCACACATTTCCTTTGCTATCAGGGCAAATCTCAAGAAACCAGTTAAGAACACTCCTAGACAAATAGCCTCCAGCGGGTCTTGCCACTGGAGTGTGGCATAAACGTGATACATCAATGCACAAAACAGTCTACGCAAGTTGTGTACACAATCGCTTGTAGCTAAAAATGTCAACGCAATTCATAATCAGTTCAAAGTACATAATATCAGTGTTACCACAGAAGGTGCCATCGCGCAATTTATCTATTTCTACAATCAGAAAATTTGACTGTAGAATTAGATAACGCAACAGTTCAAGTTAATTTTTAACATTTATAGTTAGCTATCTGAATGCCAACACACCTGCTTTAGATGGCAGAAACATTTAAAGGCAACTCCACTTTCCCCTCAAAGAGAGAAAAAATGTAAATTCTGTCATCATTTAAGCACACTCGTGTCATTCCAAACCCATAAGACAAGCCTGAGAGATTTCTGTCCCTTCATTGGAAAGCCAAAACTTGGATTAGCGAAGTAAACCAAAACTTGTTTAAAAAAGTTCAAGCACGAACCACTGTCAAGAAAGTACCACTGAGCCTCCATCTGCCGCCTTCCAAGTATGTGTATTGTATAATGTTCATAAATTAATAAAACCAAAATTACTCTAAGCAATCGTGTTTCATTAGAAGACTCTAATTAAATCATTTGATTGCTTTTTTTGAAGTGTCAATGGACTTTAAGTGGAAGGAATCTCCCAGGTTTTTCTCAGAAACCAATAAATCTCTTCTGTGTTTCAAAGATAAACAAAAGTCTTAGGGGTAATTGTAATTGATGAAAGAATTTTCATTTTTGGGCAAATAATCCCTTTAGGTACTGAGGTTTCTGGCTTTAGTCAACATTATAGAGCAGCTTTCCTAATACTCATACCTATTAAAACTATCTGTCAATGATGCTATATTAAAACTAAGCTGGAGTGCATGTGATACAGCTAGCACCTACAAGATTTAAACCTAATTCCCTGTGTGCATTTTAACACACACACGCACACCTGCACACACACACACACACAGACACACACACGTCAAGGAAACAAGTTACTGGGCAGACCACAAAATGGCTGCCATTACATTCAGAGAACCCAAAATTCTTGTGGAAACAGTAACGAAACTGGTGATTGAGTATTTACACGTTCCAGACCAGGTGTCCAGCACCTTAGCAGGCAAAAAAAACTGTTTATCATATGATTAATGTCCCTTCAACCATGTCACAATGTCTCATTCCACCACTGTGCACCATCAAATGACTGATTCTCAAGCATCCAAAATAACACAAATGATAATTGAACATGCTGCCACAGGAGTCACCCAGAATGCCATCGCACTTCTTTCATTGCCACACGAACCATTCACTCAATCTTCTATGGAATTTTTGAATTCCGTTTGTGGGAGTCTTCAAACTGGACGTAGTCACTCAACCCAAGACTTCCAAATCCAAACATGACAAAACACTACGTCATCTACGAAATCTGTCTCATGACGGATCTGGACTGATAAGATGTTTCTCAATAGAGGTTCTGTTTCATTGAACGTTAATAATGAATAAAATTAGAAACATACCCACAATAACACATGAACCGCAGCCTCCACTTTAAACCGGTCTCAAATTTATGAAACTGGTTTTTAAACGGTGGCTGTACAGAGTTTACATTCAATGCTCTTTTCCCTTTTACAGTTTGTACACTGTTCAAACACTGCGAGAACGATTTTCACATTATTCCTTTTTCCACTTTCTCAAAACTCAAATGACAAATTGAATAAAAATATGCTGATGATCAAAGCATTACTCTCATTTTCTGACTTCCCATTTAAAGTTCTTAAGACATTGATTGAAGCAGCCTCTTCCCCAATCTATTTTTATATTAATTGAACAAATAGGTCCTGGGTTCAAGGGTCCAACTGCTGGTAGATACAGTTTATATTGGTCACATGACACCTGAGCCCCCCCCCCCCCCATCACCCCCGGTACTTCTACACAAAGTCACAACAAGCTTCCAGTGAGTGCATACATGAGGATGGGTACACATGCAAGTCTTTTTCAACAGTCCCTTGGCAACAAAAGGGTAGGGTCTTAGTAGCAGTTGAGGGTCAAGCAGATAGACACCAAAGAGAGGCCCAGCTTTGGGGGTGGGGCATCACTCACAACCCACAGTATTCTCATGCTAATCACAGGATGGCTGTCTTGTTCCTGTGGGGACAAATGGAGTTGCCCCTGGCAACACTCCCACTTATTTTTCTCTCTTCGGCTCCTGCCTCTCTTTCGCACAATTGCCAACCCGCATGCGCAGCGTGCCGCTCTTGTGCAAGTGCCAGAGTTGCAGGAACTCCTCAGGCATGGCGTGAAATCTCGAAGATGGGAGAATGTTGTCATAATAGTGGTGGCTGACCGGTCGTTCATCCAGCCCCACCGAAAATGGCCAAAAACCGTAAGCGGTCACCTCTTCACACAAGCCAAGGGCAAGGCTCACCAGGAACAACCCCGTGGACAGCCGTTTGCCATGGACGCCGTGGTTCTTCCAGAATCGACCGACATTTTTAAGGAAGTCTGGGTTAGCAAAGAGAACAGTCTGGTTGGAGGCGGAGTCTGCAAGGGCATGGTACGCCCGCAGGGCGGGGTCAGTGCCGGGCTTCATAGAGAATGCTGGTATGTAGATGTAGCTGGAACCATATGCTTTCATGCTCTCTACGAAGGATTTGCGGGACCAAAGGAGGTTTTGAAAGCTGATGGGGAAAAGGAGGATAAGATGAGTCAAAATATTCATAGGATATTGGATAGTAACAAGATAAAATGATCCTAATAATAATAAATAATAATTTCACTACTTTGGTTCGCATGGATGTTGCCATTTTTGTAATGTCCCTGCCGGTGTTTCATGTTTGAAAACTATCCTTTCTGTAACAGAATAGTTTCATCCAAAGATTTTTTTTAACTACTTTGGCCACAATGGATATTATGAAATTTGTGAGACATCATACAGAAAAAAAAAATATAACAAATCTGTTAGTCCATGAGCCAACTTTAGCTCTTTATTTACACTGTAGCTTATTGGACATCCTGTCAGCTTGAGCTTGTTTCTGAATGTCCAATATACCTTGCAATGTTTAACCTTGATTATCTTGTTTTCATAATTTTTGGAAGCCAAAAATCAATTACAATTAATTGCACAGCTCGAATTTCAAAACAAGTATATTAATAAAAATAAATTAATAAATAATAAAAGATTACTCTTTATTTCACAGTGCCGTAGTTATATTGTAATCACTCAAATAAGTACTGAGTACTATTAACTAACTACATGTACTTATTACAGCGTTACAGTTAGGGTTTGGTGTAGGATTAGTTACTTGTATTTATACATAATTTATTGTTATTACTATAGTAAGTACATGTGGTAACGTGTAACTGCAGCACTGTAAAATAAAGTGTTACCTAATAAAATTTAAAACATATGACCATGGTACTAACGCCAATGCACTTGAGACTAGAGATCTTCTTCCAGCTAATGCAATAAGTAAAAGGGATAATCCACAGAGAAAGTTCAATATCCATCCCTCAAGATGTAGTCAGCGGTCTTGGTCCTTTTCTGACCATTCTGTCCTGTTTTTCATTCTGTTTTCTGCATGCTGCTAACTACCCCAGAAACCAACTACATGCCGTTTCACATAGAAGGATTATGAACACTGTCAGACATCAGAATGAAGTTGAACAAGACATGGAAAAGTTAAAATGGAAAAACATGATATAGTAGAATGAGAGATGCCTGACACACAACAAAGGGGATACACAAACATAAGATGACAGCAACAGAGCATTATACAACAAATGCTAGACACTTCTAGAACATTATGTCATACCACACCACAGAATATCACTGATAGAGGCATTGATGCTATGGTGTGCATTTCAAGAGCTCCAGGCGAATAGTCTCTCGAATAATGAAATGCCATCGTTTAATGGAGGGTGGCTTATCGCTGATCCATGACATCAGTAGATTCTTTCTGGCAGCAAACGTAAAAGGGACAGTTCACCCAAAGATGAAAATTATTCCCATCCTAGGTGTATTTTCTTTCAGATGAACACAATCGGAGATATATTTAAAGAATATACTTGCTCCTCCAAGTAAACTTAGACGCCTCTCACGATTCAAACTAACTCAAGCTCCTCCTCTCTTATATCGAAATCCTCCAATTAAAATTTCTCGTTTCAGACTCCGATTGTGTTCGTCTGAAGATAGTCATATACACCTATGATGGTTTGAGGGTGATTAAATCATGGTATTATTCATTTTTGGGTGAACTAACACTTTAATAAGCTCTTTGCTAAATATAATTTTTATATTTTTAGACAGTGAAAACCTAGAAGGAGTGATAAAGGATCCAAACTCAAGATATTTAATTGAACCACAACTCTGGACCAGTAAGCCTGGATAAGTATAATCTCGTATATCAGACTTGCATTTAGGGCAGAGTGGTGAAATCAATGCAATGTTAATAATAAAATAATAATCATAATAACAAAAGCTAACAATTTCAATTAAACAATTACTTTCAATCAATTTTTGATTAAATTCAGTAGTGCTTGTAATGGAAATTTTTATCTTTCATTTTATTTTTGTTAAGCTTATGGGCATAAGGCATTAAGAAGTTATAAGTGTTCATATTATAGTGTCTCTCATGACATTTTCTCTGTAACTGCTCAAGGCAGAACAACAGGATGTGGCTGTCTGCTGAAAGGGTCATAGAGGGGCTGAGTTCTAAGAAACTAAGGTGACAAGATGAACTTCTCACTAACAAAGGGCAGTTAACAGAAACCACAAGTCATGCTAAGCAAATGCTGTTTTGACAAAGGTGTGAACGTAAAGTGTGTGCGAAGCATTAAGATGTTAAGTATAAATAGAGAGTGAGAGAGACTAGCTCCTCACTCCTCTCATGCATGCTCTGCTGTATGTGTGAGACGAGTCCTTGCAGCAAGTAAAAATTAAATCTACCTTCTCTGATATTACTGACTCTAAGTATTTCATTGAATTTCCACAACAGAATGGCGACGAGGATGGGATGCCAATCCTAAGGGAGAGACAACGGCCTGATCAGCTCATCAACTAAAACTGGTGATGACCCAAACCCCCCTCTGAGGGAAGTGGGAGTTGGATTTCCCTGGGAAACGGCATCCCAAGAAAGAACCCGTGGAATTAAGGAATACAACGGTAAAGTGATTTTAACTATTATCAAAAAAGGGAGCAGGGCGTTGGGTAACGCGCTAGACAAATCAGAAAGGGAGCAGGGCGTCGGGTAACGCGCTAGACAAATCAGAAAGGGAGCAGGGCGTCGGGTAACACGCTAGACAAATCAGAAAGGGAGCTGGGCGTCGGGTAACACGCAGACAAATCAGAAAGGGAGCAGGGCGTCGGGTAATACGCTAGAAAAGTGCACGTCTTAAAATTACTCAGAGGAATGTATCCGCCTGTGATAAGAATCAAAGTTACTCAGAGGAATAGTATCCGCCTGTGATAAAGTACTTAAAGTTACTCAGAGGAATGTATCCGCCTGTGATGAAATTATAAGTCTTAAAGTTATTCAGAGGAATGTATCCGCCTGTGATGAAATTATAAGTCTTAAAGTTATTCAGAGGAATGTATCCGCCTGTGATAATAATTGGAGTTACTCAGATCCGTCTGTAAGAATGGGGAACTCTCAAGAAAAAGAAAGGGGCGAAAAGCCCAGGCATAATACTGAGAGTGGTTTATCAGAGAAGGATGAGAAATTTCTCGTGAGAACATATGGGGTAAAATGATTAGAACATGTGAAATGGTTAAAAGAAAAAGGGTATACCATAGGTTTTAGTGTCTCTGGAAATCAAAGATTGAGACGAGAATTGGCAGATAAATTAAGACCAAGAAAAGGGGATCCGCCCTTGTCAGAAATTTTAGAAACAATAGATATGTTCGTGGAGGAGGCAAGCGCCAAATTAAAAGCCTCACTCTCCAAAGAATTACCAGGTTGTCCTTACTCTCCCCAAAAAGAAAGAAAAGCGCTACCTGTGTTAGGGGCCAGGCGAAAACACAGGGGAGGGGATCCCTATGATCCCTATGATCCCTATCCAGACTGGCCCCCCCCTCTGGAAACTCTCTCTCTCAGTCTTCTTTTCCAGGTACGAACTCCCGACTCCTCAAAACACACCTGGAGGAAGACGACCGACCCCCTCCCTATAATCCGAATAGACAAAGACCAAACCAGGAAGAACGAGCACAACAGCCGCCGTCTTCCTCCTCGTCTGGCCTCTACCCAAAACTACCAGACCCAGAATCAAAGAAACCATCCGAAGACGAATGGAAAGAAGAAAAGAAAGGACCTTACGACTTAAGGAGCCACAAACTGGTCAACAAGGAGGAACTGGGAGAATCAACTCGAGCTCGTTGATTGCTCGTTGATTGATACGTACAAAGACAATGGAGTCCCTCTGAGATTGCAGAAATAGGTGCCAGTCTTCCAGGAATCGACTCTGGGGGAGAGGTTCTGAGTGAAGCAACAAGGAGTTCTGCAAGGAATGCAGCCCCACCGCGGAAGAAGCCAAAAAGATATTCATCAAAAAGAACGGACTGAGCGCAGGCCGGAAAATGGAAGGGAAATGGATGGTAAGCGTCCGACGCGACAGGGTCGAATGGGACACGGAAAACGGTTATAAAGCTGCTGTTGACGAATTCTGCTGCTCCTTGAAATAAAGAAAGGTGTCCTATCGTCCTGTGTGGGGTATGAAACGGAATCCTTGGATTGTGTAATGCGTCACGCCCGACATAAAGAGAACCAGCTGAACGACGACAAGGACAAGATAGAAAAGAAGGTACGAGCCCTGCACCTCACCAACCTGGAAAGTCAAGTCCAAATACAAGGACTGGCAAAGAGGGAGAGGAAGAGGAAGGGGTAGAGGAGGAGGAAGAGGAGGAGCAAGATGGACGGGACAAAGGAACGACGGACAATGTTTTATTTGCGGACAAATGGGTCATTGGAAGTCTGGATGCCCCAACGAGGGAGGGGGAAATCAACACCAGCAAAAGCAACATGCAGACTGACCAGGTGGGAAACAGGAGGAGGGGGTGAGTACCGATCTTTTATTTCCTGCTCTTTGCAATGAAGAAAGCTTACGCATGATGAAAACTGATGTTAGCAACCCCTGGATAATGATTGATGTAAATAACACAAAAGTAAAATTCTTAGTGGATACCGGGGCTGCTATTGCAGTAATTAAGAGATCTGAACTACAAAGGGGCATAATAATAAGTAATGAATATGAAAACAGCATTGTAAGCCTCGGGTGAAGTGTTAAGAGAACCCTTCACCCGCCCAGTGAAAATCTCTTTCTGTGGTAAACAATGTGAAACAAAAATGCTGGTCAGTGATCAATGCCCCTGGAATTTATTAGGAAGAGATGTAATGTGTAAATTAGGGATCAAAATAGACTGTGATACTGAAGGAATGAATGTACGATGTGCAAAAGAACCAAAAATGACAGTTTATGAATGGGTATGGCCGAAAGGGTCAGATTTACGGGAATTTGCCATGATGGTGTGTGTAAATAGTGATTTTCAGAAGGTCTCCGATATGCATGTCACAGCAAATGTGACGTGGACAACGGACACCGAATATGAAGGAATTTGGGCAGGGAGGCAGTCAGATGAAATAACCTTGACTAATGTATATTGGAAAGAACATAAGTGTGCAGTGCAGGTGACTCTGACCGAAGAAGCACAGTCAGTGTACCGAGTTGAGAATGGGGTTCCACATTTGTCCCTAGCAAAAGGCAGGACGGATGAATGGAAAGATTTAGGACCCTTCGTAAAAGGGTGTAGTGAAGCCACTGACTGGACTGAGACTCATGACACAGGCATCTATTACTCTGAGCAATGTGCAGCGTATAAAAAAAAAACACTAAAACGCTGCACCACAATTAACCCAGCTACACTCATGCCACTCCCAGAAGACGGGGAGGGTCAAGACTGTCTGTCCGTCCTGTCCATCATGTGCACGCCGCGCCCTGATTTACAGGACACACCGCTTACTAACCCAGACTGCACGTTTTATGTAGATGGAAGCTCCACCAAAGCAAATAACACAACTGTATCCGGATATGCAGTAGTGTCAGACCATGGGGTGGTAGAAAGTGGCCCCCTAGGACCACTATCCGCGCAAGCTGCAGAACTAACAGCCCTAACACGCGCCTGCGAGCTTGCTAAAAATAAAACAGTAAACATCTACACGGATAGCAGATACGCGTTCGGGGTAGTGCATGACTTTGGGGCATTATGGAAACAGAGACAATTTCTGAAAGCTGACGGAAAACCAATATTACACCATAGGAAAGTAGCAGCCCTACTGGAAGCAATTTTATTACCAAAACAAATATCAGTCATGAAATGTGCTGCACATACTGGTGCAAAAGATGACATTGGCAAAGGAAACGACAGGGCAGACAAAACTGCAAAAGCTGCATGCTCCATGCCACTGTCATCACACATGCTAAAAAGCACGTTCAGCACAGATGACACTCTCAGTCTAACTGATATGGGGTAGTCGTGGCCTAATGGTGAGGGAGTTGGGCTTGTAATCAGAAGGTTGCGGGTTCGATTCCCACACCGGCAGGAATTGAAGGTGGGAATTGTGAATAAACAACACTCTCTCCACCTTCGATACCACGACTAAAGTGCCCTTGAGCAAGGCACCTAACCCCCAATTGCTCCCCGGGCGCTGTCGCAATAGCTGCCCACTGCTCCGGGTGTGTGTTCACTGTGTGTGTTTGTGTGTGTTCACTACTCACCGCTGTGTGTGTGCACTTGGGATGGGTTAAATGCAGAGCACCAATTTCGAGTATGGGTCACCATACTTGACAACACGTCATGACTTTCACTTTCACTTTCCACCCCCAAAGACCTATCTGATTGGAAAAAACGCCCTTTGTTCAAAAGACTCAAAGGGGGTATGGAGAGGCCAAGTACATGGCAAAAACAGACCATGTCTACCCAGACATTTTTTTCCAAATGTATTGCCAAATAACACACGGATTAGATCATGCAGGTAAAGGGGCTATGCTTAACAGTATTAATGAGTCATTTTTCACAAAAGGGTTTTCCACAGCGGCAGGAAAATATTGCGAGAGGTGTGTGACATGTGCCAGGTACAACACAGGAAGGGGTGAAAGAGTGGAGAGAGCAAGCCATCCTACGCCAGGCGAACCAATGGCACACGTCATGACGGACTACATAGAACTGACCCCCCACAAAGGTAAAAAGTACTGTCTGGTCATGGTGGACATGTTCTCCAAATGGGTGGAGGCAATGCCCACCACTAAGGCAGACTCAAGGGGGGTAGCAAAAATGTTACTAAAAGAAATAGTTCCAAGGTGGGGAATACCCCAAAAGATATCAAGTTATCAAGCACATTTTGTTAATTCAGCTATAAGACAATTGGGGGAACAATTAAAAATAAACCTCACACATCACTGTACCTATAAGCCAACCTCTGGAGGGGCAGTGGAGAGGGAAAATGGGACTCTAAAATCAAAATTAGCAAAGATAATGGCTGAAACTGGCCTGGGGTGGACTGATGCTCTCCCAGTGGCATTAATGTACATGAGAATGAGGGTAAGACCTGTGATGTGCCTGACACCATATGAAATGCTCTGGGGGAGGCCACCCCATATGGGGTGGAGCACTCCCTCAGTGGGTACAGAAGGAATTTATGGGTTAGAAAGCATGCTGGAATATTGCATTAATCTGGGAAAGGTTGCTCGTGATATCTCTGTCCAGTTGAAACAGGCGAGACCAGACCGCAGCAAAGGCGAGGTGACCCACAGGATCGAGCCAGGAGACTGGGTCGTGGTTAAGGACTGCAGAAGGCGAACGTGGAAAGCGGAAAGGTGGAACGGACCGTTCCTGGTGTTGCTGACCACCAGAACTGCAGTCAAGGTAGCTGAGAGAGCAACCTGGATTCACGTAAACCACTGCAAAAGGGTGCCAGGCCCCGACGAGAGCTTACAGGGAGCTGGAAACCCTGGGGACGAGGATACCGAGGACAGGCAGGATAGTTCGACCTCCACCCCAACTGGCCCATCCCAAGGAGCAACCCAGGAGCCACCAGAAGGGAACAACAAAACTTCGAGACCCAGGCCAGACAAGCAGTGCTAAGTGACCCGGCTGTTATAGCTGTTGCTAAAGAGACTATAACTGACTGTGGGGAAGGAGAATACACAAAAGTGGTCTTAGTATTAACTCCAAAAGGGTGGGTACCGAGTGTAGACGAAACACAAGGGAGCGTGACAGTTGAGAGAAAGAAACCAGTCTTAATATGGCCCCTAAATCGCCTTGGGTGTTGGCGATGGTACTGGGAATCCCGCATATAGGCCAGATGAGGATTCAGGTGACGAAGAAAACTGGTAATGAAGATTCTAATGAAAAGGGAAACCAGAGTTAGAATTGGATAAAATGTCATTCGGACAAAGAGTGGAATGTAATGGAAATTTTTATCTTTCATTTTATTTTTGTTAAGCTTATGGGCATAAGGCATTAAGAAGTTATAAGTGTTCATATTATAGTGTCTCTCATGACATTTTCTCTGTAACTGCTCAAGGCAGAACAACAGGATGTGGCTGTCTGCTGAAAGGGTCATAGAGGGGCTGAGTTCTAAGAAACTAAGGTGACAAGATGAACTTCTCACTAACAAAGGGCAGTTAACAGAAACCACAAGCCATGCTAAGCAAATGCTTTTTTGACAAAGGTGTGAACGTAAAGTGTGTGCGAAGCATTAAGATGTTAAGTATAAATAGAGAGTGAGAGAGACTAGCTCCTCACTCCTCTCATGCATGCTCTGCTGTATGTGTGAGACGAGTCCTTGCAGCAAGTAAAAATTAAATCTACCTTCTCTGATATTACTGACTCTAAGTATTTCATTGAATTTCCACAACATGCTTTTACCAAAGTAAAGCCAGCTGCGACAAAAATATTGGTGTGTACCTATTAGAAAAACTACGGTTTGGTATCTAAATCATTGTTACCATTGTTTATTGGTATTCAGTATTGAATTGTTGGTATTGTGATTAAATAAAGTATGATCAGTGAATTCATCATATCAACCGCTGAAAACAAATAAATAAAAAAATAAATAAAGAGGAGAAGACGACATACCTCTTTTCAATAATGCTAGGATTTGCGCTCACCAGGTGTGTTCTGGTACCAACATCAGCGGTGTACTCTTTGGACAGAGGGGGAAGATTACATCTAGAGGTAGAGGAGATGGAGAGAGATTGAAGAAAAAGTGTTGGGAGTGATGTTACTCAGTCTATGTCATGACCAAGTGTTGTTGTTAAAAACAACAAAGTCTTACATTTCTTGTCCAATTAATCTTAGGTACCTAGGCCCGGTTGCATGAAAGCCCTTAAGTTAAGAAAACCCTTAGTCATAAGGTTAAGGGTACCCTTAGTGAAACATGGGTTGCAAGAAAAAAACCTCAAGGCTGTCACTAAGTATTTCCCTTAAGTGCTTAAGTGTTCCCTTAAGTTCTGCTATGCGTTGCAACAAAGTCCTTAGTAATCATTTAGCCAAAAAAAAATAAAGGGACCAAAATAGTCATCTGCTGAACTCAAACACGATGGATGATTTCATGTTAACTGAGAAAGAGGAAGTACTAATGTGAATTTTTAGCGGTCAAAATAAGCCTGTTGAAACTATTATGTGAAACAGAGTAAAAAATAAAAATAAATGAACACAGTGTTATAATATTTTTATTTATTCCACTTGTACTTGAATTAACTATCTCATGCCAGGCTTTTGTTTTATGCGCAAGAGTGACTGATTATAGTGGCAGGCTTGGGTGTTTCCCCCCCTTTTAAAAAAAAAAAAAAAAAGAACCAACTTTTTTATCCTTGGTGCAGTTTGGTTTAGATTTCTGTTTTTAGCACACAGGACTCAGTGTCGAGCAGTGCCGTATATAGGTCACCGAACGCATCATTAAGTGAATAATCACCAAACAGGCAATGTTGATGCGTGAGTACAATATCAATGAGTTGGTTAAATATAATGTAATTTAATGGAAAACTATGTGAGTGGCACGGCAGGAGTTTGAGTATCCTCTAGTGTCGTAGCTGTACTCATAGAAACAATGTGCTTGAATATATACATAATGCTTAGTAAGGGTGACAGTTAAAACGTTTCTTGCAACACTCTTGCCTCAGGGATTTTCCCCCTTACCCTTACTTAAGAGGTTTCATACAACCTGGCCCTGGTCTTATTGTAAGTGACTTGTCAATGTATGTTATTTGTTAGATTCTTAAGGAAAGCTGTTGTGTTCCACAAAAGAAAATATGGGTCTGGAAGGACATTAACATCTAAATCCTGCTCCTGGAGGGCCACCTTCCTGCAGAATTTAGCTCTAGTCCTAATTAACCACACCTGAACCAGCTAATCAAGGTCTTCAGCATCTAGACAAGCAAGAAGTGGCCCTCCAGGAGCAGGATTGGACACTCCCGGGTTAGCACTTAGCGACACACTCTTGCCCCTGGCTCACTGATACTCTTTGTGACTATTGGATCAAGCTCAGAGCTGATGAGAAAAAAAGGCAAAAATCAAAAACAGATCACCTAAGCAAGAATCAATCTTTCCTCTGCCCTCCCTTTGTGTTTCTTCCAGCATGGATTGGTGACCACTTTTCTATGCCACACAACCCACAACCAACCATTGCCTACATGCACTGCTCTATTCTTTCCTTATTCCATCCCGTAGACCAGAATCTTCTGCAGGAGACTCCAACAATGTTACTAGCTTTCAGGGAAAGTTGCAAGTCCTGACAGAGGTGATTATGACATAATTAACCAGACTGCTAAGGTAGGTAATCAACTGCTAAAAAAACAAAACTAAACCTTACAGCAGTCAATTACAGACTAGTCTCTCTCCTTCCTCTTTTGTCAAAACTCCTAGGTGCTTAATTAGTTCTATGGTTTTCTCTCACAGAACAAGCTATTTGATTATCAATCTGGGTTTCAAAAGCAGACATTCCTGCTGGCTTTCAATAAATCTCTACAGCTTGCAAAAGTAAACTCCAGATCATCTGACCTCATTGCTTTGCTGACTTGTATACTGTAATGTTAATCATCAGATCCTTCTATCCAACCATTCTGACCTATGAGCATCACAGGTATGGCAAATCAATGGTTTAAGTCTTGCCTCACAGGCAGATCCTTCAAGGTTTTCTGGAGAGAAGGGATGTCTGAGTTAATCACTGGGGTGCCTCAAGTTTCAGTGCTTGGCCCTCTCCTTTTCTTACAATATACACAACCTCACTAAGCTTGATCAAAAATAGGCATGTCATTTCTTGTGGAAACCTGACAACCCCAATGTTCAGCTTTCATCTCTGCTTGCCCTTCAGACATTTCGGCCTAGATATAGAAAGTCACCTCCAGCTTAACCTTGTTAGTTACTCAACCCGTTAGTTGACCACCACATCACAGTTCAATTGGATTTGCCAACACTAATGCCAACCAGGACAGTAAGAAACCTGGTGGTATTATCTGATGACCAGCTTACTTTCCACATTTAAAAAAAAACCTAGTCATAGAGAGGGTTAATGTTTTATAACATTTTAAGACTGTACTACTTCAATGCTCTATTGGCCAGCCTCCCAAAGAACACATACAAGGCAGTGCAACTGGTCATTGGTCTTACTCCAATGTCTACCTGTAGCTGCCTAATTCAAATTCAAAGATGACTACAAGTGTATGACTCCTGCAATTTGAATGAGTGGTGCAAAACAGTCCTTCACAATGAAGCATTTTCACTTCTCTTATATGGAACAAATGGCCAACCTTCACCCAATTTGCTGAGACCATCTCAAGAAACAGAAGGAACAGAAACAAAGTCCGACCTTTTCTGCAACCTTAAATAAAGACACTTACTGTTTTAAAAGAGTTCTCCATTTCTGCATTTCATCTTTGCTCTAGCTTGAGTACCAATACATGTACATGCAAATATGTTTATATTAAAACTTAATATTCTGTACTGCAAATATTGTTGGATACATATAATAAACATAAATGTACATTTAATTCCGTTAGATTCTTTACATGATGACACAATCAGCCAGTCCACAACAAGGAAAAATTACCATCTTCTCACCTCATGATAAAGTCAGCTTGGTCAATTTCCTTTCCACAGCCACTGTGTTTCAGTACGCCTCCATTGCCCACAACCGAACACTTCTTCAGAGGAAGCTGCAATGGTGTATCCTAGCAACACAGAAACAGTGGGAGTAACACAAGTGGGTCAAAGAATAAAGAGCCACACACAAATTACATTTCAATTGGTTTCTTTTGATGAATACATATTCAAATCAAGGATACTTCAATATTCATTTACTTCAAAGTGTGGTGAACCTCAGAGCAAAACTGAATCGATGAAAAGACCCTTTGTAAGATCCCCTGGTGATTCATTTGCACCACAGGCCAGCATTTTCATCTCACACATTCATAATTATACACTCAGACATTTTCCTTCTAAATGAGTTTTAGGATTTTTCTTGGTAAGAATCTACAAACCAAAACTAGATTCCTACATTATCTGAAGAAAACTGGTTGTGCTTGGCAAGAGCATCGTGGGTAGTTGGTGAGCAGTTGATACACTGTTGCTAAGGTGCTCTGAGTGGTTTGCCAAGTGGTTGCTAGGGTAGTTTTTAGACTATTGCTAAAATCAATTAAATTAATTATTATTATGAATAAATCAAGTACAAAGCTGGACACTTCAGTATATATACATAATATGCACGACATTACCATTAAGCATATGGTATTTTGACTTGAGCCAGTTAATGTGATGAATTACACTTGTAAATCCACAATCGATCAATAAACCAACCAACCAACCAATCAATCAACAGCATTCACTTTGAAACCAGTTAGTGCAAATTCATGCAAAACCCCCCCTGAAAAATTTAGCTCTTGTATGATAATTTTAGCGCTCTTTTATTTGGCATGAATGCTACACAATGCTCTGATAAACATATTACTTTTTTTTTCTGCAGATGGTTAAATTTAATTTCTGGAAGTCTGCTGTATGCTGACACTGTTGTCCTTCTGAAACCTAAAACTGGGATTGACACTGAGGATCCTTTAAGTCTATGTGTGTAAACGTAAATCTTTTTAATGGCTTTTCTGGACAAAAACGACCAATTTAGAACTAAATCTACTATCAAATATTTCAAAGGAAAAAAAAGACAGTGTCCATAGTGAAATAGTCTCATTGAGATCTCACTGAATAAACGTGAAAATCACAGTGCAACTAGATTCGAATGATGTGTGGGCGATTGTGAGTGTGTAGTATATTGTGTTGCGCATTTGTGTGTCCATCAATAATGAGCGTGGGCTCTGAGACAGTGTAAGAGGAACACTGCGACTGAAAGGCGGCATGGTGCCCAGTACAGGACAATAAGGACCCATGCGGCTGTCTCTCCAATGCCTGTTTATTTTTAGAAGGCAGAGTGCTGCGCTGATCCTCGTGGAGAGTGGGGGTGGAAAGAAAAGAAAAGATCTGGACCAGCTTACTGTAAGAAGCTATGTGGAACTTTAATCTAAAACATGAGATGTTTTTTTAAGTAAGCAATTTTCACTCGGCAGACTATCAAATGGACAACAAAAAATCTGATTTGCACTTAAATGGAGGATCCAAGCCATATCTAGACTAGAGACCAGAATAGAGAGCACAGACTTGGGATGGAACTTCTCAGCAACCACCAAAAACACAACAGCAAGTTCAAATTTTTAGGTAAAATTGTAGTGACATGATTAAAATGGCTAGATTTTGGTCCATTAAACATTTGATGACTGATTGTTTTAATGTTTTAACACAATATTAAATATGAAATGGTGGGAACGATTTTCAGGAATGGCATTTTCTTCAACTGTCAAAACACACTTTACCTAGAAATTATGCTGTAATATTAAGGAGTGTCACAGGTTAACCTGTTGACTATAAACTTGGACTTACAAACATACCACCATTTCACTTGTACTGTTATAGTTTGCTACTGCTGTTTTTGTTTTCAAGTCTTTATAGTTTGTTTTCTTAAAGTTTGTCATTAGTTTTTCAAAATGAACAAAATACCAAAACACAATAATTCATGTAACATTTACCTTTATTTTTCCATAAGTTTTTTCTCAAATTTTGTTTGTTAAACTTACCGGATCACACCAAGCACAACCAAACCCATAATCCAGGTCAAACTGTTCTTTAAAGAGGACTGCCACATCACTTCCTGTGGAAACATCCATTTTTGGTGATGTCAGAGGGGGATAATTTAGAAACTGTTGTTTTTGCCATTTAATTTGTTGTTATGCTCTTTTTATGTTAATAGTTGTAGTATTAGCTTTTTGGGAGGTTTAAGTCTTTTTGTGTTTGGTGTAGGTAATTTAATTTCATTGTTACAAATGTTTAGTTTTAGTTATGGTGATGGTAGGCCTTGTAGGTGGGGCTTCAGCCTATAAATAGGCTGTCTGGCTAAATTTGTGCAGTCTGATGGTGGACTCAGTGTTGGAAAGTTGGACCTTTATGGTATAGCCAAATTTAGCACATTGTTGCTGTTTATTTTCTTTTTGTACAGTTTTTTATTTTATTTTTTTGTTCTCCTGAACTGTAAATATTTTTGGGCACTTCCAATAAATCACCCTTTTGGACTTACATCAACTTTTTGTACAGCACGCCGTTTACTTTTTCCACTCCAACTGGTCGGCCTCCCCACATATGGTGTCAGAAGTGGGATGTTCTCACCAGTGAGTGACGTGCCTGTGTAAATTACTGCCCTGCTGACATGCCACCAAAAACGAGGAGTCAGCCTATGGAGGACAGAGATGCAGAGGTGGACCAAGGTGCTGTTGGAGGAGTTGCAGAGGAGCGGTTCCTACCTACAGAAGTCTCAACCACTGGAGGAGATGCTGCCATCACAGCGCTGGCACAAATGTTCCAGTCATTCATGCAGTATCAAAAGGACCGGGATGAGAGGCAGGAGAAAGAGGCTTCTCGCCGTGAGCAAAATTACAAGGTTCTCAGCCACCAAGTCACCCAAATGCAGCTTGACATGGAGCGGACAAGACTTGGAGCTTCAGAAAGACCTGCAATGCGGTTGATAGACCACGAACCTCGAATAGCCAAGCTGGAGGACAGCGATGATATTGAGAACTACCTGACCACTTTTGAAAGACTTGCAGAGGTGTATCAGTGGCCACGGGAGGACTGGGCTGTCCGCCTTATTCCCTTGTTAGCGGGCAAGGCCCGAAGTGCTTTTGTGGCTATGAACCCCTTACAAACCAGAGACTATGACCAAGTGAAAGCTGCAATTCTAAAAAAATATGAAATCAGTGCAGAGACATACCGGTTGAGATTCCGGTCCCTTAGTTGCCCTGCAGATGAGACCCCTACCGAGCTCTACATTCGACTGAAGGACTTATTCTTCAAATGGGTACACTATGAGCAAAGTAATAAGAGGGACATTATGGAGACCCTTGTGCTGGAGCAGTACTTGCGAGTGTTGTACCCTGAGGTGAGGACTTGGGTAAAAGAAAGGGATCCTGACACTGCTGCAGATGCTGCAAAATTGGTTGAGGCCTACATTGCTGCACGAAAGGGACCAGGAACTACTCGATATGCTGGCATCCTACAGCCTTTGAAGGGTAAGTCTGAAGGGTTGGGGGTGGGTTCAAACTCTCAAAGTGGCCCTAAGATCCTAAAGCCCAATCATGTGAAACCACCAACATATGCCACAACACCCCAGACAACAGTTAAGGGAGAGAGTGTTATATGCTATAACTGTGGTGAGCCAGGACATACTAGGCCTGTCTGCCCACTTAAAAAGCCCAAAGCAACTGGTCTTTGTTATGTACCCCGGCCAGAACAGTTAAGAATACAGCCCGATAGGGAGCCAATAATCACTGTACTGTTAAATGGTAAACCCCTTTCAGCTTTGGTGGACACAGGTTGTTCTCAAACGCTGGTACAGGCCCAATATATACCCAGAGAATCCTGGAGTGAAGGAGAGGCAGTAACAGTTTGTTGTGTGCATGGGGATAGCGCTGAGTTGCCTACTGCTGAGGTTTATATTGAGGTCTGTAATCAGTCATATCTAATGAATGTTGGTGTTGCCACCAAGTTACCCTATCCTGTGCTGTTAGGTGTCGACTTCCCTGTATTAGCGGAATTACTGCAAGACACTGTATGGTGTGGTGTTGTCACAAGAGCCCAAGCAAAGCAGTCTACTCAGAGTCCATTGCCCCAAGAAACAAACCCAGACACACTGCAAGAAATGCCATTCAGCTCTGAGACTAGTTTAGGTGAGTCAAGGCCTACAGAGCAGGAAAGGCTGCAGAAACGTAGGGAGTGGGTTGAGGAGTTGTTAGAAACTTCGGAGCAAGCTGAGGAAGGGGCAGAAGAACCCGAACTTACTGAGGCAGACATGGTTGTCCATGGTAACCTAGCCCAGCTTCAGCATGAGGACTCAACCTTAGCTGAATGTTTTAAACAGGCTGAGGAAAATGGAGGTGTTCTGTCTTTGCTTGGTGAAACTTTTGTCGTGCAAAATGGTCTTTTATATAGACAGAGTAAGGAAGATGGACTGCAGCTGATAGTACCAAAGGCATACAGGAAGAAGGTATTAGAGCTTGGGCATTCTATTCCCTGGGCAGGTCATTTGGCTTTTATGAAGACATTAATGCGAATTGCCAAACGATTTTACTGGCCAAAGATGTACAGTGAGGTTAAAGAGTTCTGTAAATCATGTCCAGAATGCCAGCTCACTACTGGCCGTACCCCTGCCTATGCACCACTCATACCACTTCCAGTTGTTGACACTCCTTTTGAGCGAATAGGAATTGACATAGTTGGGCCTGTGGAGAAGAGTCAGAGAGGGAACAGATTTATCTTAGTTATTTGTGATTACGCTACCAGGTACCCTGAGGCATACCCACTACGAGAGGTCACAGCTAAGCAAATAGCCACTGTACTCCTACGATTTTTCTCGCAGGTTGGCATACCCCAGGAAGTGCTCACAGATCAGGGCACAAACTTCATGAGTCGCACCCTCCACAAGGTATATCAATTGCTGGGCATAAAGAGAGTACGAACCACCCCTTACCATCCTCAGACTGATGGTTTGGTTGAACGTTTCAACCAGACCTTGAAAACCATGCTGAGGAAGTATGTTTCTGACACTGGCAAGGACTGGGACAAGTGGCTTCCATTCCTCTTGTTTGCATATAGGGAGGTACCTCAGGCATCTACAGGGTTCTCGCCATTCGAATTGTTGTATGCTCATAAAGTCAGAGGGCCTCTGGATGTACTGAGGGAAAGTTGGGAAGCACCTGATAAACCAGGCAAGAAAAACATTCTCTCCTATGTTCTAAAGATGAGAGAACATCTGCAGAAGACAACAGCCCTGGCACGAGAAAACCTCCTGCAGTCTCAAGCACGCCAGAAAGAGTGGTATGACCGAACAGCCAGATCCCGTACTTTTGAGCCAGGTGAGAAGGTCTTGTTGTTGTTACCCACAAGTGAGCATAGACTGTTGGCTAAGTGGCAGGGTCCCTACCAAATAAAACGGAAAGTGGGTCCTGTGACATATGAGATAGAGATCCCATCAAGGACCCAGCCCTTACAAATCTTCCATGTCAATATGTTGAAGAAGTGGTATGCTCGTTCTACGCAACCAGACCCTACATCTGAGGAAGTACCTGGTACAACAACAGCCTTGTTTGTGAGATCAGTAGAGGGAGAGGAGGAAATGGAGGAGCAATACCTGCCTGGTCGTCAGGGCAACAGTCAGCTGAGCCTGGAGCACCTGGAAGAGGGACAAAGGCAGGAACTTCTACAGTGCCTCCCAGCCCAACTCTTTATGGAGACACCAGGCAGAACAAGTGTGATCCACCATCACATCACTCTCAAAGATCCCAAACCCTTTCGTCAGCCAGTATACCGGGTTCCTGAGAAACTTCTGCCAGTTATGAAGGAAGAGTTGGAGACCATGCAGAGTCTTGGTGTAATTGAACCTTCAACCAGTGAATGGAGCAATCCCATTGTTCTAGTGCCTAAGAAGGATGGCAGTCTTCGATTCTGTCTGGATTTCCGCAAGCTCAATAGTGTGAGTAAATTTGACCCGTATCCCATGCCAAGAGTGGACGAGTTAGTGGAGAGTCTTGGAAGAGCAAAGTATCTCACCACACTTGACCTCTGCAAGGGGTACTGGCAAGTCCCACTAAATCCAGAGAGTAAGGAGATGACTGCTTTTAAAACACCCTTTGGACATTATCAGTTCCGTGTCCTTCCCTTTGGGCTTCATGGAGCACCAGCTACCTTCCAAAGGATGATGGACCAGATCCTCCGTGGGACTGAAAAGTTTGCTGCTGCATACTTGGATGATATCATCATCTTCAGTCAAAATTGGCAGGAGCATCTGGGTCATCTGAAGGACGTCCTGCTGAGAATTAAGAATGCTGGTCTAACCATCCGCCCAGACAAATGCACCATAGCTAGGACTGAGACACAATACCTAGGATATGTGCTGGGTCATGGCGTAATACGCCCACAGGTGGGGAAAGTGGAGGCCATCAAGAATGCAGAACGGCCGGTGACCAAGAAACAAGTCCGTTCTTTCCTAGGACTTGTGGGATGGTACAGGCGTTTCATTCCCAACTTCTCTGAACGAGCCTTTACCCTTACCGATTTAACTAAAAAAGACAAGCCGAATAAACTTAACTGGACTCAGGACTGTGAGAAGGCTTTCCAGGACCTAAAGGACTCCTTATGTACAGAGCCTGTTTTACAGAGTCCAGACTTTGAGAAGACTTTCACCGTGCAGACCGATGCTTCTGAGCATGGCATTGGGGCTGTACTACTTCAAGAAGGTCAAGGGCAGCTCCAACCAATTGCCTACATCAGTAGAAAGCTTCTTCCACGTGAATCCAGGTATTCTACAGTTGAGAAAGAGTGCCTGGCAATTAAATGGGCCTTAGACTCTTTAAGATATTATCTGGTGGGACGCAAATTCAAGCTTGAGACTGATCACCGGGCATTGGCCTGGTTGGGCCGTATGAGGGACACAAATGCCCGTATTACCAGATGGTTTTTAGCCATCCAGCCATTTGACTTTGAAATTTTGTACAAAACTGGGTCACAAAATTGTACAGCAGATTACCTCTCTAGGACACCTCAGGTGTCTGAGGAAGGGGGGAGAAATGTCACAGGTTAACCTGTTGACTATAAACTTGGACTTACAAACATACCACCATTTCACTTGTACTGTTATAGTTTGCTACTGCTGTTTTTGTTTTCAAGTCTTTATAGTTTGTTTTCTTAAAGTTTGTCATTAGTTTTTCAAAATGAACAAAATACCAAAACACAATAATTCATGTAACATTTACCTTTATTTTTCCATAAGTTTTTTCTCAAATTTTGTTTGTTAAACTTACCGGATCACACCAAGCACAACCAAACCCATAATCCAGGTCAAACTGTTCTTTAAAGAGGACTGCCACATCACTTCCTGTGGAAACATCCATTTTTGGTGATGTCAGAGGGGGATAATTTAGAAACTGTTGTTTTTGCCATTTAATTTGTTGTTATGCTCTTTTTATGTTAATAGTTGTAGTATTAGCTTTTTGGGAGGTTTAAGTCTTTTTGTGTTTGGTGTAGGTAATTTAATTTCATTGTTACAAATGTTTAGTTTTAGTTATGGTGATGGTAGGCCTTGTAGGTGGGGCTTCAGCCTATAAATAGGCTGTCTGGCTAAATTTGTGCAGTCTGATGGTGGACTCAGTGTTGGAAAGTTGGACCTTTATGGTATAGCCAAATTTAGCACATTGTTGCTGTTTATTTTCTTTTTGTACAGTTTTTTATTTTATTTTTTTGTTCTCCTGAACTGTAAATATTTTTGGGCACTTCCAATAAATCACCCTTTTGGACTTACATCAACTTTTTGTACAGCACGCCGTTTACTTTTTCCACTCCAACTGGTCGGCCTCCCCACAAGGAGGAAACCAACAATTATTTGCTTTCTACGGATTCAACTGAAGCGTTGAGCATAGGAATAAAACAGAAAACGTAAGGGTGGGCAGATTGATGGTTCATAAAGAATTAAAGTAGAAATGCATGAACGCAAACATGGTGAAAATACATTGATATGCATCAAATAACTCCACACACGGAAGAATTATCTGTTAAATATTAGTTTGCCGGTTAGAGTTTTGTATTGTTATAAAACGTAAAGCTGATGCAAGACTTTAGTTATTCGTTATGATCTTATCTTTTAGTGCCCATTTACATAACACAGTTTTCAATTAAGAAGTGGGAAACATTTCAAGCATTTACACAACAGGGGGCAGCGTAATGGATACATATTATATTGGAATCGGATAAATAATTACATTTCACAGGTATCCTGGAATTCTCCAGTCACTCATTTTCACGCTGTGAAAACATGCATCACATATTAAAAATCTGTGTAAGCACACATTTTTGTATATACTGCCACTTATGTCTCAGTATAATTAATCATGTAACAGCAAAATCTAGTCATTTTATTGGCTCATTGACTTCTATGAAAGATAGTACCTGAACAAAGAAAGGGTAGGTTTCATTGTTGACTGTATGGTAATGGTAGATCTCCCCATCATACCACAAGACTTTGCCTATTGGTGAGTTCTCCTTAGTAACTGCAAACATCCTCTTTGGTTCACAGCATTCAGTCAGCAGCTTTCTGCGAAACAACACAAAAAGTAACTTAAACAGATGCAAAAATAGACAAAGGGGAAACCTACATACAGGCCTCGATATGATTGGGTGAGGGGAGTGAGGGATGGAAACCCCTTTGTTAAAAAAAACACACACACAAAAAATCCATCCAAAACCATCATTGCCCTAACCATCCCCTTTATATTAACAGTGCTTTGTATTGTGTATTATGTAAAACTTTCGCGCTGTTAAAAATGGCCAAGAGAACGGTTCTTTTGACATTCTTTAAAAAGAAGAGAACAGGAGGCATAATTCTTTATTATATGTATATAACATATATATACAGGGTTGGGGAGTAACGAAATACATGTAACTTAGTTACGCATTTAAAATACAAAATTTGAGTAACTGTATTTCATTAAAGTTACATTTTAAATGGGTGGTAATCAGATTACAGTTACATCTGATAGCAAGATCCAACCCCAAATTTAGATTTAGATGACCAAAGTGATTACTTTAAATTTTGAGAATAAATGACATCAAAATTCGGAGTTTAAGACTTACAATTGCAACTTTATATCATGAGAAAAACTTTTTTCTGTGTGTTACATACTTATAAGTATTCCAAAGTATTTAGATTAAGTTATAAAACTTGGGTAATCTAACGAAATATGTTACAAATTACTTTTTAAAGTATGTATTTTGTAATCTGTAGTGAAATACATTTTAAAACTAACCTACCCAGCCTTATATATACATACATATACACACACAGTGGGGCAAAAAAGTATTTAGTCAGCCACCAATTGTGCAAGTTCTCCCACTTAAAAAGATGAGAGAGGGCTGTAATTTTCATCATAGGTACACTTCAACAATGAGAGATATAATGAGAATGCAACGTTGCATCATTTCTAAGATAAGCGATGCATCGTTTCTAACATATTTGCATCGGTAAATATATATATATATATATAAATCAATATATGTTATATGTAGATTGATCTCTCCTCTCTAAACTGTTTCTCTAGTTCTCTCATCACCATTGCTCTCTTGTGAATATGATGTAATTTATCACACCCCTACGGAGAGAGATTAACATCGCTCTACAATGTTTGTGAAAGAAGCGTTAGAATTCAGAAGACATTTAAGTTAATTTATGATTTATTCTCTGTGTTTGAATCAAAGAAATAAAAGCAGACTATCTGTGCCATATTCAGGGATGTGAAAACACGGATGGAATCCATTCATAAAAAACAGAATTTACTGTAATGCGGAATGTCACATTTGTACAATTAAAATTGCGATATGGACTAGTGTCTGTGAATATTATACTGCAAAAAGCCTGAAAATATGAATATGATTCCTGCATGTTCTGAGTGAATGCCCAGACATGCAAATATGTTGTTTTTTTTAATTCAAGAACCATACAAATATACAAACACCTTCAGGAGAACATTAGAGTTAAGAAATAAAAGACATTTGTAAGTAAAGTGAAATAATTAAAGGAAATGTTAAGAATCGTTTACATACACATGAAGAGGACACATAAAAGAGAGAAAAAAAAGGGGTCAATACATGAGAAAGCTGATTAAACTTGACCATCAGAGCCATTACAAAAGAATTATTCATATAACATTAGAAATCGACCACATTTTGCATTACTAGTTAACCTAAAAGATTTAAGCAGCGAGTCTTCCTCAATCAAAAAATGTGAGAGAGCAGGAAGTGAGCTCAGAAATTTCTGTTTATGAATGAAAAATTTCTGGTTGTACAATATATGGCTCTTAACCAGTTGCACTAGACCTGAGGGAATAGCTTTCATCACCATATTATATTCTTTAAAAGGAATAGGGAAGTCATGAACAGTCATAAAACACTCATAGGACACAATAATACCAGAATTGTCAAATAAAGAGGATAGAACAAATGAGGAACCTCTATTAAACCAATTGGGGGGAAAAGAGAGATTTGTTTCTAACAGTTATATTCATATTATTCCACAGAAGAGTTTTGTGGGGGGTATTTATAGTTAAATAAATACCTAAATACTTTACTGTGTCTTTGACTGGAATACCATAAATCAACGTATCGTCGCAATTATGCAGAGATATTATCTCACAATTGGATATATTTGACTTCAATCCAGAAGCATACGGGAACTTTTTAACTATCTTAATGGCACTAGAAATTTGACCTTTATCCTTTAAAAAAAAGAGTGGTGTCATCAGCCATCTGCGGAATTTTGATTTACACGCAAATATGTTTAATACAAATACTGAAGCATGAATGACGCTTGCGCTGTTTTTTCTATATGACAACATGAACACAAACTTCATCTCCAAAACTGCTCTGAGAGTCACTTCATGAGCATTTTACCTTTCATTTCAGAAAAATCTATTGTTATATAATAAACACACAGAAACTTCAAGATTAATCATCCGCAAACCATCAAAATAAAAGTTCGGTATAACTTTTAATAGAAATATGGCCCTATTACTGTGTACTACTATTGTATTACTGTTGTATGGCCAAATGTATGTCTTAATTTAATACTACTACTACTAATAATAATAGAATAATTGTTACGTTTTTTGAAGGAATAATCACACAATTTTTCATCCATGTTTTAATTTTAACAGCAATTTGGGAAAAAAATAGAATGAGAAAAAAGAAAAAAGTTTAGAGCCCTTCATATTGAATTGCATAGCATCATATTTTTTCCCATTGTATCATATTGCATTGAATCGCACTGTGTTGAATCGAATTGAAAATCGGATCGTACTGAATCGCAATAGGTGTGAATATCGCATCGCATCAGTAAGCTGCTTCATTTTTAATGTATTGTATCGTTGGCTATGCATCGGCCTCAGTTAAGGAGATGCACATCCCTAATAGATATATTATATAACATTTAAAAACGTTAAAGTTAAAATCTAATGACGTTTTTTCGCATCCCGCTATTTTTATTTATTTTGTGGATTACTTTAATAAGAATTAGTAGGAGGGAAAATGTGGTTATTAAAATAAATGCCACACTGCAAAACAACCCTAACGCTCATAAACTAGGCTTCGCTTTCTTTGTAAAATAGAATTTAATACACCAAACATGAAATTCACGTCTTTATGACGTCACAATGGACAGCCGTTCTGAGAGTTCAGAGCGGGGACAGATAGCGTTCAAAACGAATCTGCCCCTCTGCGCATGCGCGTTTCTTAATCGGTTTTTCGGGAAGATATCTGTACTCTGTAATACTCATACATCAGCACGAGAGCCAGATTACATGGACGAGATATTGATTGCAACCAATCTACGGGCAACTGAGACTAAAATTTCATTTGAAATGGCATCACAGAACTAATTAATATAGCATACGTGGCCTTGCATATCATCTTCCGATCACTGAACAAATGAATGTGATACTAAACGGACGGAAATACCTGTACAGATCTACTCCCGTTTGGTTTCTGCTCCATGTTCGTCCCTGCCGCAGAACCTCATCCACCATTTCCTTGTCACTAGGTATCCTGTACACTGGGAAGATATAGAGCCACAACAACGCCAGCACACCCAGAGTGGCCCATATATACTTGCTCCTGTGACATCTCAAAGACACCATTCCGCCGGTCTGATCAGACAAACGCCTAGTTCAAAAACACGTGCTCGCGACCGACAAGTTTATTTTGGTGCCACTGCCATTGGGAGCAAAATGCCGCTTCAAATACCGTTATCCTGCTATTTCCATCACGCGGCGTTAAAGAGGCCAACAGTGGTGCATCAGTGTCAGATTTTCATGCATGCATTAAATTCCTCCTCATTTCTCCTGATGGATGAGCTCACAATCTCGGGCGGGATCTGGTGGATGCGGGCGAATCGACTTCACCGGTTCCGTCTGGCCAAACAGTTGGAATCTCACGGGGTTTTATACGGGATCCAGATATATTCTACCCCCATCACTTCTAATGCAGACCGTCTTGAGCTCTACAACAAATCTGATCCCTGCGCTATCCGGCTTCATATCGCCTTTATCACCGCATCACGGCCTTTTTCTTTTTTCCCGCTATACACATTAATTTTGTAAAGCCTTTCCTCCCAATCTGTCCGTCTCGGATGTAATCTTCCGAATAAGTGAGAGACAAAGCTCAGTTTGTTGCGAGTGGTTTACCACGCATCATTGTCCTCATTATTTGTTATCGTGCTGCCCCCTTCTGGTTAATTTAGTCACATGACAACGGATGTGTAGCCGTGAGTAGCCCACGTGCGAAATGGTCCTAATGGTGAAAACACGTTTCCGTTTAGCTTAATATGCTGATTTGCTGCTGAAGAAACATGTATTGTTATTAGCAATATTGAAAACAGATGTGTACATTTTTTCAGGATTCTTTAATGAATAGAAAGTTCAAAGTATTACAATTCACAATGTAGATTTCTACGTTAAGAACAACAGTGTGGTCACTTCAAGTGTTTTTATCTAAAGAGAAAGGAAACAACATAAACACACAAATAACACCTTCCATTTTCAATTTGCCTTAAACAAACAGACCCCTAGAGGGACTATATGGCAAGCTGCTTTGACTTTTATTCATTCTCAGGATATGAACTTGTGATATCAACAACTACATTTTTACTAGTTAAATGTTAATCCCTGATATCAGCAGTTCAATTTTCACTAGTTAAAATGCTATTTTTTGATATCAACAATTCAATTTCCACTAGTACAAATTATAATTCTTGATATTGTAATGTAATTGTATTTTTACTAGTGAAATCTCGCCATAGGCTGCAATTCTATAGCAAGCCGTTTTGACTTTTATTCATTCTCAGGATATGAACTTTCACTAGTTAAAATGTTAATTCTTGATATCAGGAATTAATTTCCACTAGTAACAATGGCAATTTTTGATATCAAGAATTATATTTCGACTAGTAACAAAGTTCATTCTTGATATCAAGAATTGTATTTTTACTAGTGAAATCTCACCATAGGCTGCCATTCAAATTCAATTGTTGATATTAAGAATTGATTTCTCACTAGTTGAAATTCCAGTTTCACATATCAGGAATGCAATTCTTACTAGTAACAATGCAAATTTCTGATATCTGAAATGAATTCCTGATATCAAGATAATTTCTGATATCTAAAACGGCTTTCTTGCTAGTAACAACCACATTCTTGATATCAGAAAATGTCATTGTTACTAGTAAAAATTGTATTCCTGATATCAACAATTGAATTTGAATGGAAACCTATGGCGAGATTTCACTAGTAAAAATACAATTGTTGATATCAAGAATGATAGTTTTTACTAGTGGAAATTGAAATGTTGATATCAAGAATGAACGTTGTTACTAGTGGAAATCTAATTCCTGATATCAAGAATGAGAGTTTTTACTAGTGGAAATTGAATTGTTGATATCACAAGTTCATATCCTGAAAATGAATAAAAGTCAGAACGGCTTGCCATAAAGGCAAGCCGTTTTGACTTTTATTCATTCACAGGATATGAACTAGTTAAAATGTTAATTCTTGATATCAGGAATACAATTCTTACTAGTAACAATGACAATTTCTGATATCAACAATTACATTGTTATTAGTAAAAATGTCTATGCTTGATATCAACAATTGAATTGCTACTAGTAAAAATGTTAATTTCTGATATCATGAATGTGGTTGTTACTAGTAAGAAAGCCGTTTTAGATATCAGAAATTACCTTGATATCAGGAATTCAATTGAATTTGAATGGCAGCCTATGGTGAGATTTCACTTGTAAAAATACAATTGTTGATATCAAGAATGATAGTTTTTACTAGTTGAAATTGAATTGTTGATATCAAGAATGAACTTTGTTACTAGTGGAAATCTAATTCCTGATATCAAGAATGAACATTTTAACTAGCGAAAGTTCATATCCTGAGAATGAATAAAAGTCAAAACGGCTTGCCATGTTATGGCAAGCCGTTTTGACTTTTATTCAGATATCAAGAATTTTAGTTTTTACTAGTGGAAATGTAATTCTTGATATCAAAAATTGTCATTGTTACTGGTGGAAATCTAATTCCCGATATCAAGAATGAACATTTTAACTAGTGAAAATGTAATTGTTGATATCACAAGTTCATATCTTGAGAATGAATAAAAGTCAAAACGGCTTGCCATATTCATGATATCAGAAATTAACATTTTTACTAGTAGAAATTCAATTGTTGATATCAAGAATAGACATTTGCACTAGTAACAATGTTATTCTTGATATCAGAAATTTGCATTGTTACTAGTAAGAATTGTATTCCTGATATGTGAAACTGGAATTTCAACTAGTAAGAAATGAATTCTTGATATCAACAATTGAATTTGAATGGCAGCCTATGGTGAGATTTCACTAGTAAAAATACAATCGTTGATATCAAGAATGATAGTTTTTACTAAGGTGATAAGCTACAGCTGGCATGGGTGATCAGTGACAGGTACGGGGATTCTGGGAAATGTAGTCAGTATCTGTGAGAGAGTGTGTAGTGCATGCTGAAGTGCCCTCTAGAGGATCTAACGGCTTGTTACATATATACAGTTATATATATATATAATAGGTTATTTGATGTAATAATAATTTTTTTTTTTTTAGTGCCCTTTTTGCCAGTCGGAAACAAAATGGAGTCCCCTTTTCTGCTCATTATATTACAAAATAATGATAAAAGAAACAATCTTTATTTTGGGGTGAACTATCCCTGATATATAAAATTTAATAATAATAGTATAGTAAAATAAAAATGTCATTAAATTTGTTTTTCATGGAGAGTTGCAGTTCAGATAAGCAGAGTATTGAAGAGATTCAAGGGAAAGCAGTTGAGATGAGAGAAAGATGAAGGAGAAGTTAGAGCCAGTGAGGAAGAAAGTGAGATGAGTGAGGAAATACAAGGTGACATTAGGCCCAGTGAGGAGGAGGAAGAGATGAAAAGGGAGGTACAAGGAGAGATGACAAGAAAAAGATAGAGAGATAACAGGGGAAAGAGCTCTCTATGCAGATACTGAATACCAGGTTTTGAGTGTAAATGCACCAGAAGTCTACATGATGGCCTTACAGTTTACAACAGACCCAGCTCATGTTGATCAGAATCAATTAAAGGTTAGAAGCAACTGTAGGAAATGAGGACGAACCAGACAAATGAATCTTTCAAATGATTCATTCAAACATAATTCCATATAAACTCACCTCAGCCCAAATCATCACATCACCAATATCAGAGAAACATTTGTGGCTCTAGTCGGTCTGAGACCCCCACCTGCTAAGTACTTTATGGCCCAGCTGAGGTGTGACAAACTAAGCAATTTGGGAAAAACCAAATACTTTAAAGACAATGCAACTTGAGCCACAAGAAGATAACATCAGAGTGTTTGATCCTCAAAGACAGAGAGATAAAACGGGCCACCTCCACATTATACATGTGACCTGTTATGCGCAAATCACTCGGAAGTCATGTAATTGTTATAACTTTTGAATAGTTGATATGTGTTGTTTGTAATGAAACTGAATCCCCTCTCATAACTCAAAATATGGCTTTGATTTCTGTGTAAAATGTGTAAAACGATTTCTGTGTAAAATGTATTGTATTCTTTTTAGAGTAATCAAGACTAAACTGTACTCTCTGTACCCCTTTGAAAGTTCAGATAACAGGCTATGTATGACCAGGGGAGGAGCAAAGGCGGCATCTCATTGGTCAGAACTCCTCAAAGAGGTTGTACAAACCTCAGTTTAAATGCTCAGTACACTAGAACTTTTTTTTACGCTTTCCCTTTTTTTAATATAGATTTTTTTATATAAGTTCTTTTTATTTTTAATTTACAGCTCAGCAGAAGTTGTCTCATAGATTAAGATCAGAATTAATTAGATTAAGTTGAGACAAAGACCAAGAAAGAGACGATGAAGAGCAGCCAAGCTGTTTAACTCAAGCCATCCAACTGACTTTAGTCTCACTTGCTTTCCTTTCTTTTACTTCAGTTTTTCTTTCTTTTCATCGAGAGTCTCGTGTTCTAAGTTAGGTTTTGTTGCAAAGTTAAACGACTCTACAGTCTTTGCCGCCTCAGCTTCAAACTTCAGCCATGAGGGAACCTCCATTCATCTGCCAGCACAAGAGAACGTGATTGGCCTTCCTACTGCATCAATCTGGACGAAAAGACCTTAAGCAAATCAACGAACCTGGGGAATCCCTTTGTCCAAACCAAAGGACGTCGACAAGGAATCCCCATTTAAAAACACAGACGACAAGCGCAAGTACCTCCAGAATTCTGTAGCTGAAACTGGTGCATTTATAAAAAATCTAAGAACCCCACCTAAGCAGCGATAAAAGGGTTAAATTAATGATTGATGGTTCGTTCAGATCAGGTCTTATGAAATGCATATGTTGCTAGAAAATTTCATCATTTCACTCTCTTAAACTCATTCTTTCCTCTCCTCCTTTCTCCCTGCAACTCGTTTGAGTGTAGATATTAGATATTAGTTTGTGTTAGTTTAGTCAATAAAATGTCATTCATAATTCTAAAGAGAAGTGTCTTGTGTTATGTGCTTTTAATTTAATGTCTTAAACTGCTGATCTATGTTACCTTGCTAAAAGGTGTTTTCAATAGTTGGATATTCATATCAGCATTTATAGTTATGGCCTGGGCAAATGAACGCTGGATGATTCAGTTGCTCGGTAGTAAAATAAGTGACTCATTTAGAATTTCCAATACATAAATTAATTAGTAATTTCATTTGAGCTTAATTCGTTTACACAACTATATACAGTTATATATATATATATATATATATATATATATATATATATATATATATATATATTATAATTTATTTGAATTAATGGATGTCCAAAGTAAGTAAATAAATGTCCGGCCATAAATAAGTCGGGGTCCGTCGGGGTCAGATAGAAATGCAGGGCTATAGTGAGTGGGTCCAATATTATTGGTCTTAAAAAGTTGTTGGGTCTTTCTTATCCCACCCAAGACAATGGGTCTGACACCCATGCGGGTAGTTGTAATGAACTGCTCCGAGGCTCAAAGTGCAGCAAATGCAGACATGCAAGACCTAGTGATGAGTGACTGAAAGAACCAGGTTATATAAACAGACACTAAGGAGTAAATGAAACTGAATGAAATCATGACCGGTAAGTCCGGTTAGTGGATTATGGGAAATTGAGTCCGTGATGGTGAAGCAGTAGTCCAGGGTGAAGTGCCCTCTGGTGGCTGTTGAGGGCACTACAATGGGTGATCATGACTATTGAATCATCACTGATGCTGAATCAGTATTGAAATTAACGAAAGTAATCAATGGAAAATGTCAACATAAAATAATGTTCTGAACAACATTAATATTTAAGATACACTTGGCTACACTAAGCTACAAATGGTACGTCAACAAATTTCTGACCACTTCAAAGTTTTGGGAAAACCTTGTAAAACATAAATGACACCTTTCCATCAATTGAGTCAGTTTATTTTATTTGACAGTTTAACACAATCAATGACAAAGAGATCAGATTATATAGTCACATTCCATAATGTTAATAAGCTAAACACAATGTGATTCACTTTTTATAAATAACTAAATATATACTAACTATATATATAAAATAAATATAAAAACTATTTATCAACACTTCAATAACACTGTAGGAAATCTTTCAAGTTTATCTCCAGCCCTAATTAAACATTGCTAAAGCAGCTAATCAAGGTCATTGGGATCAATGAAATCTTCCAGGCATGTGTGTTTGAGCAAGACTCCTCATGAAGATGAATAAACACCTCTGAACTATGGCCATTACATGAATCTAATTTTCTGTGAAACTACACAGCATTCAAACTTGTCTTATTGTAGAACACAGCTGTGTGCTCTGCATAGTCCTTCGCATCTATTACGATCTCAGAATTCTGGCCAGTTGTTCATACCTAGAATATAAAAATCACAAAAGCAGGCAGTAGATCCTTTTCCCATTTGGCACCTAAACACTGGAACAATCTTCCTAGCATTGTTCGGGAAGCAGACACACTCTCATCTCTTTAACCTGGCATACACATGACACATTATCAGTTTATGTCTTCATATCCATTAAAGGATTGTTAGGCTGCATAGATCAGGTCAGCCGGAACTGGGAACACTTCCTTTAACACCGGATGTACTCGTTACATCAGAAAAAGAATGGCATCTCTGCTGATTTTTGTCTCCTGCACACGACAGCCAGTAGCATAGATCTCAAACAAACCGTCCCATATCGGCGTGATGAATATGATCTTCGACTAGTCAATATTTTGACTTTTGCGATCCCAACTCAGACTCATGACCTGTAATTCTACCTGAATCAATCAAGCAAGTGTTCACTGTTTTCCAGAGGAGAACTGGCCCTCTGACTATAAGCCTGGTGTCTCCCAAGGTTTTTTTCTCCATTTTTTATCACCTGTTGGTTACCTGATGTCAACCGTTGGAGTTTTGGTTCCTTGCCGCTGTTGTCTTTGGCTTGCTTAGTTGGGGACACTTGCTTGATATTGAACAATGTTTTTGATCGACCTGCATTGACATCATTCTATGAGAACTGAACTGAGCTGGATGATTACATTACTCTTTTCCTCAGTGCTGATATACAGAAATTAAGTAAATTAATAACTATTGATTTTTATAATGGAATACTGAATTTAAGCTGGACAGTAACACCATTTTCTTTAAGAGCCGAAAATTATTTGCCAGTTATTACAGTAAAGCTGCTTTGACACAATTTGCATTGTAAAAATCACTATATAAATAAAGATGACTTGACTAGAATAAAAGAGCTTAGGTGAAAATTTCTTTAAAGCTGTAGATTCACCTTATGTAGACCCCAATCTGTTTAAATATCACAAATAGATTAGTTTAGATTTTTTTTTTGTGATTGTGGAAGTTGAAACAGGCTAAACTGTTTCCAGAAATTTAAAATTCAGAAATATGAATGATTTACCTGCTTAAGCAGTAATCAGAGAACAGGAGATAAGGCACAGGATAGCATCAAGTCCCATGTCAGGTGATAATCCTATTATCTCACATTTATCAAGAAGGTGCTTCTCATTTTTTAATTGACCATTCTCGTCTGCCTACATCCCAAATAAAAAAAAGTAGGCAAGGTGCTAAGCAAAACTACATTGTAAATGATTTCCGTTGTTTACACAGTATTATTGTTTTTCTCAACAGTTACATACTGTGTACACGGTGGACAGTAAGCTACTGTAGATGTTGTTGTTTTCACAGTATTTTATTGTATTCTCAACAGTTACATACTGTGTACACGGTTGACAGTATATTACTGTAGATTTTCAGTGCATTCTGGGAAATTATCAGTAACTATTAATCTAAATACAGTAGTGCAAATTGGCCACGAAAAATACCACACAAACTTTTGTTGGTAAAACTGTCTTACAATAAAAAAACCTTTTACTCTATATGCTGAGGAGCAGGGCAGGCGAGAGCCGTGAGGGAACGGCGCGAGGCCGGTGGCGTGGGTGATGATGAGCGTCAGCTGTG
Organism: Opsariichthys bidens; assembly: GCA_037194245.1. Taxonomy (NCBI): domain Eukaryota; kingdom Metazoa; phylum Chordata; class Actinopteri; order Cypriniformes; family Xenocyprididae; genus Opsariichthys; species Opsariichthys bidens. Next base: position 6,321,414 of record CM074287.1, on the reverse strand, counting down.
CGCTGCACTGGGCTCTCTCACGGAGGAGCTCCGGAGGCATAAAAGGGGAGCGACAACAGTGAAGGACGAGAGAGGACCAGGCCTATTCGTTTATTTTGATATTAAAGTTATGTTGAATGTTCGGCCTCCTTCTTCCCATATTTAAGAACTGTGTTGCACTGTGTAAGTTAAACTCTTTCAATGTAGTTTGTGACATGTTACTGTAAATTTAAATACAGTAATATGAGATGGCCGCGAAAAACATTGACAATCTGCCATTTTGTGAAGAACTCTTTCATTTGTCTGATCAACTTTGAGGGCGCAAACCACAAATTACAGTATTAGCAAAACTATTACTTTTTTGCAAACCACAATTATAGTAATAGCATAACATTAGTTTAGAAGAATTGCCACATTAATATAATAATTGTCTTTTATTTTAGTGCATTTATATTAAAAGTCCTGTGACACTGATACATGATATATAGCTGTCTGGCAGCAATAAGTCGATATTTGTGATACTTTACGGTACTTTACAGATTACTATCACTATGATCTCACATTAACAAAAACTCTAACTTGACACACAAACACATCAAGAATCAGCACATGACTCTCAACAATAGTGACCATCAAAAGTGGTGGTTGGTTTTGTTCTTTTGTGAGATTTCAGTGATAGTTGTTTTTGCTTTTTAAGATTTCAATGACAGTCCATTTTTTTCTGTTACGAGATTTCAATGTCAATCAGCTTTGCTCCATTATATGATTTCAATGACGGCTGGTTTCATTTCGTTACGAGATTTCAATGACGTTCAGTTTTGCTTCTTTGCAAAATCTCAATGACAGTCAGTTTTGTTCCTTAAAGGGCACCAATTATGCCTCTTTTTTTACAAGATTTAAAATACGTCTCTGATGTCCCCAGAGTGTGTATATGAAGCTTTATCTCAAAATACCCCACAGAAATGTTTAATAGCATGTTAAAAATGCCCCTTTTGGGGGTTAGTAAAAAAAAGTGCTGTTTTATTGTATGTCCCTTGAAATGCAAATGAGCTGCTTATCAGCATATTAGAATAATTTCCGAAGGATCATGTGACACTAAAGACTGGAGTAATGATGCTGAAAATTCAGCTCTGCATCACAGAAAACAAACCGTTATTTTAAATTGTAAAAATATTTCATAACATTACTGCTTTTCTGTATTTTTGATTAAAAAAATGAAGCCTTGTTGAGCATATGAAACATCTTTCAATAACGCTTAAAACAGTAATGAAAAAAATGGAGTGATTCCATGTAAGCTATGAGAACTGTATAAAACACTTTATCATCTGTAATGTGAAACTAGCTAACTATCGGCATGTAATGTAGGGAATATTTTTTCCCAGGGTTACACCCCCTTATTTTCTGGGGTTTATTGTACCTCGTTATTCAGTACAGTTTATGGTGACTGTACTGGGGCTTTGTGTTGTATGTGATGGACTATTTTACACCAAGTTTAACCCTTTATACAGCACAGCTTATTGCAACTGTAATGGGGCGTTAGGACCCAATCAGACCACAGACTGATCAGACATGCTGGCCTCTCCAACACCTCTTCCCGCTACTACCCAGTCTTTTATGCTGAGAGAGAGATCAGGCTCAATCCTGTTTAGCTTCAGTGGGTGTGTAAACAAAAGCCTCAGGTTGACCAAAGCAGGGCGTCACAAATATTTTTCAACCATAGGCCCCCTTTTGCAGAAATATATACCTCAACAATGGTGAGATGCTTCATGCCACATTCTATAAGTTAGCATTAACTGCATTGCATCATGATAAAAAAACAAAAAAAAACAAGTGTAAGATTTGACCACTAGATGATGACAACCTTCTCATAAAATTACTTCTGGAGCCTGAAGAACTCTGAGTCAAAATGAAACATAAAAACATTCTCCAACAAGGTGATATTTTCTAAATTTACTAATCTGTTAATGAAGCCATGTAATTTAGTATTTAATGTAATTTAGTTTTCTATGTAGCCAATAGGAAGAAGGCTGAGGCCGTAAAACAGGTGGGGGTCCAAAAATCCGAGAGAACATCACATATGCTGACTTTTTAAATTAAATTGTCATTGATTTTCCTAAAATGTTTTATTTTGACCTCACCATTACGGTGGATGGTGTTTCCTTTGCTTGGAATTTATATTATTGTATTTCTGATTTGATGCAGTGATGCAACAAGAAATCACAGTTCATATAATCATACGTGACTGAATTTCACAATTCATGTATAAAATAATGTATAACATGACCAACTTATTTTATGCTGAATAATGATTATTTAAAAAAGTTAATGGTAGCTCGTACAAAACACACATAAACAGTTGGTGAAACTTTCAAGTGGGTTGATCCAATTTTTCAAAATTTGTGACAATATTTTGTAATTGACTATATTTGAGTCATAGACTTCAATATTCAGTATGCTAAACACAACAGTGGTAACAATTAAATTTTATTTAAAGTAAATTATCAAGTGCACTCTTTTTTTTAAAGAGTCACTAAAACTCATGTGTAATTCAACTATACTTAGTAAGCTTTTGTCAGTACAACATACTATTCCTATGTCACTTTACTTAGTTTTTTAAGGGAAACGGTTTGCATGCTTTTTTTAAGTAATTCTAGCTATATGATTTGACAGTGTAGCGGGGAGCAGTAATGAGGACGATTTAATGGTTTAAACATTACATTTACATTTACATTTAGTCATTTAGCAGACACTTTTATCCAAAGCGACTTACAAGTGAGGAAAACAAACAAGCGATTCTTCATGAATTGGCAAATAACACAGGAAGTGCTCACAATACAAGTTTCATACATTGCTCAGTACCATAAGCTAGAGTAGGAAGGGAAAAAGGGAAGGAAAGGGTTTTTAAATTTTTTTAATTTATTTATTTATTTTTTTAATGAGGGGATCAAGTGTTCATGGAAGAGATGAGTTTTCAGCTGTCTCTTGAATATTACCAGGGATTCTGCGTTCCTGATGAAAGTAGGGAGATCATTCCACCAGCAGGGAGCAGTGAAGGAGAATGTTCTGGAGAGTGATTTTGTGCCTCTCTGTGAAGGTACCACAAGCCTTCGCTCCTTTAGTGATCGCAGACTTCTGGTGGGGACGTAGCGTTGTATCAGTGTGTGGAGGTAAGAAGGTGCTGAGCCTGTGGTGGATCTGTAAGCAAGCATCAGCGCTTTGAACTTGATGCGAGCAGCGAGGGGTAGCCAGTGCAGAGAGATGAAGAGGGGCGTGACGTGGGCTCTCTTAGGCTCGTTGAAGACAAGACGTGCAGCAGCGTTCTGAATCATTTGAAGAGGTTTGATTGCACTTGACGGCAGACCAGCCAGAAGAGCATTGCAGTAATTAAGCCTTGAAATGACCAGGGCCTGGACAAGCAGTTGTGTTGCGTGCTCAGTCAGGAAGGGACGGATTTTCCTGATGTTGCGAAGTGCAAATCTGCATGACCGCGCCGTCTTTGAGATGTGGTCTCTGAAGGTCAGTTGGTCACCGAAGATAACCCCAAGATTTCTGGCCGACTTTGATGGGGTAATGGTGGTTGTACCAAGCTGTATGTTGATGTCGTGTTGTGGAGTAGGAGTGGCAGGGAAGACTAAAAGCTCAGTCTTTGCCAGGTTGAGCTGCAGGTGGTGTTCTTCCATCCACGTGGAGATGTCCTCCAGACAGCTTGAGATCCGTGCAGCTACTGTAGAATCATCTGGTTGGAAGGACAGGTAGAGTTGTGTGTCATCAGCATAGCAGTGGTTGGAGAAACCATGTGCCTGTATGATGGGACCCAGTGATGTAGTATAAATGGAGAATAGGAGGGGACCAAGAACTGAACCCTGAGGAACCCCAGTGATCAGTTCATGAGGTTTGGATACCTCCCCTCCCCAGGCAACTCTGAAAGACCTACCTGTGAGATAGGACTCAAACCACTGAAGTGCAGTACCTGAGATACCCAGTGACGAGAGGGTGGACAGAAGAATTTGATGGTTTACGGTGTCGAAGGCAGCAGATAGATCCAGCAGAATGAGAACAGATGATTTGGAACCAGCCTTTGAAATTCGCAGGGATTCTGTGACAGACAGTAGTGCAGTCTCGGTGGAATGGCCGCTCTTGAATCCAGATTGGTTGACGTCCAGATGGTCGTTCTGTGTGAGGAAGGATGACACCTGGTTGAACACAACTCGTTCAAATGTTTTCGATATGAATGGTAGGAGAGAAACTGGTCTGTATTTGTCTACGAGTGATGTGTTTAACGTGGGTTTTTTTAGGAGTGGGGTTACCCGAGCCTGCTTGAATGTGGTAGGGAAAGTGCCTGTGTGGAGAGATGAGTTACTAATGTATGTAAGTGCTGGTAAAAGAGTGGGACAGATGGCTTGTAGAAGGTGTGAGGGGATGGGGTCTAGAGAGCAGGTGGTGGGATGAGTGGAGAGGAGAAGTTTTGATACTTCCACCTCCGTGAGAAGAGAGAAGGAAGAGAGAAGATTAGTGGATGAGGAGGGGCTGAGTTCCAGTGTGAGTGGTGCAGGGAATTGGCTACTGATGGAAGATGTCTTGTCAGTGAAGAAATTGGCAAATTGATCAGCAGTTAAAGATGTGGTGGGTGATGGTGGAGGGGGACAGAGGAGTGCGTTGAATGTCTTGAAGAGTGAGCGTGTGTTTGTAGCGCCGTTAATTATTAACTATTCAAAAGTTATAACAATTACATGAATTGTGAGTGATCTGCGCATAACTGGTCACTTGTATAATGTATATACATGACATGGAATTGTGCCGTCGAACAAATGTTTGATTACAAGTTTGTTTAGAATTGTTTTTGGAACAATTTGATGCAGCTCATAAATCTGTGGGGTTTCCTGTGGATTTTGATTCTGTGTCACTCAGAAGTCATGCAGGAGAAGGTGGCCTGCTTTATCTCTCTGTCTTGAGAATCAAACACTCTGATGTTATCTTCTTGTGACTCATTTTGTATTGTCTTTTAATCCATTTGGTCTTTTCCAAATTGCTTAAGTTCGATACCTCAGCTAGGCCATAAAAGTACTTAGCTGGGGGGGACTCTCAGACATCCCAAACAACAAATGAGTGCTTTAGCTTCCTGCCCAGGAGACCACTCAGTTTGTCATACCAACCAAAGTTTAATCTTTAAAGGTGCACTACCTCAACAATGAGACTAGCCAGGATCCACATGTCTTAGTGCTTGGAGAAAATTCCTCCCAAGTTTTCATCATTTTCAATGGAGAGGCAGTTGAAAAGGAGACCTTACTTCAAGCAGTGGATGTATGCTTCAAAATGTTCTACATCTATGACATAAACTACCCAAAGCCCTCTGCTTCCATTTGGGAGTTCTTGCAGCATGCAATAACAGTCCTGGAAGAGTTCCTTCTACACATTGATCATCAGTAGATCCAGTTGCCAAAACACACATTAAGCTGTTTATAACACAATGCATGTGGAGTACACTGTACCTTTTTTAAAATATATATTAAGGATTTCTTTATTTCTTGAAGTATTATAAAGGTGTAATAGTTTCATGTTCTGTGTATCTGTTTCCCCAGTCCTGTCTTAAGTCACGTGTTCCTTGTTTTGAGTTTTAGTCCTGTCATTTGTCACATGGTCTTTGTTTTGAGTTCAGTTCATTGTTGTTTCGTCATTAGTTAATTCCTGTCAGCTGTCTGTCATTATTAGTTATCCTCGTCACCTGTGTTCCCGTCATTAGTCTTTGTTTATATTCCCTGTGTTTCCCTCACTCCTGGTCCGTTCTCGTTTATGTACGTTTATTGTGCGTTCATGTACTGTCGCTCATGTACTGTCGCTCATGTGTGGATGTGTTTGCTGTTTTCCCGTGTTCCGTGTACTCCTGGATTTTTTATTAAAAAGAGACTCTCTATCATCCCATCATCTTCGTTCGTTCTGTGTAAACACATTCCGTAACAAAAGGTATGTCATTGGTGTACAAATTTGTGTAGTATTTGAATTTTTATGCTGTATGTGCACATCTTTGTTTTAAATAGGTATGTGGACTTTTGTAGGTTATGAATTTATATACTATATGTGCACAAATGTTTAGGTTGTATATTTCTGTACTGTATATGCACATATGTTTTAAATGTGTATTTTATGTGCACCTGTGTAGGTTTTGAATTGGTTATCCATATGTGCACATTTGTTTGAATTTGCATAATGTATGTGCACATTTGTTTTGAATTGGTATACTGTATGCGCTCATTTGTGTTTTGAATATTTCTACTGCGTGCACATTTGTTTTCAATATTTGTACTTGTACTATTTTAATTTATTACTGTATATGAATTTCATGTGTATTTTGAATATTTGTACTTCAACATTTATCACGTTCACTATTTTGAGTTCAATATATGCAAATAATTATATTAAATATTAGGCTCACAAATATTGCGTACATTTGTTCATTTAAAACCTTTTAAAACACTTTTGCTTTCCCACTTAAACAATCTATATGTAAAAACAGGATATTTTAAATAGTTAACCCAACTTTTGGGAAGGTGCTATGTTAACCCATAGTTGGGTTATTTGTTGGGTTATTTTTAACCCAACATTTTTTAGTGAGTACACACATACATATACATATATATCTTTATTAGGTTATGTTAACAGCAATAATGCGAATTATCTGTTGTAAGAACAGCTAATCAGCTGATGGACACTGTGCTGCGTTGCCATAGGAACATCATGGGTAATGGTAATGAAATTATGTTATCTGTAAGTGCATTCCAAGTGCATTCCAAATGGCTACATAATGGCACGTGCAAGCAAAATATTATTTTCTTTTGTGTATTCAATCAATGTTGTTGCCTATACATGATTAATTTTGTTAATCTTATATGAGTTACATAGATTAGGGAATGCTTCATGACTAGGAAGCTATAAAGCACGCCGGAAACAAACACGTGTTAGCTTCTGAAAAAGTCGAAGCAAGTAGCTCACAGGCATGCAGGGAGTATGGCAAAGTGATGCAGCGTCTCGTTCCCTCTCAGGGAACCATGGTTACATGAGTAACCTGAGACGTTCCCTATCAAGGGAATCTCAACGCTGTGTCGGAATTGATGCATTGTGGGAACGTTCATACCCACGCCGCCATAAGACAAAATGCCTGTCTAGTGAAACTTCGAAAGATTACAAAGTAAGAACTTGAGACCCCGGGATTCAGGCCACATCAAGGTTATAAAACCTCACAAAGGTATGCGGGGAAGACCATCCTGCCGCATCACAAATTTCCTGAAGCGATATTCCTGAGAGTAAAGCTTTTGAAGCGGCCATACTCCGCGTAGAGTGGGCTTGGACCGCAAGACCGGCCGACTCATATGCTAGTGAAATAGCCTCGACTATCCACCTACTCAAGGTCGGCTTGGATGCAGAGTACCCCTTCTTAGGAGGTCCAAAACACACAAACAATTGATCTGTTTTACGCCACAGGGCAGCTTTGTGAACATAGGCATCCAATACCCTAACGGGGCAAAGCAGATTAAGCTTCTCTTGGTCTGATGAAGAAAAAGGAGGAGGACAAAAGGCCTGCAGCATAATAGGTCCCGCCACATCAGTGGGGACCTTAGGCACATATCCCTCACGAGGGAACAGAAAAGTTTTCACCATTCCAGGTGCAAATTCAAGGCAAGAGGGTGCAACCGACAGAGCTTGCATATCTCCTACTCTCTTAAGAGACGAGATAGCTAACCGGAACACAGTCTTGAAAGAAAGAAATTTCTTATGAACCTCTTCAATTGGCTCAAACGGAGCTAAGGACAGGCCTTCCAGTACCACAGCCAGATCCCATGTCGGTACCCTCAAGCGTGCCGCAGGCCTCAGCCTTAACGTACCACGAAGGAAGCGAGAAACCCAGGGATGCCTCCATAGAGACGCGCCATCAATAGACGTGTGATAAGCGTCAATAGCAGCCACGTAAACTTTTAAGGTAGAAGGTTATAACCCCGCAGAGAATTTGAGCTGCAGAAACTCCAGTACTGTACTGATCGAGCAGGCACCTGGGTCCTGCATATGAACCCTGCACCATAAGGTAAACATTTTCCATTTAAGGGCATATAACTTTCTTGTGGAGGGAGCTCTGGAATGGAGTATGGTCTCTACTACCTCAGTAGAGAGACCTGAATTTATGAGCTGGGCCCCCTCAGAGGGTTGCACCCCCACAGTTTCCACAACTCCGGGTGGGGGTGCAGGATCGATCCCGCCGCCTGAGAAAGAAGGTCCTTCCTGATCGGAATCTCCCAGGGGGAGCCGTCGAGAAGGGACACAATGTCCGAGAACCAGACTTGGCCCGGCCATAACGGGTCTACTAACAATAGACGAGCCCCGTCCTGGCGTACTCTCTCCAGAACTCCCTGGAGCAGTGCAATCGGGGAAAATGCGTATAAATGCAGCCTCGGCCACATGTGTACCATCGCGTCCAACCCCAGAGGGGCTGGATATGTGAGGGAGAAGAAAAGTGGACAGTGAGCCGTCTCTCGAGACGCAAAACCGCAGCGCGTGCTTCCAACTCGTGCGAAGGGCTGGAACGAGTAGGTGAGGGCAGAGAAAGGGCAGGGCCCGTCTCTAACCCCTCTGCAAGATCCGTTTGCGACCCCCAAGATGCAAGCCTTCGCTGTGCCCCGAGCACCGCGAGCCGAAGCAGCCTCCTCAAAGACTGCTAGGCGGGACCGGACTGTCTTCACAGACAGCAAATAGCAATGCTCGTAGCCAGCTACCTCGAGAGCTGACCGGGCATGCTCTGGTCCCAAACAAACAACACATAGCTGATGTGTATCCTCACCCGTTTTAAAACGCGGGCAGGGAGGAACACACTGCCTGAATTGTTGCTTATTCGTCATTTATATATATATATATATATATATATATATATATATACATATTGTGAAAGACAGACATCACCAAATAGGACAAACAGTTTCAACAGAGAGTGCTTGCTGAAGACACAGAAGCTAATAGTGTTTGTTTCCGGCGTAGCTTCCTGGTCATGACGTCACCCGCCCATGACGTCCCGTCACACCATTGGACAGATTTCACATGTGCTTCTCGACGCAATCACGCAGAGGCGTTCCCACAATGCGTCAATTCCGATGCAGCGTTGAGATTCCCTTGAAAGGGAACAGACTGCCACCCAATGGATGTTAAGCTACCTATGTAAAGGTCAGATATATATATATATATATATATATATATATATATATAATATATATATATATATATATATATTTTTTTTTTTTTTTTCATATATATATATATATATATATATATATATATATATATATATATATATATATTTTTTTTTTTTTTTTTTTTTTTTTTTTTTTTCAGCTCTTGATCAATGACCATGAAGAGTACATGTGTTATCTTTTAGTTTTATGGGTTATGCTTTACCATAAATCTTTCATAGTATAGTTTCTCTGAGCAGCGACTTAAGAATTAATGACTCTTTCTGCCCTTAAATCAGTTAGCTGGGAAGAAGTTAGGGGAGTTATAAGATGTTTTCTAACTAAATTATATACCATGTTGAATGGATAAATATTATGGGATGTTGATCAACCAGAATTTCTACCTATATGGTAAAAGGAAGTAGGATGGCTTTATGAAAATTAGCTCATTTGTTTATCCAATCAAGTTTGAAAGTCTTTGTTTGCTGAAAAATGAATATGTATGATTTGACTGGATAAATACTCTGTTTTGTGTGGAGTTCACTTTGTAGTTCTCTGAAGAGAGACTACCCTGAATTTCAATTTTCAGTAAAGTTGGTTTGATAATTTTACAATTGAGTAGCCTGACTTTAATCTCATGGGTGAATTTCCACCACACACGCAAGTGCCCTGCTCCTCCCATAGTTCCAAATTCAAGTGCTCTGCTCTTCGAATGGAGTAGGGCGTAGGAATGCTCATGAGGAATGCTCATAAATGCTTAAGTTTCAGGAATTTGCCCTCATGCTTCAGATACAGAACTGTCCGAGTTCCCTTTTGAAAGAGATTGAGTACTATATCCCTGACTACTGTACTGTTTAACAGAATGACATGCACATGCACCATGAATATATATATATTTTTAATTATTTATATTTTGTAAGCTTAATCCTTATTGGTACAGCCCACCCTTAAATAAATTTTACAGTTTAAGTAAGTGCAAGTCAATCTCTATTTAAAGTTATTGTCTGTTAAAGAGATAAATTAAAAATAAATAAATAATAAAATTGAACAAGCAGACAAACAAATAAAAAATAGTGACAGAAATGCAGTTACAGTGAAATGTAAATATGCATATTTTCGTAGGCATAAAATTCTTAACTTATGAGATGGATTTTGCACCTAAATGATTTTATATACTGTCATTATAAAAATATCATGCATCATATGATTTTTGTGAAAATCATGAAATCTAAATATTTTAATGAGTGAACCTCCTCAGGTAAACGTACCTGTTTAATTACAGTTGTGTTCAAAATTATTCAACCCCCACTGAAATTGATTGTTTTGGCCGGTTTGACATTGATTTTGATCATTCAGTCATCCTGCTTACAATTAAATCAAAGAGGCACGTGTAGGTCAGACAAATATAACATAACATTTATAATGAAATAACCGCAAATGTCTTTTCTCTGCTCACATCATTATCAGTTTTATTCAACCCCCAAGTGACATTCAATCTTAATACTTAGTACAACATCCTTTTACAGTTATAACAGCTTTTAAACGTGAAGCATAGCTTGACACAAGTGTCTTGCAGCGAGCTACGGGTATCTTCGCCCATTCATCATGGGCAAAAGCCTCCAGTTCAGTCACATTCTTAGGCTTGCGCACTGCAACTGCTTTCTTTAAGTCCCACCAGAGGTTCTCAATCGGATTTAAGTCTGGTGACTGCGATGGCCATTTCAAAATGTTCCAGCCTTTAATCTGCAACCATGCTCTAGTGGACTTGGAGGTATGCTTGGGATCAGTGTCCTGTTGAAAGGTCCAACGTCTCCCAAGCCTCAGGTTTGTGACGGACTGCATCACATTGTCCTCCAATATCTCCTGGTACTGAAGAGAATTCATGGTACCTTGCACACGCTGAAGCTTCCCAGTACCTGCAGAAGCAAAACAGCCCCAAAGCATGATTGACCCCCCGCCATGCTTCACAGTAGGCAAGGTGTTCTTTTCTTCATAGGCCTTGTTCTTCCTCCTCCAAACATAGCGTTGATCCATGGGCCCAAACAGTTCTAATTTTGTTTCATCAGTCCACAGAACACTATCCCAAAACTTCTGTGGTTTGTCCACATGACTTTTGGCATACTGCAGTCGACTCTTCTTATTCTTTGGAGACAGCAAGGGGGTGCGCCTGGGAGTTCTGGCATGGAGGCCTTCATTACGCAGGGTGCGCCGTATTGTCTGAGCAGAAACTTCAGTACCTACATCTGACAAATCTTTTCTCAGTTCCTCAGCAGTCACACGGGGACTTTTCTCCACTCTACGCTTCAGGTAGCGCACAGCAGTCGAAGTCAGCATCTTCTTTCTGCCATGACCAGGTAGCGTTTCAACAGTGCCCTTTGCCTTGAATTTGCGAATGATGCTTCCTATGGTGTCTCTTGGTATGTTTAACATCTTTGCAATCTTCTTATAGCCATTGCCCTTCCTGTGAAGAGTAATCACCTCTTCTCTTGTCTTCCTGGACCATTCTCTTGACTTCACCATGTTTGTAACCACACCAGTAAATGTCTAGAAGGAGCTGAGTATCACAGTCATTTTAAAGCTGCCTAATTGGTGCTTATTAGGCTTTATTGCTGCTCCCTGACATCCACAGGTGCTTTCAATACCTGATTGAAAACACTTCAATGGACCTCTGTTCTTCAGAGTGGTAGTCTTTAAGGGGTTGAATAATTGTGTCAATGAAGAATTCACAAAAGAAACATTTACTACTGTATTACAAAACCAATTGATGTCATTTTAGTTGCATATGCTTCTTTAAGAAGTCCTTGTAGGATTTCATTCTGAATTCAATTACAAATGTACTCTAAATTCTCTAAAACCATTTACAGCATTGGGGGGTTGAATAATTTTGAACACAACTGTAGTACATCACAGTGCAATGGAATTAAATGGAATAAATTAAAATAAATGAATGCACAGTTAATTCAAATGAATAAAAAGAAAAAAAATGATTAAAATACACTATTTGAATAAAAATCATAATCATCAAGTGATAAATATGAATAGATATTGGATATTGCTTTTAATGCAGAAGTTCTTTGAAAAAAGTAATATACCTGGATTTACATGAGAAGATGAATAAACAATGAAATTTCATTTTGACCATATCCAAAACTGCTTGAATAGCCATAAATCCTTCAAATTTTTGTATGAAAGGTGTTGAAAGGCAGTGATGCATTGAGCCATCAGTGGCCGCTGAGATGGATACTATAATAACAGTGGTGAGCAAGTTCTCCATAACTGTGTTGGGATCACGTTTCAGAAAAAATAGCTAATGCACCTGCTCTGGAACAATGACTGCATGTCAGCAAGGTCATTTGTCTGCTTCCTCCCATTGTTTTCTTTTCTATTGCCATTACAAACTAGTGTGTTTGAAATGTCACAATAAAGCTTACCAAGAACAATGTCATAAATCGGTTTTTCTACTAATGGTTTGTCATGCACATCGACAGTGAAATACAGTGTATTTGTTGGTAGAGTAGATGAAATTCTTGCTTTGACCTCTAAGTTGATCACTTCCTGCGCAGACAACTTTAGGTAACTTTAGGCATGTAGATAGAGTGTTGCTGGGGCTGCTAATTTAGAGGGTGAAAGCAGGCAAAAAAATATTTGCTGTTGTTTTAACTGACATTAGTTTTGGATTTAGTGAAACATCAACAATTCTTCACACACTTGCAAAAACTTCACAAAGACATTCTAAATCATTACCAAATGACAGATGGATTTGCATCACTTAGTTTGATTGAACACACATTCTTTTAATAATTACATTTATGGAAAATTGACAATATCCTTACTGTTTAAATTAATATAGTATTTGCATTTAGCATAGTTTTTCCTTGCTGTCCACAACCCAAGAGAACAGACTTGGGATCCATTTTTGGGTCGCGAACCATCAGGAACTGTTTTAAGAGGGTATATCTGCTTGTGGATGATAAATATCGATGGAATTTGGTGTTTGTTTATGTGTGCTTATGAACTCAACTCTGGTTCAAAGAAAAGCCATTGTGTATTCTTAAATATTGCTGCATTGTCACAGCTTTGCAGCTGGTGATATTTCATTTCTAGAGCACTGCCAAGGCATTCCTGGCGACAGACACTATATCTGCCAGCCAGTGGCGGCAGGGCTATAAAATCCCTTTGTCTCAACACCCTGTTGTTCTGCCTCTTGTCCATGACCATCAACCACACAGAAACCAGGTACAGCATCCATGCTTACGTTTTGAATTGAAGAATTGACTGTCTTGAGAATATTTTCAGTTAATTTTTTTCCTTATTTTGTAAGTTTCATCGGAAATCTCTGGTTGAAATTATTTCTTAGTTGTTCAGCAAGACATCACGATGGGCGAGTAAGTGCAATTATTTTTTTTAAGGTTATTTATTATTTATGATGCACATTAGCATGTCAACATTTCATTAAGTGACAGTGTGTGATATTGGTATGTGTATTGTGACAAGCCTAGCTAATTTTACATAAAATTATATATATATATATATATATATATATATATATATATATATATATATATATATATATATATATATATATATATATATATAAAAGTCACGCATCAGCTTAATTTGTCAGCACTTGTGGGGTGCTTTAAAATCCACAGCAAAGACATTCTAATTTCAGTATGTGACTGCAGATGACACATTGAAAATGGAACTGAACAAGCCACTTAAAATGCATCATTTAGTGATCAATAAATGCTTCAAATTACTTCAAGTACTGTTTGATTACTCAAAATGCTTTAATAAATGCCTTACTAATGATTGTTTCCCTTTTTTGTTTCTTAACAAATGATACTGACAGTCAGGTAAGATTTCCATTCTGTTTTCCATATTTACATAAAAGCAATAGATATTGCTTTTAGTATTTACAAAAATTTCAAATTAATATGGTAGCTTTCAAATTTAAATGATGTTGCCTTAATTCATATTGTCATTTGGCAGATACGAAGGCCTGGAAATCCAAAAATGGACATCAAAGTATGTCTTGATCATGTGACAAATCAAACCATGACAATTAATACTTTACCAATATTCTACCAATAACTCATATCACTTACCTTTTTTAACAGCCCAAGTCAAAGATTTCAGCATCACGCAAACTTTCTCTAAAGGTAAGATTTATTTTATAACTTATTTCCTACTTTGTTGTGAAATTGTTATTAAAGCTCATCTTCCATCTTCAATCAGATAATGCTTCTTAACAGAGCAATGGACGATTTGGAGAAAGAGAAACAAGACAGGGATGAAGAGAAAAATCGCTACCTCAAAGACAAACACCCTCCTTTGCAGCTTTCTGGACTCTCTTTGGGGGAGTTACAGGTGATTCATTCAGTCAAAATGACAAAACATGCTGTTTAGCTTCATTCAATATTAATCAAATCTTACACCAGTTGAAATTTACTAATGTTGTATATTCATCTTCAGAATCTGTGCAAGCAACTCCACGCAAAAATTGATGTAGTAGATGAGGAGAGGTTTGACTATGAAGATAAGGTCATCAAGCACAACAAAGATGTAAGTCTAAACCAAAAGATAAGATACATTCGGTATAAACTATACCAGGGGTGGGCAACTCCCACCAACTCCCACCCAACATTTCATGGTGAAGCCAATGTAGGCAAAATGTTTGTTTTCCATATGGGTTTGCCCATGGTTTTCATGCCAGCCTTATATGAAATAGTCCATATGAATCTCATATTGAAGCTAACTGGGGAAAATTCAGAGAGAACCAACATGGAATCCGTGGTCATACCCATTTGAGGCCCATATCTCAAGCCTACATTGGCCCCACCATGAGATGTTGCCTGGACTCTGGCTTTCAAGGTCTGCTATACTGCAGAGTTGAACTCCAAACCAGATCAAACAAACCAGAGCCAGTGTGTCTTGAAGATTACTAAAATCAGGTGACCTAATGAATATAGGGGACCCTGAGGGCCAGAATTAGCCACCCCTGACTATTCCAGAGGTCCACAGACAGCATAGTTTATCTCTAGGTTTTTCAAAAAAACAAACAAACAACAACAAAAAAACCCACCTGAACCAGCTAATCAAAGTGTAATCAAAGAGCTATAAACATCTGAGCTTGTGTAGCCAGTCTACTAGGAACTTTCAGGCAAGTGTATTTGAGCAGATTGGAGTTAAACTTTGGAGGATGTCAACCCCTTCAGGAGCAGGATTAGCTACCCCTGAGTCTAGAACAGGGATGGGAACTTCAGTCCTGGAGGACCACTGTCCTGCAGAGTTTAGCTCCAACCCTAATCAAGCACACCTGAAGAAGCTAATCAAGATTAGTTGAAGGATCAGGATTAATTGAAAGGTATTGGAAGGTGAGTTTATTTTTATCAGGGTTGGAGCTAAAGGCCTTCCAGGACCGATGTTGTCCATCCCTGGTCTAGAAGCTTTATTAGGATTCTTGGATATTCATTTGAGCAGGGGTCTCCAACCCTGCTCCCAGAGAGCTACCATTTAGCAGAGTTCAGCTCCAACCCAAATTAAACAAACCTGTACCAGATCAATGTGTTCAGAGTTACTTGAAAATTACAGATGTGTTGAAGCAGGGTTGAAACTGTAGTCGGCAGGAAGGTAACTCTTCAGAAGAAGGGTTGGAAACCACTGAATTATAGACGCAGCTTCTTTTTGTCTTTAGGTTCTTAGTGATTTCAACTTTTGCAGATATTGATCTAGAATGCTCTCATGTTATTAAGTAATGCCTAAGGCAGGGGTGTCCAATCCTGGTCCTGGAGGGCCATTGTCCTGCAAAATTGAGCTCCAAAAGACTTACCTGGAAATTTCTGGAGAGATGAAGAACTTGATTAGTCCATACGATGCATTGTTGGAGCTAAATTGCTAAATTAGCTAAATTGACATGACTGTTTGCCAAAACTATAGAATCATTGTTGCCCACCGATTGCACAAACCACATTGGTTGAACAATATTAAACTATCATTAATGCCATCACGGCAGGTGGAGGTGGAGTAATAATTTTGGCTAATTAATCTCTTCTGATTGAATTAATGTCAGATTATTGCTGTAAATAATCAACATGGCATCTGAGGACTACTTTTTTGTTTTCTGTTCTATTGCTTTATTTACAGATGTTTGATTTTTTGGGGGGGGGTTCCCTCTTATGTCGTTCTACAAGTTTTCACTGGAGTACTAGAGCGTATTTGCACATGCACAGTCTTCAAAAATGCTGCTTTCATTCTCTTGATGTACAGTAGAATGAAATTTGTATATATATATATATATATATATATATATATATATATATATATATATATATATATATATGGACTGAAAGATATAGATTGTATACTGCATTCTAGCTTTCTTATTTTGATTTGTCCATGTCATATTAAAAAATTATAACACTTCTTACCACAGATCGAGAGCTATAATTCCGACGACACCTTTGCAATACTATTTGCAAATGATTGTTGGAATTATGGTTTCGGGAGATACAAATGGTTGAAATATGTTACTAACAATAACAGTATGTAACAATGTAACAGTAATTGAACCAAAGCCAGCAGTTTGATTGACAGGTGATCTGACCAATCATACCCCTGAATCCGCCATTTTGTCCAACAAAGCAGCCGGGGAGTTAGTAGATTAATGTTGGTGAATTTGAACTTGAAAAATTGTGTACTCACATCTTTCCCCGCTTGAAACAACATTCCTTCTGATGTCCATTCATGTTTATTTGATGCTATAAATGAACTAGTATGAAGAGATGGTTGGTTCACGAGCTGCTTGAAGGAGCTACAGCAATCTGTCACGACACATTAAAGAGCCACTACATGGTATTTATCGTTTAAACTTCTTTAATAATTTACAATATTTGACATTTGAAACTTTGTTTCATAACCTGCTCTGTTTGACAAAGCTTTTGGTAAACGCACTTGAGCAAAGCAGAGGATCAAACAAGGCAGAGCAGACAGGAGACCATAAATTCACTGATGAGACTGACATGAGACACCGCATGAAAGACTAACAGAATTGACAGGGCTGTCAAGAGCAACAGGACAGACGCAAGAAGGACAGCGAAATTCATGATCCAAAGAAGTGCAGAGTGAAATCAGATATAGCATGACTGCAACACACTACCAACAAACAGCCATTGAGATGAATCACGTATTAACGTTTTGATATTACGCTAGATATTAGATATTGCTCTGGGTATTATGCACCTCCTTGGTAATGGAAATTTTGTATTCCCTTGTTTTTAGATCAATGAGCTTAAGCTGAAAGTTCAAGATCTAGGGGGTAAGTTCAAGAAACCTGCACTGAGGAAAGTGCGTGTGTCTGCCGATGAGATGATGAGGGCTTTGCTAGGCTCCAAACACAAAGGCTCCATGGATCTCCGTGCAAATCTGAAGTCGGTCAAGAAGGAGGATATAAAGCAAGAAAAGGTCACAGCAGATGCTTAAATTCATCTCCACATAATGGCAATCAATTGAATGCCTTGAATTTAACCATTTTACCTCCACAATCCAATGTTTCTTTCTGTCAAATAGGTCTTGACTAGTGAAGTAGGTGACTGGCGTAAGAATGTGGAAGCCATGTCTGGCATGGAGGGAAGAAAGAAGATGTTTGACGCTGCTGGGGGAGGCCAGTGAGCCCCTTCATGAAACAAAACTGACCTTCTTGATGGCCTTGGTCTTGACAGAGAAGATGTAAAATGGATTGCACAAGACTGAAATGTTTTTTGGCTTTGTTGACCTTCTGAGCTGCTGTCTTTTTAGCAAAGTAACTGTTAATCTTATAAAGATATTAATTGACCCAAAATGTACATTTCTGCAACTATTTACTCACCCTTACTATGTTCCAAACCTGAATTATGGTCTTATTTTGGGACACAAAAGGAGAATTTGGAAGAATGCTAATGTGGCTCTTTTTCCATTCAATGACAGGGGCAAGCTTTTCCTTTAAAAATATGATTGACATACCTTCTCCAAAGAGTTGATAGAGACATAAAATATGCCCTTGTAGTTTCAGGTGTGTTTGAGACCTTTATAGTTTATATATTAGTCCTATATACTATAGTCTTCCATCATTTCATTCAATGTGTATGCATGCATGATGAATATAAATGTGTTGAATATAAGTTAGACTGGGATATAAGTATGTTTTTGTGTGCAACATTTAAGTCTTAAATTGGCATTAAAAATTGCAGAGTTAAGCAGAATTTGACTCATTTCTATTCTTTCATTAATACAACTAAGAGCCAGGAATGATGACATTATCTATCTATCTATCTATCTATCTATCTATCTATCTATCTATCTATCTATCTATCTATCTATCTATCTATCTATCTATCTATCTATCTATTCATCTATCTATAAACACATTCAATGTCTATTTGAGCAAGAGAATGAAAAAAAAAACATGCAATTGTTAGGTTCTACATTTTTAATAGCATTAAAATGCATGGAAATGCATAGAATAATATGAAATGTAACTATTTAAACATTAACCTCTTTCTTTACTTACAAATGATTATTTGTTTTGTTCAGTCAGTTACAATATGATATGATTAATCATTATTCATTCTTACTTTCTATGGAATTTATTTTGTGCCAATAAAAACGATCGTTAACTGTTTAAGAAACTAACGAAAAAACAAATTGAAACTGAATAAAATGTCTTTGAAAGTGAAAAAAATAAATAAATTGCAAGCAAAATGTTTGACTGCATTTTTAATACACTGCATGTTTTGCTAATTGTTTTCTCCCTTTTCTTTCGCTAATCTGTATGGAGCCCCTAAAGGGACGTGGTGGTGGAAAAAAAATGGGATGGGAGGAATTTTTTTTTTAAAGAAATCTTTTGCGTTCCCTCGCAAAGATGTTTGCGTTCGCACAAGCGCGAGACAAGGGACTGTCTGAAAAGTGCAAAACCCTTTTTCTCTTTTATATTATGAAAAACGCTCAATAACTTCACTGTAACACGTCACTGCTCTCCTGCTGATTTTACTGGAACACTTAGTTTGATAAAAAAAAAAATATATAACTTTTATGATTATTATGAAACAAAATCAATAACTTCACTGTTAATAGTAAAACGTTTAATTACTTGTAATGCCATCAAATTCAGTAAGCAATTATCATACTGGTCCATGCTGGTTGTAAGTATGTAAACTGCATAACCTCATTTGTGTAAAGAATGCCTTTTTTGCTTGCCAAACTAAGTGTTGTAGTGTAATCAGCAGGAGAGCAGTGATGTTTTTACTGAGTTTTGTTACACTACAGTGAGTAACATTGAAGTTATTAATGACTATTTTTGTAGAAATGCTTTTCTGATTTTGCACTTTTCAGACGGTCCCTTCGGACTTGTCTCACCGCCGCCTGCGCATAGAGACCAATTTATATATTATGAAGCTTGTTTGAGGAAAATTGGGTTGTTGTAGCTCGTTGTCTACGTTGGAAATAGCTGCATTTGTGTTTAACAATGTTTAGTTCCCGAGTTATTGTACCGGGAAGCTTGAACTTTACTGGACTCCTTAAGCACTGACCGCATTTCTTTATATTTGAGTCAAACAAGTTCAAACTCTAATTGATTTCTTTAAAAAAAAAAATCCTCCCACCCTTTTTTTCCCACCACCATGTCCCTTTAGGGGCTCCGCAGATCTGTACTTACAGATGCGTTTCCAGAGTTTTCATTTACGCTTCTGAAGTTTTCTTTTACGATCCCAGAGTTTTCGTTTGTCATTCTGGCACAAACCTCTCGTGGGGGTGGGGCTAGCAGTGGTGTGTTCTTATTGGCTACTGAGTTTCTGATTGACAGCTTTGTGACCTGGAAGTGAACCACAGCAAGACCCACCCCCGCGAGAGGTTTGTGGCAGAATGACAAACGAAAACTCTGGGATCGTAAAAGAAAACTTCAGAAGCGTAAATGAAAACTCTGGAAACGCATCTGTAACAACAGAAAAGGGAGAAAACAATTAGCAAAATATACAGTGTATTAAAAACAAGTCAAACATTTTGCTTGCAATTTCTTTTTCAGTTTCAAAGACATTTATTCAGTTTCAATTCATTTTTTCATTAGTTTCTTAAACAGTTCCGCTAGTTTTTATTGGCACAAAAAAAAAAATTCCATAACTTTCTGCCTTAAATACGATATTTCATGGTGAATCTGATTAGATCAGCTAAGCTAGCAGGTTAGGCGACGGGCCATCTTCTATGGTGACAGGAATAAATAAAGAGGTTAAGCTGGCCATTGTTGTTGCATGCACACAGTGCATGCTCTATTTTTTGTCTTGTTGTACCCCGTATCTAATCTGACTCAACCTTGAAGAGATGAACATTAAACTACACACGTCATTGGGAACCTAAAGCATGTAGGACAAGAGAGCTTTCCTGTTGTCACCTACATGGATCATTCACACCACAGTAAACATTAGAAGTCCAGACGTGGTTGTCTGTGCAAACCATGAGGTTTATGCTAATAACAAACAATGACTAAAATTCTGTACTGATGTAGACTCCAATGTAGACACCATTTGCTGAAATTAATAGACATTCTTGCAAATATCAACTGAAAAAGGGGAAAAAATTGTAACGCCACTCAATCCTTTATTTTTTATCATAGTTACAAATGACGTTTTCACAACTATTTTACCTTCAGTCCATATTTGATGTATTTATGTTGATTTCTGTCAAGTAGGCATATGACAAGCAGGATACAGTCAGGTGGTCATATTTGCATTAGGAAAAATATTGTCATATTTTTCCTAATGTTGAATATTTTTACCGTTTTTAAAAGTTGACAACAGACACTGCATTCTACGTGTTTATCTCATAGGTATGAACATTTTTGAAAACATTTCCATGTATGTTCCCTGACAAACTGGATCAATGGAAGAGTTCAAGTTCAGTTTAAGAATTCTTTACATTTTTGCATTAGACTTTTTCTGTCCTTGTTTTAAACACTATTGACACAATAACAGTTTTTTAGAGCTACTTTACAGCAGAATTTAATTCTGTTTGCATGACTGATCATTATGTTCCTCACTGTAAAGCTGATTTGAAAGAATCTGTATTGCATAAAGAGCTATATAAATAAAGGTAACTTGACTTAAAGTTCACCCTCTTTTTTTCTTTACAGGTGTGTTTTATCCAAGTTTGCATAGCACACATTCCCATTGAGATGTGAACATGTAATGCAGTGTGTCTTTTGCAAAATACTTGGAAATAAAGTACTTGTTATAGGTTGACTGACTAATGCTAGTGCTAAAGTAACTAAATTGTGATTGGATACTAAAAGTATTTGGTAGAAAGTTGAGAGGGCAGTGACTAAATTTGGCATCATATAAAGTGGTTCACACTATATTTTTAGACTATTTGTTCATTGCAACTAATCTCACTTAACCTTGAAGAACATTTGACACTGTGAACTCAAAGGCAGAAGAGACAAAGCATGGCTATAATAGACTTTGGGCCTTCATACATTAAGTATGCACTACCACTCATCTATTTGGGGTCAGTAAAACATTTACAAAGACTTCCCTTTTAATTAAATACTATTCTTTCAAACTTTGTTTATTAAAGAATCCTGAAAATAATTAATAATAAAATGTTTCTTGAGCACCGAATTAGCATATTAGAATGATTTCTGAAGAAACATATGACAATGAAAACCACTTTTGAGTGTACAGAACAAGTTGAATAAGTAATAGATGATCTGTCTGCAAACAAAGGAAAAATAGTCCACAGTAACTACAAAATTTTGCAACCCTTAAATGTGATTCTTTTGTTTATTTGCATCAGTATGCTTGACTCATTAGACAAGTTGAGAAAGACTTTTCTCTGGTTTCAGTGCCGACAACGAACATGTGCCCACGGTTTGAGAACAGAGAATACTGCTTATACCTTTTCAAGAATTTGATAACTCATTTTATTTACTTGGCAGTGTTTTAATCAAATTTTTCTGGGTGGTTAATATTTTAATTGTGCTTTACACAGACTTTACACAACCTACAGGTGAAAATATATACACAAACAAACATTTTATCCAAAAATGTACAAAAAAATAAAATTGTATTATGTATTAAATCAATACATTTACATTGTATAAATATAAAACAGTCAACCTCATTCAAAGTTCAACCATCCAACAACTTCATTCGAAGACTGATTCTGCTTGTAAAGGATGCCATCAGCACTACTGAAAGTACATGTGTTTTTTTTAGTTTTTTTTTTTTTTTCTATGTTTCATTCGCCATTAGTCTGGAATGTTGGTTTCCCACATTCCACGTTTGGAGTGGAAATGGTGGAAGAAATCTCTCAGGTGGAGACGTTCCACCTCTAACCCACTGCCTAAGATTCTAAAAGAGAAAAATAACAGGTTTACAGAGATACTTTAAATAAAAATGTAAAGGTGCACTTTTTGTTGCATTTTTTTTCCCTCTGCTTTAGAAGCAATGAGGTTTTGTAAAAAAGAAAAAGAAGTTGTATAATATTCCAGATTGTACTGAGGAGTAAAATAGCTTTTGGTGAAGACCGATTATTCATCTCATAGTAGTTGTCACAGAGACGAACTCCGTGATTCCCTCCTCCGACCGTCGGAGGGCGCCATCGCCCGAATATTGACTTCCTGGTTTCTGTTCTCATCCCTGTTTTCACTACATTTCCCATAGGCCCCGTACCTTGGCACTAATTGTTCTCCCAGCTGTCGGCACTTTATTTGTATTATTTAAGAGACTCTCTTTCTCTCATACTTCGCGAGGTCTTGTTTCCTGTTAGGCACAATTCTGAGCGTTAAACCCCTGTTGATAGTCTTCCTGTGTTTTGACCTGTTCACGGACCATTGTTTACGATACCTGCTGCCTGCCTTTTGCTTTGTTTGCCTGGACTCGGATTACGAACCTTATCTGCCTGCCTTGACCTGTGTCTGTCTACCGACCACGATTTGCCTCGCCTTCACCACTCCTGTCTGCTGTTCCCTGACCCTTGCATTGTTGACCTTGTTATACTATGAAATAAAGCTGCTCATGGATCCCACATCGAGTGACGAGTCATTACAGAAGACCTCGCCTGAAACTGATCCAGCGGCTTTCTCTCACCTCTGCGCCGCCATGTCAGCACAAGCCAGTCAACTTGCGGCTCACCAACACCAGCTTAACCGGCTCACTGCTCTCACGGAGGAATTAGTAAAAGCACTACAAAGTCTGCATACCCCGGCAACCTCCGCGAGCACGCCATCTTCCACCGCACCCGCCGTTCCGAACGTGGTTGAAACACCATCTTCGGTGAGTCCCCGCTTGTCTTTCCCCGAACGATTTGATGGTGATCCCTCTAAGTGTAAGGGATTTTGCCTACAATGTTCTCTATTTATAACACAGCAACCAGCCTTATACCCCACTGAGGCTAGCAAAATCGCCTTTGTCTGTTCGTTGCTAACTGGAAAAGCGCTTGAATGGATTAGTGCTGTATGGCGAGACGACGGGACCACTTTTCCCACTTATAACCTGTTCATTCAAAGATTTCGTGACGTGTTTGATCACCCACATGAGGGAAAAGGGGCCATTGATCGACTTTTGGGTTTAAATCAGGGACGCAAAACGGCAGCAGAATATGCTTTGAACTTTCGTACTCTAGCTGCTCAGACAACCATGGATATTGACACGCAAAAAACTGTGTTTCGCAGAGGTTTATCACCTGAGCTCCAATCAGAACTAGCATGTCGAGAAGAGGGGAAAGACCTGGATGGATTTATCGAATTAACCATTCAAATTGACAATTTAATGCGTGCCCGAAGAGACTCAAACCGAAATCCAGGCCGAACAGCTCCAGCTACCACCGCTGATGAAAGTGAACCAATGCAAGTCAATAACTACCATTTGTCTCCCGAAGAACGAAATCGTAGACTCACACAAAGATTATGTCTCTACTGTGGTCAACCCGGTCATCTACGGGTCGCATGCCCCTCTCGTCCCAGCCCTGAGAAGCAGAGAATGGTGAGTTATGCTATTGATGCACTCAATTCCGAAATGTGTATGAAAGTTCCCATTAATTTGCATGTCAATGGTAAATGCATCTCTACTACTGCCCTGTTAGATTCTGGAGCTGCGGGAAACTTCTTGTCACAGGGTTTTGCTCAAGAACATAGCGTTGCACTTATCGAATGTTCTTCTTCCTTAGCAGTGGAAGCGATAGATGGGAGACCACTAGGCACTGGAACTATATCAGCCATAACCCAAGAGATACTCATGCAGACTGGGCTCCTTCATAATGAGATCATTCAGTTCTATGTGCTTCCCATTTCTTCACTGACTGTCATCCTAGGCCTTCCCTGGCTCCGCCGTCATGACCCGTGCATCTCTTGGAAGGATGGTCAGATAACCCGATGGAACAACAATTGTAGAGAGACCTGCTTGGCACCTGATTTACGCCTGTCGATGGGAACGGTAACCATAACCAACACTGCGTCAGAAACGAGGCTACCTGATGAATACAGAGATCTGGAAGAGGCTTTCAGTAAATCCCGTGCCACTAAGTTACCACCCCATCGACCATACGACTGTGCCATTGACCTTCTCCCAGGTTCCATTCCTCCCAAGGGGCGCATTTTCCCTTTGTCCCAGCCTGAATCGGACGCCATGAAGGCTTACATTGAAGAGGAACTCTCAAAAGGATTTATCCGACCTTCAACTTCTCCCGCCTCAGCAGGATTCTTCTTTGTGCGCAAGAAGGATGGCGGGCTCAGGCCCTGTATCGATTATCGAGGTCTTAACGAGATCACGGTAAAATATCGTTACCCTCTGCCTTTGGTCCCTGCCGCTCTCGAGCAACTCCGTACGGCCAGGTTCTTCACCAAACTGGACCTCCGATGTGCCTACAACCTAGTTCGCATTCGGGAGGGCGACGAATGGAAGACGGCCTTCTCAACAACATCTGGGCACTACGAATATCTCGTTATGCCGTTCGGACTGTCCAACAGTCCCTCCGTCTTCCAGGCTTTTGTCAACGACGTCTTCCGGGACATGCTCAACCACTCTGTTATTGTATATATTGACGACATCTTGATCTATTCGGACAGCTACGATGAACACGTACGGCAGGTTCGAACGGTACTTAAGCGGTTAATCCACCATCAACTCTTTGCAAAGCTGGAGAAATGCGAGTTCCATCAGACTTCCATAGCCTTCCTCGGTTACGTCATCAGTCCTGACGGCATCGCCATGGACGACAAGAAGGTAGCAGCTGTTCTTAACTGGCCACAACCCACCACCCTCAAAGAATTACAACGGTTCTTAGGATTTGCCAACTTCTACCGGTGCTTCATCCGCAACTTCAGTACCATAGCCGGGCCCCTCACCTCCATGGTGAAGAAGAATAACTATCGTTTGTCCTGGTCTCCCACGGCTCTTCAAGCGTTTCGACAGCTCAAGGAACGCTTTACTACAGCTCCCATTCTCCACCACCCTAACCCTGAACTGCCCTTCGTAGTAGAGGTAGACGCTTCCAGCTCTGGCCTAGGGGCCATCCTGTCTCAACGCCAAGGTGAACCTCCTAAGCTCTACCCCTGCGCGTTCTATTCTCGCAAATTGAACCCTGCTGAGAGAAACTATGACGTGGGAGACCGAGAGCTACTAGCAATGAAAGCAGCCTTCGAAGAATGGCGTCACTGGTTGGAGGGATCTACTCATCCATTCGTTGTCCTAACTGACCACAAAAACCTTGAGTATCTAAAGACCGCCAAACGACTCAACCCTCGACAAGCACGATGGGCATTATTCTTCTCCCGATTCAACTTCTCTGTCACTTATCGCCCAGGGTCCCAAAACACCAAAGCTGATGCATTGTCACGACAGACTGAACCTGACACACTCCCTCAAGACCCTGAGACGATCATTCCGTCTCGCTTGGTTGTATCTCCCATCCGTGGGATATCTCTACAGAGATTGACCAACTCAATGCCCAAAATCCGGTTCCAGCAGAATGTCCCAATGATAAAGTTTTTGTGCCAGCGTCCCTCAGAAATCGCCTAATGGAGCAGATCCACTGTCTTCCGTCGTCAGGCCATCCAGGTATCACGGCCACTATCCACCTCACTCAAAGCCATTTCTGGTGGCCCACCCTGAACTCTGATGTCACACAGTACGTTAAACGATGCAGGACTTGCAATATGAGTAAAGTTCCCCGTCAGCTTCCCGCCGGACTCCTGCAACCCCTTCCTCTACCACAACGACCCTGGTCACACATTGCTGTGGACTTCATCACCGATCTTCCCTCCTCCGATCACTGCACCACCATCATGACAGTCGTTGACCGGTTCTCTAAGGCCTGTCGATTATTACCATTACCCAAACTACCCACCGCTCTACAAACCGCAGAACATCTCTGCACTTGGGTATTCCGTTTATATGGTCTCCCGGAAGACATTCTCTCCGACAGGGGCCCTCAATTTACCTCTCAGCTCTGGTCCGCCCTGTTCAAGGCCCTCAACGTAAATGTCAGCCTCACCTCAGGCTATCACCCTCAGTCTAACGGACAAGTAGAGCGACTCAATCAGGAACTTATCCGCTTCCTCAGGTCCTACTGTAACCAACACCAAAACGATTGGGCACGATATCTCATGTGGGCGGAATATGCTCAAAACTCGCTCAGGAAGGAAGCCACCGGCCTAACTCCATTTCAATGCATCCTGGGGTACCAACCCCCGCTATTTCCCTGGTCCGGCGAGCCAACCAACGTACCAGCGGTCAACGATTGGCTCTCGAAAAGCGAGGAGGTGTGGAATCAAGCCCACGTCCATCTCCAACACGCTATACGCCGTCAGCGAGATCAGGCCGATCAACGTCGGAGAGCCAGTCCAGTCTACCAGCCAGGTCAATGGGTATGGTTATCCACAAGAGACCTCCGACTCAGACTCCCCTGCAAGAAGCTTAGTCCAAGGTACGTGGGCCCTTTTCAAATTGAACGCCAAATTACACCAGTATCATTCCGTCTGGCCTTACCTAACCACTACCGTATCTCTCCCACGTTTCATGTTTCCCTGTTAAAGCCCGCCGACGGTCCCCACGAGGAGGGGAGGAGAGGTCTGGTGAACGGGGTCCCCCTCCCATCGAGATAGAGGGCGAGCAGGCGTACAGAGTACACGAGCTCCTGGATTCTCGACGCCGAAGAGGGTCGTTACAGTATCTGGTCGACTGGGAGGGGTATGGTCCAGAAGAACGCTCTTGGGTAAACGCGGATGACATCTTGGATCCTAACCTCTTGGAGGAGTTCCACAGAGCGCACCCAAACAGACCAGCTCCTCGACCTCGTGGTAGACCTCGGCGTCAACGACCACTTCGCGCCAGGAGTCGCTCGCAGGGAGGGGGCTCTGTCACAGAGACGAACTCCGTGATTCCCTCCTCCGACCGTCGGAGGGCGCCATCGCCCGAATATTGACTTCCTGGTTTCTGTTCTCATCCCTGTTTTCACTACATTTCCCATAGGCCCCGTACCTTGGCACTAATTGTTCTCCCAGCTGTCGGCACTTTATTTGTATTATTTAAGAGACTCTCTTTCTCTCATACTTCGCGAGGTCTTGTTTCCTGTTAGGCACAATTCTGAGCGTTAAACCCCTGTTGATAGTCTTCCTGTGTTTTGACCTGTTCACGGACCATTGTTTACGATACCTGCTGCCTGCCTTTTGCTTTGTTTGCCTGGACTCGGATTACGAACCTTATCTGCCTGCCTTGACCTGTGTCTGTCTACCGACCACGATTTGCCTCGCCTTCACCACTCCTGTCTGCTGTTCCCTGACCCTTGCATTGTTGACCTTGTTATACTATGAAATAAAGCTGCTCATGGATCCCACATCGAGTGACGAGTCATTACAGTAGTATGAGATATAAAATTACAATGATGTACAACCACAATTTCTTTAATTGAAATACTTCCAAATAGTGAGGGCACAGGTGTAAACATCGAAAGGTTTTCATTACCTGTCTAATAACTCCCAGTCTTCACCCCCCATTTGTCTTTGAATTCTCTGGTGTTCATGCCACCAATATGGTCCATGTCTGACTTGTAGATTCCCATCAAACCATAACCAGCAATCTCCCAATAACCTATGGAAGAGCAAAGATATTTCAGCATACTCAACCAATGCCATATTGAAAAAACAATGACACATGTAAAGTTCAACAAAAACAAAGCCTATGATATTGTAGTTCCTAAATCTATGAGTTTTTTCTTCCGTTTTATCATCATCCTGGCAAAACTAATTTTGATCACTTTAAAAAAAATAATGAGGTTTGATAAGATTTGTTGAACTCCAGAAACTCTTAATTAAAATTGGAGACCAGTACCTTTTGGGGCTCTTGGAGAAGCACCACAATCCAGCCTCATCACAACTGGAGCATAGACCATTTTTCCCTCAATACAGTGTTTTCTTATGCGGTTTATAATATTCACAGGATAGTAGAGGTGCAGGTCACACAAAAACAAAATACTGTGCTCATCCTGAGGAGGAAGGACCAAAAGTAGAACATTCCATTAATTCATAAAAAAGTAGCTTCACAGGTGTAAGAAATAAGAAACATGAAGAAAATGAGGTTACCTACTTCAACAAGATCTATTCCAGCTTGAAGGCCACCTGTTCTTTGAAAATTACCGCTCATCTTCTTAAACTTGTAACTGTATATTTGCAATGTGAATGGGGACCCCATTAACCATTGATATTGTGCACTCACACTCATGTACAAAAACATTTAAAACAAAGCGTGTTACCTTGGTAATTTTGCCTTTTTGAGTCTTTTCTCAATATTTATGTCAGAGCTGTCGTAGTCTACAATTATTACGTTAAAGTTTTTGTCCCCAGTTGCTCTGTACACTTTTTCCATTTCCCTGATAAACTGTATGATCCACCTGGCCTGATTTTTCACTGTGTAGGGACAAATAAAGATTACTTTCAGAATTTGAACACATGCATAGAAAATATCTGATAATTCAAATGAAAGTATTGTTGCATCCAGTTAAGAAATGGTTCATTCATGTTGTAATTTTGGTAATACTTTATTTTGATAGTCCACTTTAGACATTTTACTAACTTTGCAACTGCATGTCAACTAGCAATGATTAGAGTATTAGTAATCCGTCTGCTTAATATCTGCTATTTTGATGGGCCCCCAACCAACTTTGTAACTACATGTCAACTTATTCCACTAATCTAAACCCTAACATCTAACCTCAACCTAACAGTCTACTAATTGTCTAATGAGAGTTAGTTGACATGAAGTTGCAAAGTTACTCATGGTTTGTAGAATGTGTAACCTGTTTTTTAACTAAAAAACGTCAGGGAACGAGACGTTGCGTCATACAACGCTAGGGGAACTGCCTCTGCGGGAACTGGTGTCTGAAGCTAATATCCAATCTCGTCAATACCAACTTGACCGGCGACAGCCCATGACATCATATCGACGCGCCCCACGTGTATATATGGGGCGCTCAGATAACATGTCATCCGCTTATCGTCTGAAGGGACTGTAAGCAGGCGGGCCCTGAGGCATGGCAGGGAGACGCAACGTCTTGTTCCCTGTTCTCAGGGAACTATGGTTACATACGTAACCTGAGACGTTCCCTTTCGAAAGGGAACTGCGAGTTGCGTCATATAACGCTAGGGGAATGATATACCCACGCTGCCATGCTGAGGGGAGTGCATGCCAAATTATGGCAGTGACCACTGTCAGAATCAGGCAATCAAATGAAATGCCAGACCACTTACCCCTGGGGTCCCACTGGTTTGTCAGTGACAGCGCTCCCAGCGGTCAAAAAGCTTCAGCACTAAGCCTTAAAGCAGCTTCCAGCTATGCTAGTAGCCTAGTCTGCCAACAACCTGTCTGTTTCTTCAGAAACAACGTCTCAAACAGGAGTCTCACCAAGAGACATCCAGAAAGAGGAACTGCAGAAAGGCAGTAGATCAACTCAGACCGGATTTAGAGACGGGCATCCTGGAGAGCAGGACTCAGCGAAGTGCTATCGACCCTTGCAAGTGAGGGCAGTCACCTTGCTCAACCTTACGAGGGGAGTTATACATGGCCCAAGGCCGTGATGGAGACTGACCTGGCCTCTAGCTGTGCTAGTAGCCTAGTCTGCCCATAGCCTGACTGTTTCTTCCGAAACAGCGTCTCAAACAGGAGTCTCACCAAGAGACATCCGGAAAAGAGGGACTGCAGAAAGGCAGTAGACCAACTCAGACCGGATTTAGAGACAGGCATCCTGGGGAGCGAGACTCAGCGAAGTACTATCGACCCTTGCAAGCAAGGGGAGTCACCTTACTCAACCTTATGAGGGGAGAATACATAGCCCAAGGCTGTCAGGGAGGCTGACCCGGCCTCTAGCGTGCTAGTAGCCTAGTCTGCCAACAACCCGTCTGTTTCCTTGGAAACAGCGTCTCAAACAGGAGTCTCACCAAGAGACATCCAGAAAGAGGGACTGCAGAAAGGCAGTAAACAAACTCAGACCAGATTTAGAGACGGGCATCCTGGAGAGCAGAACTCCGCAAAGAGCTATCAACCCTAACAAGCAAGGGGAGTTTCTCTGCCCGATCCAAGGATCTACATGGCATCTGTTATTAACAGTGCCATGGAGGCCGTGCACTCCCCAGGGACGTTCACGAGGGAAGTGCACATAGCCTAAGGCCATAGCTGGGCTGTCAGTGACAGCGCTCCCATTTCCACAGAAGGGGTCCCTCGAGAGAGCGTGGCCTGGGGCCCGTAGGCAACCCAGCCAGTCACTTCCCAGGGGAACGAAGTCAACCCTGAATGCCACCAGGGAGGCTGACCCGGCCTCTAGCTGTGCTAGCAGCCCAGTCTGCCAACGACCTGTTTCCTCAGAAACAGCGCCTCCAAACAGAAGTCTCACCAAGAGACATCCAGAAAGAGGGACTGCAGAAAGGCAGTAAACCAACTCAGACCGGATTTTAGAGACGGGCATCCTTGAGAGCAGAACTCAGCGAAGTGCTATCGACCCTAACAAGTGAGGGGAGTTATTCTGCTCAATCCTAGGATCTGCACAGCACCTATGTCAATGGTGCCACGGAGGCCGTGCACTCTAGAGGGGACCCTCGCAAGGGGAGTGCTCACAGCCTACAAGCTGATTTAAGTGGGGAGGCCTTAAGGGAAGCCTTCCACCACTGTTTAACAGACTCAGGGAGCTTAGTACTATTGTAAGTACATGCTCGCCGACACCCAGCCACTGGGGCTCACTTCAGAGAGACCACAGTGGCCGGCTAACTGGTAGCTGGCAGTCTAGGGCCTGCAACCCTTGGGCTCGCCCACAGGGAGGCCCGCTAGTGTACAGGGCGGCCTGCTAAGGCCAGCTCACCCGATAGCGAGACAGACTAGTTGTCCGAGGCCTACAGCACTGGGGCTCGCCCACAGGGAGGCCCGCTAGCACACAGGGCCTAGCACCCCTCATGCGTATATGTATATATACATACACATACATACATACATACACACACAAAATCTCTGCCAGCCTCCTAAACAGGGAGCGCTACATTCTAAGAAATACATAGTAATTTCCCATAGCCAATTCAACCTGCGGCTACAGGGTGGCGGTCTCCACCATGGAAACGTGGATCCTACCGCCCTTACAGCCTGAAAGGGAGTCTCATTATCACGCCAACGGCGGGCCATCAGAATTAATGTCATAGGCCCAGCTCTGGCCTGATGTAGAAACTGCGGCTTACAGAGAACAAAGAGGGTAAATCATTCCAACCCTCTACCTCCGCAGGACAGCCTGGTACGTCTGCCACACAGTCATCGTGTGCAGAGAAGCACCAGCCTGACCCGCTGCCACGTATGCCCTGCCATCTAAGGGAAATGTCACTTTAGGACCCTAGATGGTAAAGTTCCATGTATCCATACAGGAAGTGCCAAACAATAAAGTTTATCATTAGTTGGCAACTTCCAGCATCAATACGTACCTATATTCCTTCCAAAATAAACCTGAACAGGGAACCGAGGTCTAAAGAGATATACTTCAGTATTTACATATGAGTAAATGAAAATGTATCATATTACTATCATATTGCCAAACAGTTCATCCTGCGGCCACAGGGTGGCGAGCTAACTCCATGACACATACCACCCTATAGCCTATAATACATATATACTTTCTTTACATACATGTATAAGGAATATTTAAGGAATACAGAAAATGGGTTCTTCCATGCCCCCTTAATCTCAGTATTTAGGAAAGCATGGAAAGCTCACTAGAGCTGTAGAAATATGGCCAGAGAGAAACCAATCGTCATTCATTGAATGCGCACGGCCTCTCCCCAATGCACTGCCATGGAAACTGTAATCTGCCTGCAGCGCGTTCCATAATCAACAGCTCAGCATACGTGGCACAGGGTGGCTGAGAGAAAAAAGTATTCACTCACCCTCTCCAGCCATCTCCTGCTCGGTTGGAAAAGCACTCACCGCTGGACTGCAGATGTAGAAAACAGCGCATCCTCTCCCAGCCGCTCCTTCTCGCGATCCGCCGAATCGCGCGAGCGGTCACACCCCTCTCAACTGTTTGGCGAGCTCCATCCGAACGCTCTATGATCTGAGTCGCCGCTCTGCCTCAGCGTGAGTGGGACCCAAACCACCAGGCGCAGATGCTGAACTCTCTTCCCTCGGGAAGAGACCCAGACGAGAATGGAACATTCAGTTTGCACCAGCAGCTCCCTCGAGAACTGCCCGTGCGTGCTCTTCACACAGAGAGCGCACAGCTCGTGCTTTTGTGTATCTGGTGTCAGATAACGAGTGACACAGATCCACACACTTGGATAGTGTTTCAAACATACAGTCCCTGAAGACGAAAAGAGGATGACATGTTATCTGAGCGCCCCTTATATACACTTGGGGCGCGTCGATATGACGTCATGGGCTGTGGCCGGTCAAGTTGGTATTGACGAGATTGGATATTAGTTTCAGACACCGGTTCCCGCAGAGGCGGTTCCCCTAGCGTTGTATGACGCAACTCGAAGTTCCCTTTCGAAAGGGAACTGTCATTCTTAGGTAATTACACATTACAAGCTAAGAACCAGAATGGCAACTGCTTTTGTCAGTTGTTGTCAAATGTGCAAAAATGCTGCAAATCCCCTGAGGTGATGTATCATATGTACATAGAAGACAAACGCAAGAGTTCATGAAATTGTTGTTCCATAATGTGACCAAAACTGCAACGTTTCAACTTTTAGTGCATCACACTTCTGTTGACGAATGGGAATTTCTGAGGTGTTTTTGGAAACAAAATTTCACATAGCCTATTGCACTTTATTTCAACCTGAAAAGAATCTTTCCGCATACAACCTCTCAACAAATCACATGCAAACACTCTGCTTCTTAACACTCTTTGAAGAATTCAGTTATTATTTCATTTAGTTGTTGGATCTCTACTTATTTTACTGATTGATATAGCTTAATCTTGATGAATCTTGATTACTATAACCATGTACTTGGCTTTTAAGATCTCTTTTGGTGTGTTGAGCATTTGGAGTCTAAAGACATGAATAGCTCCTAGTCGAATATCAAATTGGTCATTTTGTAATTATTGTAAGTCCACCAAGACTTGAATGCAGTACAATTAAAAGACAAACATTGATAAATCTGATTAGTTTTACCTGCCACAATTATATGAACAGTAGCAGATGGGTTCCAGTTGAATGCTTTTGGACTGCAGAGAAACACTTGTTTTGATGAATCCTCAGCTTTTGCATAAATATAACGTGAAACAAGAACTTTCTGACCCTGTGGGTCCAGAAGTTCCAGTTCCACCAGATAACGACTGCCCATGTCCTTGTCTTCACGCCTTACAACATTCACAACATGCAACAAGGAGTAGCCACTGTGGAAATGAAATAATAATAAAAATAAAAAATTTTTATCATCATGTACAGAACACACAAATATTGTAATGCCAAAATTATGGGCACACCACACCACACCTGCTTTGTGTATTTGCAACAAAAAAAAGGCCTCAATTATTAAAAATATTTTATCCACACCTTAGTAATGGGTGCGGCTGAAAAGGTGAAACAAGCTAATTAGCAAGGTGTGTACATACTTTTGCCTTTGTAGCATAGTTGTCACTTAAATTATGATGAAGTTGTCCAGAACATATATCCTTACAAAAATAATAAAAAAGGGGCCATTTTGGGGGTAAGATGTGTCTTATCCAGTTAAAGCATTGAGAAATGTGACTTGCATTTCATGTTGATATTCAAACAAACATTCAACAAAAATATATTTCTAAGACATTCATGAGCCAGTCAGTAAAAGGTTTAATATTCCTAATATATGCAATGGAACAATTTTCCTTTTTTTAAATCATCTAAACAAAGTTACATTTTACAAAGTAGCAAAGTTACATTCTTGATAGAAAATTGAATTTTTTTTTTATTTTCCTTGAGTGAGAATGGTTGAAAGAAGCAAACACTGGATAAACCTACCGGGTCTTTTCTCTTGAATGCAGTGCTGTCAAAAAGGCTCTAACGATGGACATGGCATGACTTTGGGACATCACAATGTTTCCGGCTGTTTTGCAGGAATTTGCCACAACAGCAGTTTGTTTTGAAGCAGCACTGAGGGGTTTCACATCATAGACACGCTGCCAAAAAGGACCTATTTTGTAAAATGTTATGTTGAGTATTGAATTGAATAATTATTGCATTTGCACTATATTCAGTATATTAAAAAAAAGAACTGTCTTCATAATAACCATTTTATTGCTCTTCCGTAGGGTAGCATTATGGAAATCAAATGTCAGGTGTGCTTATAATGTGCTTTGTGAATATAAAATGGTTTACATGCATTTCCTCTCTTCTCCTATCTTCTCCATTTTGTGTAATTGTACTCTGTTCTATACATGCTAACAGCAAGAAGAATTTTAACCAAACACAACATGATGATTGACTAGATTGACAAAAATGTTTTTAATGTTCTATCATGGATTCATCTAATTACCATATATTATATATATATATATATATATATATATATATATATATATATATATATAACACACACACACACACACACACACAGGGTACGGAAAGTATTCAGACCCCCTTACATTTTACACACTTTCTGTTATATTGCAGCCATTTGCTAAAATCATTTAAGTTCATTTTTTCCCCCTAATTAATGTATACACAGCACCACATAATGACAAAAAAACACAGAAATGTTGACATTTTTGCAGATGTATATAAAAAAA
This sequence comes from Opsariichthys bidens, assembly GCA_037194245.1. NCBI lineage: Eukaryota > Metazoa > Chordata > Actinopteri > Cypriniformes > Xenocyprididae > Opsariichthys > Opsariichthys bidens. Next base: position 6,285,976 of record CM074287.1, on the reverse strand, counting down.
GAAAAACTAAAATATCACATGGTCCTACGTATTCAGACAGTTTGCTTTGACACTCATATTTAACTCAGGTGCTGTCCATTTCTTCTGATCATCCTTGAGATGGTTCTACACCTTCATTTGAGTCCAGCTGTGTTTGATTATACTGATTGGACTTGATCATAACTTGACCTTACAGCTTACAGTGCATATCAGAGCAAATGAGAATCATGAGGTCTAAGGAACTGCCTGAAGAGCTCAGAGACAGAATTGTGCAAAGGTACAGATCTGGCCAAGGTTACCACAAAATTTGCGCTGCATTTAAGGTTCCTAAGAACACAGTGGCCTCCATAATCCTTAAATGGAAGACGTTTGGGACGACCAGAACCCTTCCTAGAGCTGGCCGTCCGTGAGAGAGAGAGGTAAAGAATAACCCAAAGATCACTGTGGCTTAGCTCCGGAGATGCAGTCGGGAGATGGGAGAAAGTCAACCATCACTGCAGCCCTCCACCAGTCTGGGCTTTATGGCAGAGTGGCCCGACGGAAGCCTCTCCTCAGTGCAAGACACATGAAAGCCCGCATGGAGTTTGCTAAAAAAAAAAAAAACACCTGAAGGACTCCAAGATAGTGAGAAATACAATTCTCTGGTCTGATGAGACCAAGATAGAACTTTTTGGCCTTAATTCTAAGCAGTATGTGTGGAGAACACCAGGCACTGCTCATCACCTGTCCAATACAGTCCCAACAGTGAAGCATGGTAGTGGTAGCATCATGCTGTGGGGGTGTTTTTCAGCTGCAGGGCCAAAACGACTGGTTGCAATTGAGGGAAAGATGAATGCAGCCAAGTACAGGGATATCCTGGATGAAAACCTTCTCCAGAGTGCTCAGGACCTCAGACTGGGCCGAAGGTTTACCTTCCAACAAGACAATGACCCTAAGCACACAGCTAAAATAACGAAGGAGTGACTACACAACAACTCCGTGACTGTTCTTAAATGCCCCTGACTTAAACCCAATTGAGCATCTCTGGAGAGACCTAAAAATGGTTGTCCACCAACGTTTTCCATCCAACCTGACAGAACTGGAGAGGATCTGCAAGGAGGAATGGCAAAGGATCCCCAAATCCAGGTGTGAAAAACTTGTTGCATCTTTCCCAAAAAGACTCTACTAGACTTCTACTAAATACTGAGCAAAGGGTCTGAATACTTAGGACCATGTGATATTTCAGTTTTTCTTTTTTAATAAATCTGCAAACAAACTATAAACAAAAACAAGATAAACCAAACATGTAACACCTTCACAATATAACAGGCATTTCATTTTTCCTATTACTTGAAGGTGTAAAACTCATTCTGGAACATTTATTTTCAGTATGAATATAAGGATAAGAGTTTTACCTGTATCAATCTTTTGGGCATCAGGGTCTTCAACCTCGGTCAGGTAACCAGCAAGTCCTTTACTAAAAAATGAGGGATGTACAATACATGCACAAGTACCACACAGTTAATTACAAACAAGAAATGCAGGTGAACTTCAAATGTGAAGACTACAGAACAAGACAATTTCAATGTGTATAATGATTAATGCAATACACTTCATACTCTTCCTGAAATGATGGATCTTGTTTGTAAAAGCACATCTCATCATCGGGATCAATAGTTTGCCTTGTGTAGTCATTTGGGTAGACTGAAGAAAACTGAATCTAAAAGAACAAGAAACAGGGTCAAAGATATTCATTAGCCTGACTGTTAGGACTATAGGATCTGTTCTCTTTAGTGTTGGAAGTTGTCACAATGTACACAATTTAATTACAATGCTCGGCAAAAAAAATAAATTCTAATTTGGTCTTTCCGGAACACTTTAAAGTTCAGTTAGTTTGTTTTATTAATCTAGGTCAAAGTTTAAATATATTGTTCTTTTTTAAATCATCTTGTCATGGTTATACTTGTATAGTTAGTATTGTCATGTGCAGACTGTGTGTAATCCAAATGAAGATGCGTGACAGAGAATGAAATAGAATACGTTTAGTAAACAAAGAGAGCTTGAACAGTTTAATGTGGATTATTGCCTGTGCCTAATACACAGGGCAAGTTTAACCAGATAAAGAACAGGTTTGTATCTAATTAACATCCATGGAAACTAACAATGACTGGGAACACAGAAACAGAACAAAACCAAACCAACATATCCGGGACATAAAACCCCCTTCTTGCACCGAAACTGACTAACCATGTTCAAACGGGGGCTCAAGCACCTGTATATATAGAGCAGTTTTTCTCATTGAGACTGAAATTTGGTCCCCATTATCCCCAACGAAGGGAACACCTAGATCACACACACAGGTTTGTTTTGCTATCTTATTAAGGACATTTCACAGACTTCCACTGATTTTATATTCGGTCAATGATATTTTATATCACCCATCCCCTACTCTTAAACCTACCATCACAGAAACATGTGACCGTCACTAGATTTAAATAAAAACCGCTTTTGCCTGATTTATAACCTGTTTAACTGGTGAGGACCAGTCATTGTCCTCACTAGTGGGTTGTCAAAGTATTTCACAATATAAGTGAGGACAACACACACACACACACGTCTAAATGGGGACATTCCATAGACTTCTATAGTTTTTTTATTTTTTATAAAAGAGCTAGTTATAAATAAGGTATAAAAATGAAGTTCCCTGTTATGGTTAGTTTATTTTTTTTTACCGATGAGGACGTGCATTAAAGGAGATTTTATCCAATTAATTAGTCGTTCTTCATTTTTAATACATACATTGAATTCAGACAAATCACATAAAATATTTTTTCTTTTTCTAAGTAGGACTCATTAACATTAGCTTTAATGTTAGCATGCTAAGGTGAGCAAATGTTTATGTTTCACCTACAGAGGCTGTGGCTGTACTCTGGAACCCTCCAATATCACCCACAAAAAAAACTATTGCCATTACATTTTGCTGACATCTGATCAAATTAATCAGCAAAAATGTGTGTTTGTAAAAGAAACTGAGAGGTTTTCGTCAGAACCAGAGCTTAGTGATTCAAAGATTAAAGAAACGTTTAGCTCACCAAATATACGCCTTGATATCGTCCAATCTCTTCATTGAGGATGTAACTTGGTTTGTAATGGCATTCAGGAAACAAGTCTTTCAGGTAGGATTCATCTAGCATTTTGTCTGGTTAAATGAAAGAAAACAATTAAAATGTCATTCAGGCAATTGTAATCTTCAAATTTCCATGTAAATGGGAGATTATGCTGACATTTATAGATGTGATCCCGTGGGTCTTCTCTGATCTTGTCTCCTTCTGGATGGGGTGACAAGGGAATCGGATCAAGGAGTCTATCGTAACTTGCTTTTGTTTGGGGTATGTGCTCAATATCTCCCATTTGTAGAGAAGATTCATCTGACAAAGAAATTAGAGGATATTTTATCATCATTTTCAATAGAAAATATATTAACATGGCTTGGGAGAGTGCACAGTCAAAAAAAGGTCCTTGTTAAGTCTGGATATCCTTTCTGTTGCCAAAGTATACAACAGTTATACAAACTGAATGCAAATGTTGGCTCACGTGATTTTAAAGTCTTTTCATATTATTCAAATTTAAAAAGCCTCCAGAATTCTGGTTTCATTGATTCTTGACAGACTTCCTTCATAACATTGAAAGAATGTGCAAAACTGACCATTTCTATCATTAGGCTCATCATTTTGAGACAAACTTACCTTCATATAATGATAAAAACTCAGAGGTTATCACAGAAAATGTGCTGTTGTCATGTTTTAAACTCCACTGCAGAAAAAAAAAGCAGAATTTGATGTCAACAAAATATTCCATGTTAAGTTCATTGTACAAGTCTTTGTACAGATCACATACACACGCTACATACCGCTATTTCCAGATGATCAGTTCCCATATTCTGTTTTAAAAGGACTTCAAAAAAATATTTCATGTCTTTCACTAACCTAGGGAAGAAAACAGCATCAGTTGTGTTCTACAGTCTTTTTTGAGTATGTTTTTGAAATAATACAAATGCAAATATCCCATACAAGACAGGTTTGGATATCTGGGATGCAAATTTCCAATACTCGCCTGGAGCAGTCCATTCATGTCCTGTCTGATGTGTGAATAAAAAAAAAAAGCCACAAGCAAAATCAGAGATTAAATATTTGCTTTATGAAACTACTGATTACATTTTCTGTCTCTATGCAATTGCATATACTTAAACCAAGCTGCATCTGCAAATGCATTATTCATTAGCTTGTTTCTCTATTTAATGATATATAGCATATAGTAATAGTTATTAAATAATGAGAGTATCATTAACAAAAACAGCACTAAGATTTAAATACGGTACCACCAGTTACTAAACAATGAAATTAACAAATTCACCCAAAACTGAAAATTCTGTCATCATTTACTCACCCTCATGTTGATTCAAACCTTTACATTATTTGACTTATACATGACTTTTTTTTGGAACATGAAATGGCAATTCACAAATATTTTTGTCCAAACCAAGTAAAAGGACATCATCCTGCTAGCCAACATTCTTCAAGTATCTAAGAAGATGAATGCCGGCAAGCAGGACTGCTTATGTCATGTGATGCATGTTTAGTCATGCACAGTAAGGCAATTTAAGTGTTTTCAGACAAAAACCATTGAGAAGGATAACTTCCACACCTGTACCTCATTCTTTTTTAAATTTAATTTCTTAAGTTTATTCAGTCATTTTTCAAGGCTCGTTTGAGTAACTCTTAGAGGAAAAGATTCTATATAGAACCTTGAAGGGTTCTGTCAGGCTCTTCAAACCTTTCAGGGGTCCCCATCATGAGCTCTTTTTATGGAATTAGTTTTCTTAATTTTGTTTTAATTAAGTTTTTATTTTAATTAATGTTATGAATTAAACAGCCTTCGTCACAAGAAATAAAATTCCCATTAGACATACTTTCACGGTTCATTCTATTGCTCTATCATATTTTACATATTAATTATTATACAGATTAACATATTCAGTTAATAGCACGGCATATTTAGAGCTGCTTCAGCAGGGCTCAATGCTAAAGTTTTTTTTTTCCCCACTGGCCTGGTTGGGTCAGTGGTTCAAAAGTTGAGACACTAGTGAAATATCACAATTCACTATTACAATTGTGATACTACAGCAAAAACTATTAGACTAATTAATGTAAATTGAAATTATTAAAGTAAACTGTCACACGTATTCAGTTTTGTTTGGTCATAGATCTGTTCTCATGGACTTTGCAATTTGTTTTCATCAGTTAAATGTGTTCTCATCTAACCATTTATCACAGCTTTGTGCTTGTGCATACTTCACAACCTTTTGGCATTTTTTCAGTATGGCGACGTAGGTATTAATGTTCCCATAGCATCAATGTCATGACACAACATTGAGTTCCACTCAAAAGTGAATTCGCTGAATACATCTTCTTTCAGACAATTACAATATGGTTACGTGCATTTCAGGAGTATATTTATGTGACTACATTATGATTAACGTGCTCCACATATTAGCTTACATCGGAATGACATCAGGGTGAGTAAATACAGAATCTTCTTCCACCAGTGTGATAAACTGCATAATTTTGTATTTACTTCCATAGTAAATTTTAACCATTTGAATCTCCAACAAAAACACCCACATTTACACCAGATATTACCTCTCCAACATGGGCGAGAAGTTGAAGGTTTTCTGGACTTTCATTTAAACTGAGCCAGAACTCTGAGTTATCATCAGAGGCAACAGCAAAAATATATTCTTCTATAAACAGAATATCAGTGCATTCGTTAATTGCTTCTATATGTGTATAATTACACATATTTTAAATTCATGCTGGACCTACCAGTTTCTGAAGGATGAAGGTAGCCAAAGATTCTCAGACCATAATTGCTCCATTGAGGGGACACAGCAAGTCTACTCACCGTAGTACGCACCTTTATAAAACATGATCATATCATATTACACATTGAGACTATCATTGTTAATAGTATACAAATGAGTGTGTAGAACTTGCATTTGGAAATAACGGATAGAGCAGGTTATTCCTGAGTTGATCAAGGGATCCACCGCAACAGTCTTCAAAAACATGCATGTTCACTCGACCCGAGACCCCGACCTCGAGAAGATAAAAAAAAAATAAAGGATCAAAGTGGTTCTCAATCTTTTTCCGTGACCTCCCATAGTCCAAAACAACATATTTCTGCTGTAATTATTACAAAGATGCTCGTTTCCCAAATTATTATTTAACAGAAAGTGTTGACATATTAACATTAAAAATATATATATTGGGGGTGGGGGAAGAAAAAAAAATTATATTCAGTTTACATCATTGTTTTTTGCATTTCAATGAAGCTATATTATTTTAATATTTTCATAATATTAATTATATTGAAAACAATAAATTAATCTTATTTTAATTTTGGGAGAACTTCTTCTTGAAGAAAAGTTGTATTTGTAGAGTGCTTAAACACTTTCTCTGGAGTCTCTTAGTACATCTGTTAAATATGCATGTATAAGGTTGTTGGAAATGTTTTGGTTTCATGAATCGGTTGAGTAAGTTATTGAATGTCTTAATTCCTCAGATGTGGCACAAAAAGAACATCTTAACTGGAGTAACAGCCACCTAGTACCATCAGGAAATTCCAGGTTTGAAGACAGCAATATGGTGAGAATAACAGGTTTTATTTGTAGAGCTGCAGATACTGATCAGGCAGGTAAATAAACTTCATAAATAAGATGACAGTCAGTTACAGGTGGTGCTAGACATTGTAGATCCGTGATAGGTGGCAGTGGGGAGCCAACCCTTCTATGAAAAATCCAAGGAGGTGAGGAAGAGGAATCCACTGGCGAAATGGAGACTCAAGGAGCAGGTAGGAAATTGTTGGCAACTCACTAGAGATAAAGTGTTCAGGTAAATAACACTAATAAACACCCTTTAGAAGTCAGTTTGTTCCCTGCCATTGTGTTCAGTCTTAAGCCAGTCATCCTGAGCTTCCTGCTGCCTGACTTCCCGTTAAGTGTATCTCGTTATTTGGACCCCCGTTTTTTTTTTTTCCCCCCCCCCCCCCCCCACTCCCGCCGCCCCCCCCCCCCCCCCCCCCACCCCCCCCCCCCCCCCCCCCCCCCCCCCCCCCCCCCCCCCCCCCGAAGTAACCATGCTTTTCCAAATGTAAGAGATTTTTTTTGAGAAATAATTCAGAAATCTTTTCAAATTTAAATCCCAATTTACTTAATGAAAGTAATCTCATACACCTAATGTGTTTTGATTGGTTGTAGATCAACAATTTTTTTTAGTCTTTTTAATTTAAAATGCAGGAAATGGAACAAAAATTGTCTTGACTCTGGTTCAGGTATTGTATATAAATCATGATGATGACAAACCTCAAATCTTACCTGAATCTCCTGTGCCTTGGGAGTTTCATTTTCTAGCAGTGATATCCTCTTGTTGATATCTTTTGTTTCATTTGTTTGTGCAGGCCCTTGGAAGTAAAAGAATGTAAATGCATCAAAATTTGAATGGTTCACATACTGAATTCACAGGGCCAAGATTGACCTCTTTCATGATTTTCAAATCTGTATTTGTGAATTTATTTGCTAAAAGGTGGCGGCACCTTGCCCAACCTGCTAAACAACCACAGTTTGAAGGTGAAATGTCCCTCTGGGTGGCACCACAACAAGTTTTATTTCCTTCAATACCTCTAAGATTATTTTATTTATATTTTATTAATTATAATTTACATATCAAAGATATGGTAACACTTTACAATAAGGTTCATTTGTTAACATTAGTTCATGTTTTAACTAACACGAACCAACCATGAGCAGTACATTTGGTAAACCTTAGTTAATAAAAATACTGCTGTTCATTGTTTGTTAGTTCACAGTGCATTAACTAATGTTAACAAATACAACTCTTGATTTCAATAATGTATTAGTACATATTGAAATTAACAAAGACTAAGAAATGCTGTAGAAGTGCAGTTCAGTTTATTAGTTCATGTTAAATAATGTAGTTAAGTCATGTTGAATAATGAACCTTATTGTAAATAGTTATCAAATATATTTTAATTAAAAAAATAATGTTTTAATATATTATTTTATGATGATAATAATACTAAATTCACTTTTAACTCAACCAAAAATAATAAATTTTTCCTCACCAAAACCCTAACCATAATCTTTTCTGAATGTTAATTTTACAATATAATAAAAAATGAGAAAAAAAACACACATGGTTTTCACATGGTTCACATGGTTTTCAGGCCCCCAAAACGCAGTAGTCATGTAAATGAATGCCCATAATGCATGAAAAAAAGAATAAAATAATTTTGTTTTTAGCTGCAAACTGTCACATGCCATCTAGTCCTGTCTTGTCATGTTAGTTCTATTTAAGTATTTAGAGTATTTAAGTTCCTCCCCTAGTCTCATCCTTTGTCGGTAATTGTTTGTGCTACGCACACTGTTACATGTATGTTTCCTGTTCATTGGAAGAATAAACCTGTCTGTTTATTGTATCCCTCGTCTCCTGTCATCCCCAAGCGTTACACAAACGGCCCCTCAGAGGAGACCATGCAAAGCATTTTCTGATAAACTGTACAGTCCATCAGTTTGTGCATTCCTTCGATTTCATACATGTGAAATCCGGGAGTATCCAGAGCAGTTCCAGAGCAACAGGAATATCGACTGATCAACTGATAACCTACAACCTTACCCTTAATCTTTGTTTCAAAAGCCAAAGTGCTTTTAGCCGCACTTAGTGGATATTTTACTTGGAATCGCTGAAAGTGGAAACACAACTAAATAAAGTATACATTTAAATGAAGGGTGGAGTAGCAGAAAATGACAAACCTAGTGAAACATTACACCTTAGTCTTGTAGTTAATTCATGAATGGATCCGACATTTTATGAATGGATGTTTGATTAAGTCAATTATAATCCTCTTAGTTTCTTGCTTTCAAACCGTTTCTAAATCATCTGGCATCCTAATATAGATATTAGGAAATGAAATCCATTACCTAAATAAATCCCTGACTTTGAGTAAATAAGAAAGAGTAAAAGCATAAAAAGTAATCAAAAATTAAATAAACTAATCCAGCCTAAATAATAAAACAAAGGTGACTCACCAGCAGGCATTTTTTTTTCTCTTGCATCCACATGATATGCTGCCAAGCATATGACAACATAAAATACAACACATACAATGAGTAGATAAAATGAATACCACATCACCTTGCGAGGGTTAAACGCTCTCACTACAAACATTTTGCTAGACACTGAGCCTGGTATGATACACAGGGTGTTTTTAAGACACCAGATAGGTGTCTCAGTCTGTTCTGTATCATGGATTTGGAGTGTAAGTTGACATGTCACATTGCTTCCTTTGTTTGTTGTTCCTGCCACTCCCACAGCAAAATTTTCAGTGTTGTTTTTATGATGTTAATTTATCAGCGTTAAAAAGTGTTGATTCTGTTGTTATTTACATGAGATGATTTGATCCTACAACAGGTGTTGTGCAGAATTTCGACCCCCTGCCAGATTATTACCCCTAGTATTGGTAGGTTAAGGAGTAGGTGTGGGGGAGGGGTTAGAATTAGCCAATAAAGTAGCGACTTCAAATAAGGGGGTAATAATTTGGCAGACGATCAAGATTTGGCATAACACCTGTGGTTGCACATTATTTCCGTTTGGATTAATGGCGGACAAGCACAAACGGGTATAATATATTCTTTAAACACTTAGTTCTATCAATTTTCATGTTTTGTTTACATTAAGTTCCACAACATTGTTGGAGAGCTAACATGATTTCTGAATAGATTACATGCCCGACCGCGCCGACACGAGCCACGAGGCCAGTTTGCAAACCTAAGATAAGATGTAAGTGGTGCAAGTAATGCTTAAAGTTGACGTAAATAACGCAGCATTCATATATATATATATTTCCCACTTCTTGGGGCTCTAACGTTAGTTGTTTGCTGGCAAATTTAGGGGCCGTTCACATCCCTTACAAAAAATTACTGCAGTTTTTTAGAAGTAATACTGCAGTTTTTGTTACATATAGAAAAATGCAGTTTTTTGGACACGAAAAAACTGCAGTATTGCAGTATAACCTAAAATGTCTGTAGTTTTACTGGAGAACAACTTCTGCAATACATCTAAAGTACTAGTAAAATAAAACTGCAATACAACTGCAGTTACACTGTTTTCATACTTCATGCAACTTTCAGTTGTACTTCATTTTACTGCAGCTATACTTACACTACAGTTTTACTGCTGTTGAACTTCAATGTACTGCAGTTGTACCGTGACTATATTTCATTATACTGCAAATCTTTGGTTGTGTTTAATTATACTGCAGTGAAACTGCATGGTTCTGCAGTTTTAATGCAGCTGTACTTCAATATACCGTAGTTCTTTTTTGTAAGGTAATGTAATATGACAGTTTTAATTAATCCTATAATTAATGCTACTTGTTTGGTTTGGATAACTTTTGTGATGCTTTTCGTTTACAGTCCAGAAGTCATACTGGTTTCATCCTGATCACTACTACAGGGATCACTAAATTATTAGAGTGATTAGAATAGCAGCTGGCATGCCCTCAACCTAACCACAAGCTCAACACTTCACCACAATGGTAACCCCAAAACTATTAACATAACAGAAACTTTTAAATATCAACATAATAGAACAGTAAACATTAAAAACATCACTCAATTTTCTCATCTTGCTAAAAACGGTTTAAAATAACACTTTATTTCAACATTTACTCTCCCAGTTTGGCTGCTTTGCAAAGCATGATGGGAAGTGAAAGTCCTGTTTGATTGAGTCCTGGTTGAGTTTACTTGAGTGAAACATGTTATTTTAAAATGAAAACATTACGTTAAGTCAAAAAGTAATCATTTCAAGTCAATTTAACATGAAGCAATCACGTTTGAACCTAAAACCAATATAATGGTGTTGAATCAAAATAAGTTGTTTAAATAAAGTGAACAGCATCGAAAAATCTTTTTTTTTTGAGTGTGCAATAGAACTGCAGTTATACTGCTTTTATACTTCATGCAACTTTCAGTTGTACTTCATTTTACTGCAGCTGTACTTATACTACAGTTTTACTGCTGTTGAACTACAATGTACTGCAGTTGTACTGTGACTATACTTCATTATACTGCAAATTTGAATTAAACTGCAGTTAAACTACTTGGTACTGCAGTTTTATTGCAGTTCTACTTCAATATACTGCAGTTCTTTTTTGTAAGGGATATCGCGCCTAAAAACGCGTGGAAAGCGCGGCCGCGTCGCTTCCTCCTTTTGCAAGCGTTCGGGAGCTCGCGCTTCTGTTGCGTCTGTGGTTGCTATGCAACCATGAACAACACTCTCCACTACTACGCAGAAGTTTAAATGGATTCCCATCACCGAAAAACCCTTGCAGTAGCTCTTGTACAGGATTTATTTATGGAGAAGAAAAACTCCCGCAGTGTTTGGGTGCACCCTATCCTTCAAAAACGTAAAAAACATGGAGAATTTCACAAACTTGTCCAAGAGCTCTTGTCACATGACCCGCGGTGCGCTTGCGGCATTCTGAAAAGTTGAGATGTTTTCATCTCGCCGCGGCACAGGCGCGCATGGAAAAAACGAGCGCGCCGGACCGCATGCGCGTCGCTTCCATTTTGCGCGCGGTTACCGCGCGCCTACATAGGATTTAATGAATATGCGCGCGGAAAAGACGCGATATGTGAACGGCCCCTTAGGCAATAATATGCGCTCTCATATTTTAGGACAGACGTGCGTTATTTTCCGTGGTCTCGGTCCGTTTAAGTGTAAATATGCAGCATTGTTAGACGTGAATCAGGACCCCGCGCTTCTTTTTTTTTTGAGAACGTTCAGGAAGTCGCACGAAACGCGTCGCGGTTTCACTCTTTTCCAAAATACACCGCAAAGAATTAATCTAATTCAGCAATAAGCTTTTTGCTAACCTACATTTCTGGCTGTAGCCTATGAGAAGAACCGAGATATATGAGCGCACTTCATTTGCAATCGTTTAATTTACTTTAGTAATCTGATACCTCAGATTTGTGAGATGACAAATGGACTTATGACTGCGTGTGCTCGCTGGACTTCATGCAAAATTAACCATTTGCAATTTTCAGCTGTCGTAATGTCAGTGAAAACTCAATATGGTGCTGTCCGAGATTTTCTAAATGAAGTATACGGCTTAGAAAATAACTGATTAAAGCCAGTCATTTAGCAACCGTTTTTAAACTGTTTATATGTACACGGGGCTAGTTTCAAAGCTTTGCGATGAGTTTGGAAAAAAAAAGAGATATTAATGCTTTTGTTAAAATTGTTTTATTTAACAAGGACATGTTGACGTCATAATTTATACTTTAGATGTCTGGAGGAAAGTTTCTGGTGGTATACCTGATGGTAAATATTAAGTTAAATGTATTAAAACATTTACACTATTGTATTATGGAGGCTTTAAGAATGCCTGTAGTGTTATCTGTAGATAAACATTAAATTTATTTGCTTTTCTCTTAGTCACACACAAGATCCTCAACCTCCAGCACAGATTTGTCTGAACATAAAGCGACAGAGCAGTGCAAAACCAGCGAGAAAGGAGCAACAGATTTGGCATGGATGTTATGGCGAGCGGGTATGTATGCAGCAGGTTCTTCACAATTAATTTGTCTATATAATAAATACCTTCCATCATTTAGTCTCAAGTTGTAGCCTGTAATGTTGTCATATTTAATCAGGTTGTGCATGATGCCCTGGAGAAACAATCCAGTGATGAGAAAGAAGACTACGATGAGACTGACAGCACTTCCATAAGGTACAACTTGCGATGTCATTGTGAACTTTGAAATTAATTATGGTTGTTAATATTATAACAATTTTTAATCATGGTCCCTGGGACCTTTTTTGCACTTTTGAGTGTTAAATAAGGACATGTGACATTTTATCCGACAAAGCAGTCAGGGGAGGACTAGTACTGGGTTTTATGCGTCATCTTTGCAAATGGTTACTTTGTTTTTTTTTTTTTCTGTCTCTTTTCTTTAATGTAATTGAACCAGTAATTTTTAACCAGTATTGAAGGCCAGTAAAGGAATTGTATTCAAAGCATTGACAAACATTTGACAATTTTTTTTCAGAGCATCAAGAACAGAGTTATTGAAAGTGTACATTCAACCATGAACATTTTTGATCTTCTAGTTCTACAGGTCTTTTGACTGGCTCGCACGGGTGAACTTGATGAATTTTGTTTTTAATTTATGTCTAAGACGTGTCATTGTTGTAAATGAAAGTTCAAACAGATACAACGTATAAGCTATTATTGAATGCACACATTATGGATTTGAACTGAATGCAGATTACATTTAATGACAAATCAGGGTTTGTATGAACACTATTGGTGTTGAGACACCTAGTGTAGTTTCAGCACTAGCAGTGTGTGTGTGTGTGTGTGTGTGTGTGTGGGGGGGGGGGGGCTAATAGTTTAATTATGAACACTTGTTGTTATTAACTGCATGCAAGTGTTAAAGTAAGACTTTTTAAAGTGTTTAACTATTTATAAACCCTGAAAAAGTTCATTTTAACACTTTAAAATTTGATTATCATGATCGCTTCAGTATTTAATCATTTGGTTCTGCCATGTTATTCAATTACCATGTTCGTATTCCTATTAGTGTTGTAGTTTGAGACATCTAAGACCCCCCCCCTTTTTTTTTTTGATGGTATTGATCTCAGATTAAAAGGACTCAGGATTTTGTTTCAAGACCACTCAAAGTCCACAACTGCAGGGATATCACGAAGTGGCCACTGCATTGTCTGATTTCTTTGTTAACATTAACTTGATCGGATGTAAAATTTGTACACTGAAATTACTTTTGTGTGCATAAGTTATGCAATGGGTAGGATTGGTGGTGAGGGGTAGGAGTGTCTTATATGCAAGTTGAATTTGTTGTCATGCCAATTGTAATTTCTGCCTATAAATGGCATGCTAAATAGAAACAGAAAATCGTGGCATTGTTCATGTAACACTTCACAATTCAATTTCCAGACCATACTAATTCAAATGCAAAAGAGAAATTGAAACCAGGCGTTAATTTTTCTTGCCTTTTGGTTTCATCAACCAGACAATCATTTGAACATATGAAATCTAACCGATTTTATATATATTTGTCATCAGCTGTACCATTAGCTCTACTTTACCATTATTAACTCTGTTCATTATTACAGTAGAGGCAGTTCGCCGTAGAAGAGGCGACTCCGATATATCTAAAGTCAAGAGCACTATGATTTATTTAATTTAAATTAATTTAATAAATGCACACACCTGGCTACTGATGTTAACATCCTTTTCAGGGTGCAAAGCGAAAACAGGCACGCAGAAGTGAGTTCACTCAAAGTGTGAGTTGTCGTCATCTCTTTTGGACTGATTGTAATGTGTTCTTAAAAAAACAAAAAAAAATCAAATGACTGGAATTTGGATGGATCATTTGCCGGTTTATGAGTTTAAATGCGTTGACGCGACCAGACTATTACCTCTTACCCCTTATTTATGCCTTGTTTACACTGCACACGTCTGCAGCGCCTTATGGCTCCTGCAAGGTTTTGTTCTGTCCTCTTCGTGGAGTCAACTCACACCAGAAGCATTTCAGAAGCGAAGCAGTTGGATTCACGAGTCCACGAGACTTGCCTGTTCAACACTGTTTTCTTTGGGGTTTTTTTTTTTTGTGTGTTTTTCATTTTGTTGCTACTTCATTTTGTTGTAGCCTACAGATGAAGTGAATGCACTTAAAAGTCCAGTTATGGACAACAAGGATAAAAGATGTTCAAGTTTTTCAACTTCAAACATCTTTTCGCCCATTTCTGGCCTCCTAGTGATGTGAAATATGAGCGTGAGTCTACACAGGGTGATTATTTGACTTTATATTGTATTTGAGCTGCGCCTATTTTTGACAGACGCCACGCCTTTCCAACACAAAATAAAGTCAAAACAATCACGATGTGTAGACTCTTGCTCATATTTCACATGCCTAGGAGGCCAGAAATGGATGTTAAATATAAAGGTAAGAAATAATTCGTTTTCAGTGCTTTTTAGGAGGGGTGTGGAGCAGGGGGCGCCAACATAAATTTTTCCTAGGGCCTCCAAATAACTTGAACCGGCCCTGGCATGAGGTAAATTTAAATAAATAGCAAAAGTATCCATTAGCAAAAGTAATAATGAATTGGTAGGTAAATGCAAACAAGCTGGACAATGTGCCAAATCAGCCAGGCCACCGGGATTTCACTTTTACTGGCTGCTCTTCATGGTCGGTCATTTTAACTTAGGGGTGTATTGACTTTTGTGGCTAGCGGTTTAGACAATAATGGCTGTGTGAGTTATTTTGAGGGGACAGCAAATTTACACTTATACAATCTGTACACATTACTTTACACTGTAGCAAAGTGTCATTTCTTCTGTGTTGTCACATGAAAAGATATAATAAAATATTTACAAAAATGTGAGTGGCGTATTCACTGTGAGATACTGTAAACATCCTTTTGGCTTTAGTTCACAAACTCTTTTGTTTTGGGGGGAATGACTTGGGGGGAAGATCACAATCTTAATCTCTTGTCCTTTCTAATTAAGGATAAATATATAAGGATAAAAAATAAGAATTCCTATTTCTTGTTCCCATCTTCGAAAGCTTATCATTGAATGAACAGAAATTAGATGGTGGTAAACTAAAAAAAAAAAAAAAAAAAAATAGTAGCAACTATGTTGCTTGAAAGAGTCATTTAAAATGACATTTTCTGCTTCTTTTTCCCCACAGTGAGTCTATGGCAACCCTATGAACCATATGTAGGAAAATTATGAAAGTTTCCACACTTGTAGGGATCTGACCAACTTTGGGGTCTCTAGAACCACCACCACCAGCAGCTCAAATTCACTTCAAATAGCCTAAGTTCACTTTTCAATTTATTATTTTTTTTTCAATTTTTAATAACTTCAACCCTTTGTTCTAGAAAAATTAAATTTAGTACACCTGATTCCTCTCATCATGCTGCTCGTATTCAACTTTAAGACCCCACTCATTACAGTAGTGGCCATTTTGAAAAGTACAGTATTCATTTTTTTAATTGGCTCAGTTTTTTTTTGTACCGAGCTGCACCAAAATGTTATGTTAATTATATATATATATATATATATATATATATATATATATATATATATATATATATATATATATATATTACACATATACACATATAATTTTTTTATTTTTTTTATTCATTGTTCAAAAGTTTTGATGTTGTAAACTTAATGTCGACTCAATTGGTTCAAAGGCTGTCTCTTGGCAAAACATTGATCATTGAAACGAAACTTGGTAGACAATATCGGAGCCATGATCTTAAACATGCATGAACCAGTATCAGAGTTAATATAAACATAGTGTTAATTACAAGCCATTTCTTTCCCAATTTTCTAAATTCTTTGGACATTTCCACCATTGAAGGGAAGGAAACAAGATATAGTTCAAAGAACTAGATCATCTACTGTGACAAAAACAGGAACGGTGTTGTCATACTATATGAGGGAAGTGGTCATGAAGGGAGATTAAACAGGCTTTGTTGGCCCTTTAAATGGGGAACTAGGTCACAACAAGCAAGGTAATAATCCTTTAGTATTTTGAATGGGAATTCAGTAAATTCATCTTCCCGCCATTCAATATTTAGTTCTACATCCTAAACAACTGAACTCATGAACTGAAAAACTAAAATTCTGAAAACGGCAAACCAGAACAAGCCCATAATAAACCGAAATAAATCCAAATGCTTTATGCTGGAAATAAGACAAATAACGACTCATGTCTGCTCAGTTTAATAATGCCATAAACACGATCGCTTATCGCAAAATGGCGGATTCATGGTTATGATTGGTCAGATCGCCTGTCAATCAAACTTTTTGCAAGGGGTCAATTTAGGGGATTCACTCCCACATTTAAATACAGTTGTCTCTCCTGAAACTTATAATAATGGCCATGGACACACTGTAAGTATATAAACCACTGTACTGTAGTAGTGCTAGTTAGAATTCCTACTGGGCCCATCTAGGGGCCAATAAACCTTATTACACTATATATTCAAAATTCCATGCACACCATCCTTTTTATTGTCATTGTACTTTTGTTTATAATCAGATAAATTATTTTTATGCAGTTGCTTGAATAGCTAATTCAATCTCTAAAGACAAGAAGCGTTTTTTGTGTTTTTGTCTTGCAAGATATTGCCAGCTCGACACTTCTCAGCATTCCTATCTAATCATTGTTTTCTTTTTCCTCCAATCACACTCCTTAACAAAACGATGTTGCCATTTGCCAAGCTATCTCCATGGAAACAAGAGAGATGGTTTGGGAAAGCCTGCTTCAGAGCATCCTTTTTTTGCATCCATTTTTGTTCTCGTTACAAATGAGCCTGACTGAAACGAACTGAAAAAGTAATAAATAGTAGTGTTAATAATAAGTCCAAGGCCTGTTATTGTAACTACAACACTTCAGAGGAGCTGCAAGTGATAAGGCAGTAATTTTCCTTTGGTGTTCCTGAGACAGCCTGGAAGAGGGACCTGACAGTAGCATCTCTTTGTGTGCCCTCAGTTCATTTCACCCTTGAATTCACCAGCATGTAATGAAAAATGAGAGGTTTACACAGCAAGATGACAGCTATATCATCATTGTTTTGTGTGTGCCTGGGTTTGGGCATGTAGAGAGACTGTCATTCAATAAAGACTGCCATGGAATGACAATGAGAAACTGGGCTCTCAGAATAATATAAGCGATGCCAACTTCATTTCTTTATATGAAGGTCAACAAGTATTGTTTTTATCATTGTCTCCTTTTCCTAGGACATTTATATATATATATATATATATATATATATATATATATATATATATATATATATATATATATATATATAAAAACACTGCAAACTGTGGGTGGGTTAAATGCACAGGACTTGGCCTTCACGTCACGTCTAATACAACAGCTCAATGTTATTCACTTAGAAACTAAAGTTAAAAGTGTTGTAATTCACTGAAAAAAGAGGTCAAGCTCAAAAAATAATGTATATCCGTCTTGTTATCTCAGAGAGGAGGGTTAGGCAAGACGGTTGTTCTTCTATAACCATGGTTCAGAAGCTTCTGTGATGTTACGGCGAAGACGAGGTTGTGTTTGAGTTTGCTTTGAAGTGAAGCAGCGTAAGAGGTTGTAGGGGAATGCGTGTGTGTGTGTGTGGGTTGGGGTTCTCATTAAGACGGATAGATTCACAGGAAGCTGCTGAGCCTTGATTATAGGATTGGGGGAGTCATGTCATTTGGGTGCTTAGTACTTCCCTTGGATCTCCAGGCAGCCGCCACACTTCAAATACAAATGCATTTGTGTGTCATCACCCACGTAGCAGGCTTTCTTGGGACTCTGTGTTGCTAATCAAACCAGTAGCCTAATATAGAATCTGAGATTATATGATGAAATGCTGGGAAAAGAGATTTGATTGGTACAACGACAGAGTGATCTTATTCGTATTCGTAGATACTGGTGCGTCAAAGGCACAGACAACACAATCTCAAGGCGTCTGTTTTATGTTTTGTTGAATTGGTGGCTAATTCATACGAATTTGTACATTCTTGTCTGTTTATGGTTGACTGGTTTGAAGGCATATATATATATATATATATATATATATATATATATATATATATATATATATATATATATATATGATTTAAAAGTATGTTTTCTTACAAATCAAATACAAATCAATACTAAAATTATACTTAAGTCCTACAAATACATTTAATTCAAATATACTTGTATGAAATTATATTATATGAAAAAAACACTATAAAAATTTACATTTAGGATTAAAAGGATTAAAAAAGCAAACCTCTAGACTACATGGAACAGCTTTTTTCAAAATATTACAAAACAATGCTCCATTATCATGGCAAGTATATCCCATTTCCTATTTTCTGTCAAATTCAAAGCAAACCAGTCTGGTTTGTCCTGGGAGTGGGATTATTCCAAAATGTATCATCTTGCACAGCACACAAAACAGTTACACATATCTTTGAAGTGGAGGTTTGTGTTTATTTGTCATGCATAAAATGGATATGTAACATAGACTGGTGTGGCTTTAGTAATTGTTGAAAAAAGGGAAAGTATAGGATGTGAAAGAAGCTTTGTTACAATATGAGCTGCCTAAAATGGGGCATATGGTTTGTGATAATCAAGGTCAGGGAAATTGCTGATTGTAAATATAATTATTTTTGTTCAGTACTGAAAAATGTCCATAAAAATAATATAAAATACAAATCTGAAAATTAATTTAAAGAACAGTTAATATTGTAACACTGAGAAATATTGCTGGACACTGTATATCATAAGATTCCTGTGATGCTTCAGTGTCACATGCTCATTCAGAAATGATTCTAATATACTGATTTGGTGCTCAAGAAACATTTCTCATTGAAAACGTCTCCGGTTACTATCGTAACCTCCATTCCCTGAGAAGAGGGAACGAGACACTGCGTCACCGAAGGTGGCGCTATGGTGTTTATCCCTTCATTCCTCAAAATTATGAAGCCTTATGAAATCCCGCTGGCGCGAAATCGCCTGCCAATGGTGTTCAAGCGCGTGAAATAAAGGCGTGCTCCCCCGCACTATAGGGCGGCACCGAACGTCATTGCCTCAGAATCTTGAACTGAAGCAGAATGCTGCCGACAAAGACTCTGAGCTCACCAACACGGGAGCATACGCAGTGTCTCGTTCCCTCTTCTCAAGAAACGGAGGTTACGATAGTAACTGGAGATGTTCCCTTTTGAGACAGTCTCTTGACACTGTGTCACCGAAAGTGGTGCTATGGGGACCTACACAATCCCGCCGTGTTGATAACGAATGTCCAGATCGGCTTCAAGCCAAGCTGTTGACCTAGCTAAGAGCACTTATGCAACGAGCTCAGCAGCTTAGCGCACTTGTCCCCAGGCTGCATCTTCAGCATTCCTTGGCGCATGGAAAGGCAACAGCACTATTGCCTAGCAACATCAAAACAGGGACTAGGGACATTCATAGCGTGAGGCTGAGTAACTGTCAGTGTGCTGGCGACCAAATAACGCATGCGTCAGAAAACCAACACTACGCATAATATTGCAAATGGAGGCAAGCCTGACTGTGTTGTGCAGTCAACAACTGGTACTGATGTCCACTGCAGTGACAACACCGGTGCTGACATGAACTTAATACAAGCACGGTAAAACACTGTGCAGACAAAACATGAAGGCAGCAGTACTGGTGCCAAACACCCTTTTATTTTTATTTATTTATTTGGATCCTTGTCTGTGCTTTACACCATGAATATACACAACAGCAATGCGCATAAAATAACCCACGAGGGTGACATTCGCGCAGAAAGGCAGTGTCTGTACCAGTAACGTCAGAATCAGACTACGAATGGCTAAACGACCTAGTTGAACACCACTTAGCAGGGGCGTCGACATTTGCCGTAATAGTCACATGACCTATTTGACGTCACTCATAATGTCAATCCCTGTTGTAGATATAATCGTCTTGCAAGGCCACATCGAGATGCGAGTGAGGAAACAATTAATCACAGGACTGAACGTAGTGCCCAGTACGAGACGATCATGCAGAAGGGCGAGGGATGATCAGCCTTCTTGTGCCACTCAAATTCTCATCTATAGTGCTCTATGCCTAAGAATATGAAGGCGTTTTCATGCCGTCACAGTGGTAAATATAAAACAGGGAGGGCATACCGTCGCTGTCCCAGTACTCTTGCCACTGACAGGGATTGCCTGACCAAGAAGAGGTGCTGAATAATCCAACTGCGCAGCGAAGCGATTGTGACACACAGGCCATTATTACTTCTGATGCCCGCGATGAGCGGGGGACATGAGAACAGACATAAGTGAGACAGTCTCGCTATCTTCATCGTGTTAAAGGGAGGGAGCATAGCAAAACACTTTCAAGCCGCAGCCATCAGCTTCCCGAGAACACTAAAGGTAGAAACTCCTTGGCTCGAATGAGAATGTGAATTACAAACTGTAAACGCCCCTGTGAAATGCTTCGAGGTTACATGATAAGGCCCTTTTTAGTTCTCTTTTACTCTGAGGATGCGAAGCAGAAGATGAGATGGATTAATAAGCACTGAATGAACGGCGTCTTGACCACCGGTCAACTACACACAGGCGAGCGACGCTGGACTCATGATATGAAATAAGCAACAAACGTTAAACATGCTCTTAGTCATAACACTTTGCAATAATCGAACACAGAAGGCTGTGTCGTGAATGCATCAGTTTGCATATGCCATAGCTAGCTGTGCGAACGGGGGATCTGCATACCAGTCTATACGACCTAGTTGAGACACTACCAGAGAGGGGCGTGGCAAGCCTTTCATACACCCAATGGCTGCTCAGACGTCCTCCCCTGCACAGACAATGTGCTCATAGACATATACACTAGACGTCGCCTGGGGGTTCTCAGCATGCGTCAAAACCGCCGCCATCTTGAAACAAGGGTCTTGAATGAATCTTTTCATCGTTTTAACAATCACCAGGTCTGGTTTGGTCGAAATAAACAAGTGATTCACCGAGTTTTGATTGAGATTGGAAACCGTGAGTAACGCCTAAATTAACTTCCACTGTCATTTCACACTAAAAGCTACGTACAGTATATTGTAAAATACTAAAACCTAATCATAAAAATTCAAATTAACTTACCAAACTTCCAGATATCCACTGAGTGAGACGTCCAGACATCCATGAGTGAGCTGAAGCAGTTGTGCTCTGACGTCAGTAAGGGGGCGCTGTTTACAGTAATGCTATATTATTGCCTGGCAAATTACAGCCAAGTTACAGCTAGATTACAGCAACACTAAAATGTACTGCAAAATGTTCCCGCTCAAACAAAATTACCCAGAATGCAATGAAAATCACAGTATTGTACTGTATTATAAAATGCAGTTTTGTACTGTTGGTTTTTATAGTGCTGCTAAATTTACAGCGACATTTAACGGTGCAGCCTCAACTCTGCTTTCACTTGGCTGTGGAAGTACACTAAATATTATGGATTTATGGATTTGTTTTGTTTGTAAATTACGAAGCTCTTAATAAGGACTTTAAAAATTGACCCATGCTTTTTTGCTTAAAGGTGAAGACTTTATGTATGTTTTGTAAGATTCCCTTATCTGTCAAACATATTTTATTAGATTGTCCTGGATTTAACACAAGCAGATGCTCTTTTATGAAGTTACTTCACTTAAGGACATATTTAATGAGATTATGCCTGAAAAGGTTTTGGATTTTTTTTAATCATATGTTAATTTAAAAAAAATTGTATAATATGACTTGCTGTTTATATTTGTTTTGTTTTTTATTGTATTTATATGATATTTGTGTTTTTGTAATTGAATTTTTTGCCATGAAAATAGCTTTGATTGCTGACATGGCATTAAATAAAACAATCTGAATCTGTTTGTAGATTCCCAAGTGATAAACAGAGACATCAATGTTAAACGTTCCTCTCCAATTTGTGATTTGCTTCAAGGTAAGTAGCGATAGTTCATCCAAAGTTTACTCAAGTGGAAGAATGTGACTAATAAACTTGGGCCTGCTGGCACTATGCATTATATTTTTAAAAAGTAGATTATCTTAATATCAAAAATTTAAATTAAATTTTCTCTGGACTCAAATATAAATACATGTCTGACCATTGGAATGAACCAAAAAAACAACAACTAGAAAATCGCATTCATGACTATTTATGGTGATTTTATTTCTGTTAGACCTTTGCCTACATTGACGCTGATGCATTGAAGAGGAGGAGTCCCCTGTTCCAAGATGGCGGCGCTATTGACGCATTCGTTCCAATGAACTGCCATAGCCAGGCGACGTCTAGTGTATATGTCTATGAGGCTTCATAGTTTTGAGGAAGGAAGAGATAAACCCAGTGTCGAGAGACCGACTCGAAAGGGAACAGCTGTGTTGCTTAATTTTTTTCTTTGATGAATAGAAAGTTTAAAAACACCATTTATTTGAATTATTTGTAACATCTTTACGGTCACTTTTTAACAATTTAATGCATCCTTGCTTAACATAAATGAGAATTTTTTGCAGGTGACAGCTGACCATATTTTAAACAAACCGCTTAACTGAAGTTAGATGCAATGACTTTTATTTTGGCTAATTGATATTCATTATTTTCATCTGTTGTAAAAAAAAAAAAAAAAAAAAAAAAAAGAGCA
Source organism: Opsariichthys bidens (assembly GCA_037194245.1). Lineage (NCBI taxonomy): Eukaryota > Metazoa > Chordata > Actinopteri > Cypriniformes > Xenocyprididae > Opsariichthys > Opsariichthys bidens. Next base: position 6,262,679 of record CM074287.1, on the reverse strand, counting down.
TGATCACAAGGCTCTTCTAAGCTCTTCTGGAGATCTGAGACACCCTTCAATCAATATTTCCAAATGTCTTTGTTGCTCATAGGACTTTTCACAGATGGCTATAATCTCAGGACCACAATGGGGCAGCATTTACTCATCTACCACGTTGTTGGCTGTAGACTCTGAGCTTGTAGAATCTGAGCTTGTAATGCAAATAGATATTAATGACATAAATTCATGAGTATGCAAGGACAGGGAAGAAGCATTTCTTAAATATCATTTATCATTCATTCATACATCATAACATAATTTATGTATGTATGTGTGTGTGTGTGTGTGTGTGTGCACATATTGCTTAAGATACTGAGGTAACTAGGGTTATTCTATCTACCAATAAGATGAAAAGATATTTGAGATTTTCATTTTTTAATGAAATACCTAAATTAAAGCAGACCAGAGAAGGTACTTTGCTACTCGTGTTAAGCTGAAAAACTTGTGTAAATAAAATCAATATGAAAAATATTAAATAAAGTAGGGGTAGGACAAAACATAGATTTTCGAATTTAATGAATGATCGTTTTAGGTTTTAAGGAACAGGAAGCATGCAGAGTAGCTGCAATATGTAAAATTTTTGCAGAAAAATATAAAAAAAAAACCTGGGCCAGTGTGATATATTTTGTTCAGTTGAGTACTTACAATACATCAAATTTTTCAAACTATTTGCAAATCGTGAAAAAAATTGCTGTTTTAACCTAGGATCCGGGACGTGTGAGTGAGTTGCCTGCCAATGGCTTCATATCCGCGTTAACCTCGGTTTCCAGTTTTATTTTGTAGAAACCATGGAAACACCAAAGACTCTTTATTTTTATTATGTTTTATTTCAGAAGGGAACATCTGTTTTGATAATCAGATGCAGCTTTATTTTTCAGTTACAGTAATACAGAATTTTCTCCATCATACAATACGTTTTAAAATTTTGCCATTTATCAACACAGCTCATCTAGCACTGCAACCACCAGTGTGCAACATTATACCATTATTTTCAACACACTCAAATGTCTCAAATATGATAAATCTGCGTTACCTCATACTCATGACCGGAAAAACAGAAGCGGCACCGGCAGCAGTGGTTGAAAAATTATTTTCCACCAGCTGTGAGGGGAGACCACATGTCCCAAGATTCCTTGCTCAAACTTGGCGTCATAAAGATACACCTTTGTTTTGAATAGGCGACCTCTAGTGGACAATAAACTACATATTGCACCTTTAAAAACTAAGCTCAGAATCGATTCGAGAGAGAATGGCAATTCATCAGAAAATATCAGTATCGCGGATCGAAAATAGATGTATCGTCCTAGCCCTAAAATAAAGCTGCACTTTCTCTTATTCATTGTAATATGAGTGCACTGTCTTTGTATATAAAAAGTCTGTTTGTTATTACAAAAATGTAAAAACCCATTTATTTATGCTTTAGAGGCCTCCCACAACAACATACAGGGTACATACAGGTATAATTGGGTCTTTCAGGGTTAACCAAGTGCTCTAAATTAGCACTGAGCTAAGTCATTAGTATTCTTTTCAGTAGTTTACTCTTGGCTCAGTGTTTTCTTTAAGCAACATTAGTGACTGAAGCCAAAGTGTATTTTAAATGGTCATTGCCTGAGAGCAGACATAACTTAATCACAACTCAAATTAGAATTTGTCATGTCCAGTTAGATGCCCTATTCTCCAGTGGCACTGCAAAAAGCATTTTTGGCCCAATATGCTCAAAAATTATAGCCTTTTGGCTGGACAACTCTGTAATATTTCTTTATGAGTCTGCAGTGATGATCACATAGAGAAACAGGCCTGGCTTTTCATTTGCTGAGTTTCAAGGTCGGTGAGCATCTATGATTCAACTCTCTTGGATGTCAGTAAGTGTTAACCATTATTTCTAGAGATCTGACATGGAAAACAAAACTGAGTGTTCTATTAAAAGAGGGAATTTCAAGGTATTCATAAGTATTTGTACAGTTCCATAGGATGCATAAATCAGTATAAGGCACATTCAATGAATAGGGTAGCAAACTGGGTCTGAAAAGAGGTTCTTGACCTTCACAAATATTGATTATCTACTTCAGAAGATCAATCTAAATATTATGCGCTGTTTTACTGTCCTTGTGGTTTGCAATTTTTGAAATTCTGTTAACAAAATTTGGGACATTAAATTAACATCAATATCAAATAAACCATTGACCATTAGTTTGGGAACTAAGGAAAATCCCAAATTCAGTATCTCAGAAAATTAGAATATTGTGAAAATGTTCAATATTGAAGACACCTGGTGCCACACTCTAATCAGCTAATTAACTCAAAACACCTGCAAATGCCTTTAAATGGTCTCTCAGTCTAGTTCTGTAGGCTAAACAATCATGGGGAAGACTGTTGACTTGACAGTTGTCCAAAAGACAACCATTGACACCATGCACAAAGAGGGCAAGACACGAAAGGTCATTGCAAAAGAGGCTGGCTGTTCACAGAGCTCTGTGTCCAAGCATATTAATAGAGACGTGAAGGGAAGGAAAATATGTGGTAGAAAAAAACTGTACAAGCAATAGTTATAACCGCACCCTGGAGAGGATTGTGAAACAAAACCCATTCAAATATGTGGGGGAGATTCACAAATAGTGGACTGCAGCTGGAGTCAGTGCTTCAAGAACCACTACACACAGACGTATGCAAGACATAGATTTCAGCTGTCGCATTCCTTGTGTCAAGCCACTCTTGAACTACAGACAGCGTCAGAACCGTCTTGCCTGGGCTAAAGACAAAAAGGACTGGACTGCCGCTGAGTGGTCCAAAGTTATGTTCTCTGATGAAAGTAAATTTTGCATTTCCTTTGGAAATCAGGGTCCCAGAGTCTGGAGGAAGAGAAGAGAGGCACACAATTTGATATTCAAATTTTCTGAGATACTGAATTTGGGATTTTCCTTAGTTGTGAGTTATAATCATCAGAATTAAAAGAAATAAACATTTGAAATATATCAGTCTGTGTGTAATGAATGAATATAATAAAAAAGTTTCACTTTTTGAATGGAATTAGTGAAATAAATAAACTTTAAGATGATATTCTAATTATATGACCAGCACCTGTAAATGTTTGTTTGCTTCTACTTCTTTTTCTTATAAAATTAAAATTAAAAAAATTAAATTAAATTAAAAATTTGTATTTAAAAAAATACTGTTCGCCTGTTGTTTGTGCAGGTATCAGTTCTATTGGCAAACAAATATTTCTGTTAAGAATCTTTTAATTAGTTAAGGGGAACGTGGAGTCTGTGTTCTCTCTCTCTTTCTCTCTCTCTCTCTCTCTCTCTCACTCTCTCACTCTCTCTCTCTAGTAATGTCACCTTTATTTATATTGCACTTTTTACAATGCAGATTGTGTCAAAGCAGCTTTACTGACACTGATAACTGACAAATAATTTTTGACAGCTCTAGAAAAAAAATGGTTTCATTGTCCAGCTTAAGTAAATTCAGTATTAATTCATTCCTTTGTAAAAATTAATACTTATTAATTTAGTTAATTTATCTATACATCGGCTCTGGAGAAAACAGTGATGTCATCGTCCAGCTCAGTTCGATTCTCATACAATGGTGTCAATGTAGGCAGATCTAAAACATTGTTGAATACCATGTGTCCCCAACTAAGCAAACCAAAATGCGACACCGTCAAGGAACCCAACAGGTGACAAAATGGAGAAAAAAAACAAAAAAAAACCTTTGGACAAACCATTCTTGTTGTGCATGCAAGTTTGAGTTTTTGTTTGTTGGTTTGTGTATGCATGGTTGGGTTCGCAAGTCTATGATTTTATTTCTTTGTGTGTATGTGTGTGTGTATACAATATATTTATGTGCATCGCCAGGCTTTTTACTCAAAGTCTAACACTGAAGACCAATGATTAGACATGGGACCAGAGGTGGGAGTAAGTCACACATGTGCAAGTTCCAAGTAAGTCCCAAGTCTTAACCTTCAAGTCTCAAGCAAGTCTAAGTCATTTTAGTGAGAATCAAGTCAAGTCAAGACACTGCTTTATATCAAGCAAGTCGTAGCTTAGGTCAAGCAAGTCAAAAAATATTAGATGATTAAAATGAATTTATATACAGTGGGGAGAACAAGTATTTGATACACTGCAGATTTTGCGAATCCCATTTACGAAGCATGAATAAGTCAATAATTTTTATCATAGGTACTCTTCAGCTGTGAGTGACAAAAATCCAGAAAATCACATTGTATGATTTTTAAATAATTAATTTGCATTTTATTGTATGACATAAGTATTTGATCACCTACCAGCCAGTAAGAATTCCGCCTCTCACAGACCTGTTAGTTTTTCTTCAAGAAGCCCTCCTTTTCTCCACTCATTACCTGTATTAACTGCACCTGTTTGAACTGGTTACCTGTATAAAAGACACCTGCCCACACACTCAATCAAACAGATTCTAACCTCTCCACAATGGCCAAGACCAGAGAGCTGTGTAAGGACATCAGGGATAAAATTGTTGACCTGCACAAGGCTAGGATGGGCTACAGGACAATAGGCAAGCAGCTTGGTGAGAAGGTAACAACTGTTGGGCGCAATTATTAGTAAATGGAAGAAGTTCAAGATGTTGGTCTATCTCCCTCAGTCTGGGGCACCATGCAAGATCTCACCTCGTGGGGCATCAATGATCATGAGGAAGGTGAGGGATCAGCCCAGAACTACACAGCAGCACCTGGTTAATGACCTGAAGAGAGCTGGGACCAAAGTCTCAAAGAAAACCATTAGTAACACACTACACTGTCATGGATTAAAATCCTGCAGCACACACAAGGTCCCCCTGCTCAAGCCAGCGCATGTACAGGCCCGTCTGAAGTTTGCCAGTGACCATTGGGATGATCCAGAGGAGGAATGGGAGAAGGTCATGTGGTCTGATGAGACAAAAATAGAGCTTTTTGGTCTAAACTCCACTCACTGTGTTTGGAGGAAGAAGAAGGATAAGTACAACCCTAAGAACACCATCCCAACTGAAGCATGGAGGTGGAAACATCATTCTTTGGGGATGCTTTTCTGCAAAGGGGACAGGACAACTGCAACAAATTGAAGGGAGGATGGATGGGGCCATATATCGCAAGATCTTGGCCAACAACCTCCTTCCCTCATTAAGAGCATTGAAGATGGGTCATGGCTGGGTAAGAAGCATCTCAAGGTCCTGGAGTGGCCTAGCCAGTCTCCAGACCTGAACCCAATAGAAAATCTTTGGAGGGAGCTGAAAGTCCGTATTGCCCAGCGACAGCCCCGAAACCTGAAGGATCTGGAGAAGGTCTGTATGGAGGAGTGAGCCAAAATCCCTGATGCAGTGAGTGCAAACCTGGTCAAGAACTACAGGAAATGTATAATCTCTTTAATTTCAAACAAAGGTTTCTGTACCAAATATTACGTTCTGCTTTTCTGATGTATCAAATACATATGTCATGCAATAAAATGCAAATTAATTACTTAAAAGTCATACAATGTGATTTTCTGGATTTTTGTTTTAGATTCCGTCACTCACAGTTGAAGAGTACCTATGCTACAAATTACAGACTTCTACATGCTTTGTAAGTGGGCAAACTGCAAAATCGGCAGTGTATACTTGATCTCCCCACTGTATTAAAATAAGTTAAAAAGACAGTAGTTATGGACAATGGGAGTTTTATTTGCATCAAAGAATTGCAATATGCATTTCTACTCAAAGCCAGCCATTGAGTAGCCATTTACAGCCAGTCATTGAGTGATGATAGTCTGCTAAGTATCTCATCACTCCGATGAATGGGAAGGGTGCAAGAGCAAATTACAGTGTCTGACATCGTACTTGCGAGTTCATCTCACAGTCACCCAGTTGCCCTGTTGCATGGGCTACAGGGTTTGATAAACTAGTCACATCCAAAGTAGTATCAAAAGCCCTTGCATTCTTGGTATCCTCAATTAAAGTTTGGATGCCTATCTCTAATGCTGAAATCCTCTCTGTCAGTCTGACTATTACCCTGCATTCATGACATGTGAATCCCTCGTTGCTGAAAGCTATACTAAACATGTGACAGTCAATGCAAGTAACAATAAAAGGGGAAGATGACATGACTCACCGTGTTTGTATACTGATCCGATTTACCACAGTTGTTTGTTGGACCTTGGAAGGAAGTTGTGAGAGAGAAAGATGGTAGACACGGATGAAAAATTAACAGGCTAGCAAAATACTAACGTGTTATGATAGCTATTTAGATTAAAAGATTAAAAGCTAGCAACATCACATTAATGTGCTATGTTGTATTGAATTGTATTTGTTGACAAAATAACTCTATGAAAACTCTGTAAATAATGAATTTTCTTGCTCAGTATTTTATGTTGTATGAGAATTTACAGCTAAAGATCCAAGGATCAGTTATAATGAATGAAGACCCAGAGTTTCATCAGCAGATGTCAGCATTGGCCACTCTGTGTAGGTTCACATAACCACAGGTCACTTAGTCTCACATAGCCAGACTTTCAGATTGACGGCAGAAGGTCTGGACTCTATCGCAGATTGTAACGCAACATGTAACGCAACCAATCACAGTTTGTTTAGTTCTATGTCATGTTTAGGGCTGTGAAAATGTCAAATAAATTATTCATTCAAGAACGTTGTGAAAGTTTACAGCAACAATGGAGCCGTGAACTTCACATACTTTTGAAAAGCCAGTGTTTAGTTTATCATGGTAAGCGCTCATTTGCAGTTGTCAACATGACTGAGTTCTTCTTCCGTGGTCACAGCATTTGTTTCCAGGCAGACCCTTTAAAAACGTGACACACACGTCTCCCAGACATCCTGCAAAATTCAACCTACCAGAAGATGACTTTGACAATCCTGAAGTGTTTTCAATTAAGTGTGCCATATGCATCAGACGTTTAGCCAACGGTCCGTGGGCGTGATGTCTGAGGCTGAAACTACAGGTCACTAAGCTACATCATAACTTCAGGTTGAATTATTTTGATTGGTTAAGAAATAGATACATTTTTTTTTAAATACATATTTACTGATACACAAGTATATCACCATTTATTATCTGGGTGACACAAGGATGCTGGCTTAGACATGAATTGACACATCAAGGTCATGTATCAGCATTTCTAGGTTCTAGTTTACCAGTTGTTCACAAAGTCAGGACCTGTAACTATGGATACTGACACACACGCACACACACACACACACACACACACACACACACACACACAAACAAACCACACCAATTAGACACCCACAAATTATTTATTATATTTAATGAATAATCCAGCAAACTCACACTCCCAACAAAGGTCTATGGAACCATCCCCCAAAAGACCAACTTGGGCAAGAAGGGCCTGATAAAGATATTTTATTGTTCTTAACTATGTTGCCACATGGAAAATCAGAGCCCATTGGAAAAACTCATAGCCCTTTAAAAAGTCTGCATTAATTTATATACAAGCTGTGCTATAAATGAACATATCTCTCAGGACATTGTGTGTATGATTATTACTGTCTTGTGTAGTGTCTTTTGTATGGTATTTTGTTTCATGCAATATTTATGATAAGAACCAATGGTTAAACTTCCAAGTTTGGGGTCTATGAGTTTGTATTTTGAAGATTTAAATGCTTGTGTAAATGATATGTTGATACCTATGCAGCATATTACAATGACAAGAATCTTTCTGCTTCAACAACCCAGCCAGCCACATAGGCAAATGCTCTGCACAAAATGCCAAAAAAAACCCACAGAGGAAAATTCCACTTTTCTCGTTGGTCAGGTCAACTCTAAGAGGTTTGACCTCTCTCACACTTGCGCCTACAACCGACGCTCCGGCTTCTGCTGGCCGACACCTGGCCACGCTAGCCAGGCTCGGCAGGCCTACACACACGACAGAGACAAACCCACACAGCAAGTCTACTAACGTTTCTTCATTCAACATGGAGGAAATCGCTTGCAACTTCAGCACCGTCGCACCGAACTCTCAGGACTTTCTACTGCAACAGGATATTCTCGGACACTCTTCAAACAGCTGAGGCATAATGCAAGTATCATACAATATACTAAATTGCTGCTAGTTAGTTAAAGTTGTGAACCCCTTTGTTCACAAAGGAGCTTATAGTGAGAAACTCATGGTTCTTTCCTGGTTTAATTACTCTTTTCCATAGCTTCATTCCCTGTTCTCACTTCCGGTTGCTAGTATATACTATTCTACCACTTTCATTCTACCACTATTCATTTTGACCTATGTACGTGTGATTGTGTTTGTATGTGTCTGTTAGAGTAGTTGTGTTCATAATATAGCTAATAAAACTTGTACATAGTACATGTTTGGTTCTTACCTTGCCTGCAGATAAATTGTCACTTAAATGATATCAATCTTATTACACGCTCTAAGCGCTATAAATGCTAAGGAAGAATTATTTTTCTGTCATTAGGAAAAATACCCTCTGGTTAGAATTATTTAATAATCAATACTGAGTGTTAACCCGATGAACTGATGAATTGATAGTAATGTTGATGTAGCTACATCAACTTAATCTGATTAATGATTCAAATATTCATAATTAATCATAAGTTATGAATAATTGTTAATATTCCCTTTGAGCTAGCTCGCTACAGTACTGTAACAACGAAAAAAAACATTACTAATTACCATTGCTAACACTTTTAGTAGCAATTTTGAACTTGTAACACTATCACACTTGAGCACTTCAAATCCTGCAGTTTGTTGAGGTTGTGTGCTTTACCTTTAACAATCCTATGATACAAAAAAGTGCCATGTAGTATAGACCCAGGTCATACATGAACTATATCATAGAGAATTAGGTGTTATTAGAATTAGGTTTGTAGAATTAGGTTACTCATTCTAGTAAGCAACAAGTTTTTCATATTCAATCTCCCTCACATGCTGACATCATAAAATCTTGCTGGTTCAGTAAAGCCAGTGATTTCTACATTTTTGCATACCCAAAATATAAGTTAGCAAATTCTTTTAGAAACAAGAGATCCCTTTAAAGTCAAATTTCTCCATAACTTAACTTGATATAATTTTTACAGTTCTTGTCAATCAGATATAAATTATATTGCCAAATTTCCGTTGAACTTTTGAAACAAAGTTTTTAATGTAGCAACTAAATACCTCAAAACAATATATTTTCTAATCCCCAAATATACTGTATGAAAAAAAAGGATTTATTTTTAGAGAACATTATTTTTTTTAAATCATCTCAAGGGATGGCACGATGAAAACAGTAAGAATATTACATTTATATATTATCATTAATTTGACACCTTTTCTATTGAACAGATAATATATTTAGCTAAAATGTAACGTCTTCCTCGATAAAAAGTTCTCTTTCATCCAACTTTTTGTTTCTCTTATAGATTTGATGTTCTTCTCACTGATGTTTTCATTTTGCTTTAAATGGGGACTCTTATTTTGAATTGTAATACTTCCAGTTAGATAAATTCTACTGTAACTCTTCTTATGTTTAAATGACAAGAAAGAAACTGTATATGTAATGTACAGTAGAAGTATAATACAAGAGATATTAAGTGAACTTAATGGCAGCGGTGGAACATCTAGTGCTATAAAAATAATCAACCACTCAATGGGGCAAGTGGCCCATCAGAATTATGTATTCAGAGCCATGTATATGGGCATATGTTACAGTAGTAATGCGTGCAATGTCATTCACACTGATAATAACATGATTCATAATGCTGGACCTCATAATCTAACAGCAGCTGGTAGAGTCAGTGACTCATATCTAAGCTCTGAAGAAAACAGAAATGTGGCGGACAGTCTGACTCATATGTTTAAACTGTTAACAAGGAGAGGGAAGATAATCATAGTGTTGGGTCCGAGTCGGATCCTAGTCCGTAACCATTTGAGTTTGAGTGGGAGATGTTTATTAATGTCTTGTCTTGTCATTTATGTTGTTACTTATTGTCCGAGTCTGTCAAGTTCGAGTACAAGTCCAGCCGTGCGTGTCAATATATATTATATATATATATATATATATATATATATATATATATATATATATATATATATATATATATATATATGTTGAATACATGTAGTGTACTTCAAACCTTAAAAGTATGTATAAAAAACTATTTGCAGATAATATATTAATGAAATAAAAGGCCACAAAAAGGGATAGTTTACCCACATAAAGGGATAGTTCTGTCATTATGAAAATTCTGTCATTATATGTTATTTTATATAAGAAAATAACATGCAATTAAGGGTCCGGAATTATTACATTCCGTTCGCAGTATCGTGTATTCTTTTAAAACCAGTCTATTAAAAAGTGTTACTTTTTTCACAAGGGTAAAAGGTAAATATAATGGGGACATAAAAATGCACTGCATAAGAGGCACGGCCCAGGTATAAAACTTTTAAGATGGAAAAACTTTTTTAGTGCATCTTTAAATTAATGTCACAATTGGAAAATGTGCACTGCATGCAAACACGCATCTGTGATTGGCCACAGCATTGACCTCATCATCCTCCGCAGCTCCTCCCCCAGTCTCTCCTGCTTCAGGACCATCACTCGCATCCTTAGAGCGTCAGCACGCCACAGCACATCCTCTGCATCCAGAAGACTCCAGCTCCATCCGTATACAGCAGAAGCTTGAAGCTTTGAGATTACAGTAATGGAGAGCTTGCTGGATAACCCAATGAAAGCCGTGCTTTATCTCAAAGAACTGACCACTATTGTACAAAACCAGCAGAGTCTGATTCAAACCCAGCGGCAGCGGATCGACGAGCTGGAGAGGAAGGTTGAGGATCTGATCGGCGAGAATCGTCAGCTCAGAGATCCGCATCAATACCACCACCATCATCCGCACCACCACCATCACCCACCCCCGCGGACCAGCAGCCCTCAGCCGGCCGCTCACCCGCACCAGCATTCGGCGACTCTCGGTCAAGCCCAGCCGCAGCAGCATCCGTCCAAACAGCCGCAGCATCCCCCGGCAGCTCCCATCCATCACCCGCAGCATTTGCAGCTGGTACCTACATCCCCACCGACTCTCAAAGCAACCCAGTCCAACCTGGAGTCCGTGGAGGACGAGAAGAGAAGCCCGTCCTGCAAGTCTCTTGTTCCGCAGACACCTTCGACACTGTGCCGGTCCGTTGGACTCGCAAGGAAACCGGAGTGAGTAAAAATCACACAGAGAAACGCAGAGTAGATCACACACTCTATTACACTGTGATCATGCGACATCAGAAATCGCTACATTACAGTGTCTACGCCAAAAAGGGAAAGAAACGTTATCCCTTTTGAAAGTAGCAAATGTATATATAGGCTATAAAGATTAACAATGACTTATTATTAACAACAACAACAACAACAACAACACAGTCTAATTATAATATAACCATGACCACAGTTTCATGGATACATGCTAGAAAATGATAATAGGGCCTAAGAAATAATAATAATTTAATTTAATTTTTACAGCACCTTTCAAACATCAAATGCAGCTTGAAATGCTTTAGATATTAGAAAATAAAAAGTATAAACATTAAGAAAAAGTGTTCTAATTGTAAACAATTATATGCAATATTATATGCAATATTAATTACATCATAATACCTTTATAAAGCATTATATACAGACTTCATGCACTGAAAAAAGGTCAGTTTTCAGTTTAAGGAGATTTCTTTTGAGCTGATGTGTCATAATTCAATAAGCAATATATTTAGATATCACCATATAAAGCATTAGCATCAGCTATAGGCCTACCTGACCAAACATTTGCGTAGAAATGTTGGCAAAACGTACAGAATAGGAATAGGAATCCATCAGAGCGCTCTATCAATCAGCATTATGATGAATTTATAGAAATTTAACGCAAACTAAATGACAATCATGATCTCAAACAGGACTTAATATTCCATGCTAATTCCATGTTGCAAACCATTAAATAAAATTTTAATCTCAAATTATATCATCTTAATATTTAAAACTTCCATCCAAAACATACCTGTGATTTCCTGTAGCAGGGGAACTTTCTAATACTAGTATAGGGTTATTGCTAAATTCCGACAGGATTTATATAGATGCCATAACACTAACATTTTGTCATTATAAACCCTTGTACAAAATAATCACATTTTAATTACATTGTGCTCATAATTATATTCAGTACTTGTGAGCAATTACGCAGAGGAACACTTTAATGTACCTTAGAACAAAGACCTTGAAATATTTCGCTTAATTTGATTGCTTTATAAGCTTCTGCAGAATGATTAATATTAATGATGCACAGACAATCAACTGGACATGAGTGTACTCTATAGATTTTCTGGATGTTTTAACACACTGACTGCTGTAGTCAACCCAGCTCACAGAAAACCAACTCATGCTGATTGCCTCAGCAAATCCTCTTTAATATCAAAGGCTTATTTTTGGGCTCTTTCTACGAAATCTGCTGAACAAATAATATCCGGCTTTATCTTGCTGCGGTGTTGCGGTGTAACTGGACTGATGACACTTACAATCTGAAAGTGAGACAGTAAAATAATTGTATTAATGTGCAACCTGATTAAGATAAAATCTAGGACGAAAGTAAATAGCGTAGAAAGTTATTAAACCAAATCAGTTGAGTAATGAAAGATATTAAAGGGATATTCTGAGTTCAGTATAAGCTGACAACTTGTTGCTGCATAATGTTAATTACCACAATAATTAATTTTAACTTGTAGTTCTTCCTCTTATAAATATCCAAGCAAAAATCTGGCTAACAGTGTGAATAAGGCAGGTCCATAAACTGTAAAATACTTTGTTTCAATAGTATAGCCACCAGATGTTAACAATATACAAAAAAATCGCTTACTAATTTATTCTGTTTTATATCCAGTACGACTTTGTTGCCATGGCAACATATTACTAAAACCCTAAAATGATCGTAAAAATGATGATGACGTACTACGGAGCCCTGCACATGAAATGCCAGAATAAATATATGTGTATCATGTCCACAAATGAACAATTTTACTACTTTCGACTTTGTCAGTCCGTTTTACTAATTCGTTCCCTCAATTTAAGCAAATTGTGTGAGAAAATTTGTTTCCTCGATTTACTATATCGTGGCCATGTTGTACTAATTTATTCACTTGTTTTAGTTAAATCAAAACTTGTGGAAAGAAATTCATAATATCCATAACATACTTTTTTTCCACATGTCACGTGCTGGGCTTCTAAGTACTAAACATAAGATCTTTTGTAAAATTATCATATTTAAATTTTGCTTTTTTCCCTCAAAAGATTGTCCTGTTTCCTTCTATTCAAAATAGGCTCATTGGGCGATTTTTTTTTAAGTTCTGTCATGAATCTCCAGATGGTGCTGGCTGATAAGTCTTTAACTCAATTTGGGTACAACAGCTGATTTGTTCCTGCTGTATCATTAACCAATGAGTTCACTGCTCAACCTTCAAATACTTGGTCACCATTTGCTATAGCCGTTGCAGCCCACTTTCAGAAACCCCCCACCTTCCCCAGCTCCACCTGTATATATCTACTACGGATAATTCATGTATGTTAAATTGTACAGCAGCAGCATGTCTTACTTGCTCACAGCAGTGTGTCATGTATGTATTGGCAGTAGCAAGTCTTGCTTGTCCATGACCGTGTATGGTTATTGTTTTTTAAGGAATATTGCTCTAAGAGGATTTGAGTCATGTGTTTTGGAATATATTGTTTATTTATACTCTTTTAGCTGCAGTGAGAATACAACACATTTTTTCCATTACATTATGATTTGCACTCTGACTGACACATTTCAGTTTATTTGAGTTAGACTCTATCTGTGATTTGAGGCTTTATATCCTTAAAAACCATCCACTTAAGAAGGATATGGAATAAATTTGCATATACCAGATGACACTGTGAGTCACCACAGCTGGGATCTGAAAGGGCACAGGTCAGATGAACCTGCGTGCTGTGGAATTAATGTGCAGGCTAAGATTAATGGCAGTCATAAATCACACTCGAAGGTTAAAATGGAAGGATTAAATAAATAATTCACCAGAATGTTGGTTAGAATGTTGGTTTCCAGGGAATTGACTTTTGCACAACCCTTTTATATATGCAACTTAATTTTACAGTTTCACTAATGGAATGTGGTATGAAGTCATAATAGAGAAAAAAATCTCCTTAATATAATTACATGTTTGAAATGGAAACCTTGTTATGTAAATTGTATATACAAAATTGTGTCAAGGTCAGGTATCTTAAAACATCAGATTATTTGACCTTTTTATGACAGGGCATGGTTAGTTCAGGTAATTTTGTGCGACTCCTCAAGAACATAATGATATATGAATGAATTATTTATGATATTTAAAAATCTAAATACTTCCCCCACTTTAACTTTTCTTTATCATAACACTTTATACGTAATTGAACCATATACTTTTGATGAAAAGTCTTCAAGAAATTTGCTCGTCAAGATTTACTTGCATTTTGGCATCCAACGTTAACATGAAATCAGTTTTAATGAGATGAGGCCAAATTTCTACCATCACAAGATAGACCTATTGAAGGCCAAAACTGTTTAAGATCTGGCATAACTGCTGGGCAGATGTGATTTTCATGCATTACACAGTTAATGACAGATGGAATACTTCAGAAAGATGTGAAATTTCTGAATACGTGTCAAAAAAACCCCTGATATCCATATGTTGGTTTACATCTCTTGGCCATAGTATCTTTATAAAAGGCAGTGTTCTTTTATTTATTTATTTTTTAATCATATTGATTTTAATAGAGGCGTTTAGATTACTTGGATTAGATGAATACTTAATTTGAATAATGCATATGTTAATAGTTAAAAAAAAATAAATAAATAAAATTGAGGCCTACATATCTGTAGGCCAATATTTTCAGCTCAGCGGCTTAATATATTTCTCAGCTGATGTCACAGACCTCGAAGCACATACACGCTCAGGTTTGAACGCCATCTGTTGTATTTGGCATCTGTGCTCGCTGAAATATCCAGAAACACAGAATGATTGGAATGCTAAGAATATGCTGCTAAGATTTTTGCCATTGAATACCATGAAATTGAACCTAAAATCAGTAACTGTTCTAAATGGTCAGCTTCTGTGGTGATAACGCATTTTATTAAAAACATCTGTTGTCCAAAAGAAGCATCACAAATGCATCATTTATGCATCTATCTTTTGCTATGCAACCAGGGAAGACACTGTAAAATCGTTTGTTATTAAACAGGCGATTTGAAATGGTTGAACCCACATGACTTTCTTTCTTGTGTGGAATAGAAAATGTGAAAAACATCATGCTTTAACTTACTTACTACGTCAATAATGTACTTTAAAATAATTTACTTAAGTGTGAACTGAATTAAATGTTTTCAAACTTAATTACATGTTAATTGTATCTAAATTTATATTTATTATAGTTTTAAATTGATTCTAAAGGCAATTATCTGATTTTTTTTGATCCACTTAAGTAGGACTTAAGTACGTCTTCAAATGTAATTTCATAATTACTTCTATTCTATTGTCTTTGAAAGTGTACTTCTGAATGTACTGACAAGCATTTACGTTGAAAGTGTAAGCTGTACAATTACGCTGAAATGCACTTTAATGTCATTTCTTCATTATCATGATTTAAATGTATTTTAAGTTAAACTTTTAATTTGACATTACTTCAAAGGGAACTTTTCAAAAGTGTACTTAAGTGTGTTAAGAAACAGCCATGAAAATACACTTGTGGCATTTTATTTCATTAATGTCTTCAAGTACAGTTTTTTTGAAAATATAGTTGGATTTGAAGTACACTACAAGTGCACATTAAATACAATTAAATGCACTTCTATTTCACAAGGGTTATCAGATTATTATTATTATTTTTTTAATTCAAAGTACAGTGCAAAAGTACAAGACAAATATAAGTTATTGTAAAACAGGTAAGAGTACATAAAACAACTAAAATTCAAAATGAGCCATTTCAAAAAACGTGGGTTTTGAAAACAAAGTAAAAAGTCTTGGGGTTCTAAGTTAAGAGTTCTCTTTAATTTTTTTTGTCATGTCTATTTTAAAGTCACTCCAAAAACACTCCAAGGGCAATAAAAAAATAAAAGTTATATCTTCAAATTATGTGTTACAAAAAGTACATTTATCACAGACTGTATAGATATATCTACTAATGGTTGCATTTACAGGATAACATCTATGAAAAAGTTTGTAAATGATTTAGTTTACTTTATATAATTTTATATGGAAATGTCCAAATGCTGTTCCAAGACATACAATGAGTTTTAATGAGCATTTTGATTTACATGGAATCAAAACGGAATGGATCAGACATTAAAGGAATTTCTTATATAATTGCTATTAAAACGATTAGGAGAGAGCATTTACAAAAAGTTGAGGATTTTGTAAGGTTGTTTCATTATATATACGTCTGAGAATTTAGTTAACATTATTAAGCCTTAATTACTAATAATTGTTCTATTCTTTTTCATTCACTACAAACAAACAAACAAAACCATATTTTGAAATAAAATTAGGGTAGGTATAAAATTGCCCATTCTTGTCAATAAGATGGTTTACAATGGACTGTAGTTTGATGGACAGGTAATCTGGCCAATCATAACTTTCGAATCGGCCATTTTGTCAGCATTCAGGGGAGTTAGTAGACTAGCGTTGCTGAGCTTGAAAAATTGTTTGTACTCAGCACCCGGTAAGGGGGGCGCGAGCACTGTTAGTTCAGAAGTGAAATTCTCGGGTGGAACAGCTGTAAACGTGAGATTATACTAGCAAATCTTTAATCATCCACTAGAGGGACCAATTTGACTATTCTTCCAGCTAATTGTTGGGTATGGTTACTGCAGGTTTGGCGCAACTGAAATTGAGCAAAAGCAACTAAAAACAAAATGGACGGGTGGCCTTTAAAAATGATAGAAGAATACCAGAGATGATCAAAACTAAGGTTAAACTGAACGAAAAACAAGCTCAGCCATCACTCCAAAGTCGGTAAACTTGTTTATATTTTTAATGTTTCAGTTTTTAACTAAATACCCTGTCTACACCGGACGCGAGAGTTGTTATTGGCAAATAATTTTTGGCTGCACAGCAGCTCCCAAAGAAAATGGTGTCATTGTCCAGCTTATTCTATATATTCGTATTGATTCATTCCGTTGCAAAGACCAATAGTTATTAGGCTGTTCATTTATGTATATATACATAAATGAACAGCCTAATAACTATTGGTCTTTGCAACGGAATGAATCAATACGAATATATAGAATAAGCTGGACAATGACACCAGATATATCTATCAGCACTGGAGAAAACAGTGATGTAATCGTTCAACTCAGCACAATAGCAACACAAAATCATTCTTTTCAACCTTTTTTGGACGCATGTCCAAAAAGGTTGAAAGCTGCATTAACTTCTTTAAAAAATGACAAGAAATGGAATATGAAACATTGTCCCAACAAACACATCTACGTTGTGGCAATGTTGCTGCCACGTTCCATTTTTACTGTGGCAACGTTGACCGTCTACGCGCTCGCGACATTGTAGCAACATTGAATTGTAAGACGCTAAAGGGCTGCAGCAACGTTGTTGCGCGACATTCAGCAACTGCAAGACGACGTTCCGACCACATTTATTTTTATGCCAGATTATAAATATTATATTACCTTTTCTGCGTCCCATTTTTTTTTATGTATTTATTTTTTGTGGTCAATCTCTTAATAATCATGCACAAGATGAACATGTAACATTTTTTTTTAAATGATGTTAATCATTAATTGTTATTTTTAATATAAAACCAGCTCTGAAACTTTAAAGAGGAAAAATGCCATTCAAGTTCATATAATCCAACTTCATTAAAACATTACATACATATAATTACACTACCAAAACATACATTTGAAGGGAAAAAACGTTAATATAGAGTATATTAATTATATTAAGCTCAAATATAATATACTTACTTAACTTAGCATTAACTTACACCAAACCCGATCGCAAACTACTCGGTATGTGAATTATCAGCTATTCTGTCCACTCAGTTTATTAACAGAACAAATAAATCTCACATTAGACATGAAAATTGTCGGTTTTGTTTGGATATTTACATATCTTATTTATCTAAAAGAGAAATCCTAAGCAATACTTACGTATCCTGGCTTGAAGAAGAATAACGGCCCAACGGTCTGTTCAAATTTAAAATGCGCTTCGGAACAGTGACGAGTACATGTCGTACAATGGTTGTCCAGACAGCCTAAGCACAACCTTCAGCAATCGTCCTGAACCGTGGTTGAACGGCAACATTGTGACAGCACAGTAACAACCTTAACGACACAATATGGAACCAACAACCTTTTAGCCATGTTGTTACAACGTTGCTAAAAGGTTGGCTACGTTGAGGCAACGTTCTGTGTTTGTTGGGGTTTCATATCAAAAGTAACTTGCTCTGTCTTGACGCCTTATTAGTGTCCTCTTTGCTCCGCAATGTATTTTTCACTTTGTGAGAACATGATGTGTGGCGTGAGAGCGCATGGCTTGTTAGACATAACAACAATAACTAAAGGGGGCGAGTCTTTGCGAACGGTCAATTAAAATGTTGTGTTGAACCCAGTTCTCCATGTACAATGACTTCTTAGGGGCTGTTCACATGTCGCGTCTTTTGCGCACGTATATTCATTATTTATTATGTATGCACGCTAAATGGAAGTGACGCGATCGCAACGCACATGCGGTGCGGCGCGCTCGTTTTTTCCAGGCGCACATGTGCCACGGCGAGATGAAAACATCTCAACTTTTCAGAATGCTGCAAGCACACCGCAGGTCATGTGACAAGAGCCATCCAATCAGTGGCGGACTGGGACAGTAAATCAGGCCGGGAATTTGACTCCACCCCAGGCCACCTCTGCTGCTGCAGTCACCATCACCAAATTCATGTGTCCACCAGCCTGCTAAACTTATAGGGTAACCCTGTTAGTTGATGTAACAGGTTGACGACCATTCATAATATGAATGGATAAATAAATAAACCCTCAAAAACTCACTAGGAATAGACCATCTATACTACCACACCAAAGACAAATATAAAATTGGCTTACACATTTTAAGAAGGGATAATAAAAGATACATATTCACATGTTAAAATATTTATATTTTATATATTTCCAATGCTCTATGTGCTAGTTTGTCATTAAGATGCGCTTTTAAAACTTCTATCATTATATATATATATTTGTATTATTTTTTTATAAAGAATAGATTCTATCTATTGTAAGTTGCTTTGGATGAAAGCGTCCATCTGCCAAATGATTAAGTAAATATTAGGGGTGGAACAGTTCAACTTTTTCACGGTTCGTTTTTTTTTTTTTTCATCGCTGTTGTTGTAATGTCTGGGAAACCAGAATGTTCATCCATCAACAGAAACATATATTAACTGAACCCTGATTATTTTACGTGTTATTTATAGTAAACCATATTACAGATGCTTTGTCAGATTTAAGTTGAACAGCGGACCGTCCGAGCGCGTGGAGAACCGAGTGTGGAGAACTGAACGGATCGATTTTTTTTTTCCACCCCTGGTAAATATTATGTAAATGTAATTCTGACCGACCTGTTCCCTTACCGGCGAACATGGCTGGGATTTTGCAGCAACTTGCTGCATCTGTGGCCAGGGCTTTTCTCCTTTTAACGTGTTCCCTCTCTGCTCCTCCTTTGCATTTACGTGCCATTTTTTTGCCCTATTTTCCAAGATAAAGCCTGCTTCTGGATATAGCCAATTAGGCAGTGCTTCACTGATGTTGGGTCATGTGGTGGTGTCATTTTCACTCCGCGATCGCCTGATTCGTAGATTCATAAGTGCGTCAATTAATTCGCAGTTGCATACCAGCCTATTGCACGTCAGTCTGATCGACAGCACAGCGGCAGCCGGAAGGCCAGAATGACCATCAGGCCACCGGGAAATGTCCCGGTGCTCCCGATGGCCAGTCCGCCCCTGCATCCAATCAACCCTTTCCCTTATCCTAACTGTAGCCTAATTACCTCAGAGGAACGCAGAACTGTTGTGCAGGAGAGATGGTTTCATAGCAGAAGCTCTGTTTGGTGATGGTTGGGCCAATTTTTCTTAAAAGATTATCAAACTGGTCCTTGTCAACATGGAAATAGACTTTGAATCTCTCATCGTCCAGACGGAGCTCTTGGATGAGTTTGTGAAATTCTTCGCGGTGCACCCAAACACTGCGGGAGTTTGTTTTTTCTTCTCCATAAATAAATCTTGTACTAGAGCTTCTGCAAGGGCTTTTCAGTGATGGAAATCCATTGAAACTACCGCGTAATCGTGGAGAAAGCTGTTCATGGTTGCATAGCAACGACAGATGCTACAGAAACGCAAGCTCCCGAACACTTGCAAAAGCGCTTGCAAAAGAAGGAGGAAGCGCTTTCCACGCTATTTTATGGAAACGATATGTGAACGGCCCCTTATTATGAATGATATTACCATTGTTCCATATAAAACACCTGCTAGGAGAAAAATTGTGTTTACGCAAAAGTGACCAGAACAGTAATGCTTGTTTGTGATCATTATTTTTGCCATTTTGTTTGGTGTCACTAGTGATGCAGAAATTACTCTTCACTTGAATGTTTATACGGGTTAAAAAAGCACAGTCAGTTCCAGATTCTCCTCACTGAATATTTAAAGATGTCCTCGAAGTTTGTTCTCTTCGCTTTACGAGTGGCATCGGCGGGTACAAGCTCTGAAAGCTGGATTTGAATCAACTCACAGGTCCTTGTCTCAGCTTTCTGCCAGGGACACAGGGTCACAAGTCCACTTTTAAGTTTGTCTCAAAGAAGGACAAGTAGTTCATCTAATTTGGCTGTGCTGCTCAGAACACATGTCCCTGCAGGGAGGGAGGAAAGGTTTCTACTTGAAATGGGATTGATGTGATGGCATGAGGGAAGGTGGATTTCAGAAATGTTCCTGATCAGTGATGACAGCCAGGAGATGAAAGTTTGTGCTAATTTGATTTTATTTAATCATTGGTGTGGTAATTTGATTTTATGGGTCTCATTTTTACCCCATTTTTAATGCGAAACTATTTGGAAGAATGAATCACATAAGAACATATAGGTTTGGCTTCATCAAAGCTTCATCATTCACATGAATAGATCCTGTTTTTTAAACACGTATTGGTAACATTGAAAACAAACTTTTAAGGGATAAAGTACAGTTATTACATGGCTTTTCACCACATAAATATTTATGAGGACAAGATAAATCTGACCTATTTATTATCTTAAACAGGTGTAGAAAACAATCATCCTGGCAAGTAGATGAACAAAAAATATATATATTACAGTACTATTAATACTGAATTTAATTTAAACAATAAATATAACTGGATAGGCAGTATTATTCTGCGTTGCAATTGACCCTTCGCAAACAGTTTGATTGACAGGTGATTTGACCAATCATAACCCCGAATCCACCATTTTGTCTGACAAAGCAGTCAGGGGAGTTAGTGTATTAACGTTGGTGAACTTTAACTTCAAAAATTGTGTGTACTCACGTCTTTCCGCGTTTGAAACAACATTCCTTCTGATGTCCATTCATGTTTATTTGATGCTATAAATGAACTAGTATGAAGAGATGGTTGGTTCACAAGACGATTGAAGGAGCTACAGTGATCTGTCATTACACATTAAAGAACCACTATATGGTATTTATTGTTTAAACTTTAAAAAAAATTATGATATATTTAAATACGAAACTGTTTCATATGTCTGTCGACGCATTGTCCGTGTCCTCTTTGCTCCGGGATGTATTTTTCACCCTGTGAGAACATGATGTGTGGCGTGAGAGTGCATGGCTTGTCGGACAAAGCAACAGTAACTAAAGGGGGCGAAGGGTCTATTGACAACGGTTGTTATCGGGGAATAACACACCTAGTAATGTCTACTGGACCAATCATAATCAAGTATTCCTGAGAGCAGCGTAATCAAATGATTTAATGCACCTAAGCCATCAACAGTTGTATTTTTAATAACATTAACAAAGATGAATAATAATAATAATAATAATAATAATAATATATATATTATGTGACGATGACTTGACAATGGTCATCGTCACAAGAAACATAGTCCTTGGAGAACTACAAAGGCCATGGACAGAACTACAAATGAACATGAACACATGAATGTTAAATTTCAAAATAAAAGCATGAACAAAACCATCAACAGACATGGCATATATATTATTTTTATCACATTATTATGAAATTATGTTAAGTTATTATGTTTCTGCCACTGAATAAAGAACTACAAAAGAACATGAACACATGAATGGCGCATGAATGGCAAATTTGAAACATGAATGGCAAATTCCTAAATAAAACACGTGAAAGCATGAATAAAACCATCAACATACATGACATATATATTATTTATATCACATTTCTAGTAATGAAATTATGGAAGCTTGTTTCCTACACTGAATAAAAAATAAAAAAGGTAATTGCAACTTTATATCTCACAATTCTGACTTTTTCTTTCTCACAATTGCAAGTTATATTAGTCAGAATTTCAAGATATAAATTCGCAATTTTTAAATTTTTTCTCAGAATTCTGAGTTTATATCTTGCAATTCTGTCTTTTTTGTTAGAATTGTGAAAAAAGACAGCATTGTGAGGTAAAAAAAATCACAATTGTGAGAAAAAAAAATCTGAATTGTGAGATAAAAACGTTGCAATTAATTTTTAATTTGTTTTATTCTGTGGCGGAAACAAGCTTCCATATGATATGATGTTATATAACATGATATAAAAATTATGTGGCAATGCTAAATATCTTAACAATCCTAAAAAATAAACTTAATTTTCTTTTTACAAAGTAATAACTAATTCCTTTTGTGGTTAAATATCACCTTGCCCTGTTCTGGACAGTCTGTATGAAAATAGACTTGGGCCATTCCATTTTGTAAAAATTTTGTAAATTCGTAAAGTTCTGCAGTTGCAATTTGCAATTTCTGTCACTGCTTCCCATTCTAATGACTGTTTTTGTGTGTTCGCGTGTTTGTATGTGTGTGCGGGCACGTGTAGGTGGTGAGTGTGCGTGTGTGTGGAGTGGGCTCTTGTGGGACAGGTTGCTTTTGGGCATCCCTCTGGCTCTGAGGTGAGAGTTGTGCCGCACCTGAGGCAGTACTTCAATTAGAACTCACAGGTGTTCGCCCAAGTGATCTGACATACACTTTAACATCTACTGCAAACACGAACACACATACTCACATATTATGCCTGGCATACACTAACTCCCTGTCTGCTCCTTGGCTCCTATGTGGCTCCCTATTTCTCTCCATATTTTTCCGCAGCTGAGGAGCTACAGGATAGCAGTGTGTGCCGAGGCCTGCGAGGCTAGATGGAAATTTAAGGAAAGATGTAGCTGAGCAATTCAGATTCAACTCTACAATTCCAGTAACGATTCTTTAAGTACTTTTGAGGAAGCACGAGATAATTGATCCTAACCAAATTATACCATGAACACACTATATTGAATTAATGTTCATTATAAACAATAGTACAATCAAAGTTTTTGTAACATAAATATTATTATAGATTTATTAAATATTCTATATATTATTACAAAGTACTTTTATGGAAGCATCAGAAAATTGTTCCCAACTCTATATTCTAAAATGAATTTGTTAATTACTATACAAAAACACTAGTATTTTATATGTTATTATATAATTATTAAATATTGTATACATTATTTATTATATAGTACTTTTGAGGAAGTACCAGATAATTGATTCTAACTACATTATACTAAGTATACTATTGAATATGTTTATTATAAAGAGCAATACTAAACAAAATAACTATAGTTTTATTTTATTAAACATTTTATACATTCAGTATGGATACACTTTTTCAAAGGTGTTCTTGTCACAGTGTAATTATACATTTAAGTACCGAGTAATATTAATCAACCACCTGTAGTTCAACACTTAGTATAGGATTTGGGTTTGGTTTAGGGCTAGTTGCATGTAATTGCTATAGTAATTAGCAGCATGTATATCAAGGACACTGTAAAATAAAAGTGTTGCCTTAAATATGTATTTAATATTGTATACTGTAATGACTGAGACAAATCAGACACAATTATTCGACATATTTAACAAAGAATCTTTAAAACTCCCTCTGAGGTCTGTGGAGCCACCATGGATGCCATCTGATAAGGTTTACGATCAGAAAGAATTTGCTGAGACTTGGGACTGTGATTTAATCCTTGTTGAGAAGGACAAATAAACCCTTTTAATCCGATATATTCTATAAATAACCATGTGAGAAATGTATAAATGTATATCCAATTTCCCCTCTCATGATTTTCCTTTTATAGGGTTTGGCCTATGCATTAACGCTCTCTTTTGAACTCCTTTGTATTAATGTTTTGGAGTTGCATAATCCTGTCTGGTTAACTAAACTCACATGGGTAGCATGTTTGGTATCGTTGGACTCCAACTTACATTTCCAATTTGCTAATTTATGTTACATGTTGCTAACTCTGTGACACATTAGTATTATAAGAATCTAGAAGGTTCTTCTCTCAAACATCCAATCCAATGTCTCTGTAACGATTGTCAGTTGAAGTGCTCACTATAAACACTAGAGGGCACTTCACCATGGACTCACTCACTCACTCATCCACTAAGGCAGACTACATTTCCCAGAAGACCTATCACGGATTACTTCACCAGCTGCAGCGCATTACCCAATCACTGATTACATCAACCAGCTATACACATTATCCAGACTATTTAAGCACCGCACGCACGCACGCACGCACACACACACACACACACACACACACTGCAAGGTCTTGATATTCTGTTATGTTGTCATTTCTGAGTGTTATTCCTGTCTTATTTTCCTGGTTTTGATTCTGCCTGTTTTCCTGGTTTCTGATCGTTCCCTGTCTGCCTATTGGATTTATTGCCTTGGATTATTGGACTGTTGATTGCTTGCTGCCTACCTCGATCTGCTTTGCCTGTTTAATGTTTACGACTCTGCCTACCCTCTGACATTCCTGTTTGCAGTTGATTTGACCATTGCCTGTTTGACCACTTTGCTTAAAAAAGCCTGCATTTGGATCTCATCCGCTGACTCGCCCATCATTACAGTCTCATGGTATACTGCTAGAAATAAACTACTGCTAGAAATATCCTGCTAAATTTTCTTTTCGGAAACTTGAGTATAATTGGTCCATTGACCCAGAGGAGGAGAGGCCAGAACCTGAGCTTCATAAGCCAGTGCACAGTTGTATACATTCTTTATTACATTATTAAATATTTATTTTACATCATTACACCAAAACATCATATGAACAACCACACAGTTGTTACATCTCTCACAGTTATTGTTATTTTTTTTAATTTTTTTTTACAGTTTTCAGATTATTTTGAGTAGGATATGTTTAGAAATAAGAGTTCGCTGTGTGAGTCACATGGTAATTCAGTAACTGCTCAGACTGATTCAGTGAGTTATTCATTTGTTAACTGGTTTGTTTGCGACACATTTTAATAGGAAGATGCAATGTCTTTTTTTTTGTATTGTTTCTATCTCATCGCGTGCAATTGAGACAGCAAGTTCACTGAGCTAAAACATGATTCCTTTAGTGGTGCAGGTACACTGTCAGAGTGTTTCAGCATATTGTTGTGTTCACACCAACGAAAAAAATGCAGATGCTCAAGAACCAAATGTCATGAAAATCATTCGGTTTCTGTATTTTTTTACCTTAGGATGGAATTGGTTCTGAATAAGAATCGGTTCTCGATCTCAACCCTGGCGATGGTGCTAGAATTTTCTCGGTGTGGATGCTAGGCACGTCTGTGTGGTTATGACAGGGTGACTGGCTCTGCCTTTTTGCATGGCAGAAACCCAAATCATGAATATCACATTTTCTATTGAGTGCTTTTAGATTGCTTCATTTTTCTTTTTCCTTTTTTCCGTGTCTGTGCAGTCAGCATCAGCAGCATCTGAAAAAGCCTTGCACATCATTAGTCAGGGCCGTACGTGCTCAGAGACGGGAATGTGGGGGGAAGGGTGTGAAAAGGTGACTTTCAAACATTTGCAGAACTCCCTGCTGTACCCAGTGGACAGAGAGAGAGATGGCGATTGGGAAAGGTCACACAGCAGTGGAATTCTAAAAGGCAATGAGGTCAAATGTTTGTACATAGTAACCACACTCTCTCTCTCACACATAAGAAGGCTCATGCTACATTGTTTGCTGCTTTCATTTGAAAGTGTTTTTATTAAAAAAACAAAACAATCCCATGTTAAACCTACCATGCAATAATATGGCTGTAACTCTTTTGTTGTCAGTGGTCTTACATAAAATTTAAAGCTCAGTAAGAAACAGCAATACCTCTGACAGCTAAACCGCTAACACCAATGGAACTGACTGCAATGCCACTGACAGCAGGAGAAAAATGGCAATCGCAGCAATACTACAGATATTTTGACTCTATGCCATTGACAGTAATGCTGCTAAAATCTACACCACTGACACCGATGTGACTGACTGTAATACCACTGAAAGCAATGAATCTGAGAGTAACACCACTGACATTAATGCGACAGACAGCAGTGCAACTGACGAAAATTCCACTGACAGCAGCTTCAAACTACACTACTGACAATAGAATAACAGTACAGACAGCAACACCACTGAAAGTATAACAGTAACACCATTTATAGCAAAACAACCGACAGCAATCCCACTGACCATAATGCAGCAACATAAGACAGCTACAGCCTTGGCCCCAATGTGACTGACATCAATGCCTCTGACAGTAACACCACTTTCAGTAATGCCATCAATGGTAATGCTACTGATAGCAACACCCTGTTTGAAAGATGCCTTTGAGAGTAACGCTACTGACACCTGTGCGACCGACATCCACAACACTGACAACAGTGTCATTTACTGAAATGCAATTGACAGTAATGCTGGTGACAGCAACACTACTGACAGTAATGCCACTAACAATATCAAAGTAACACAACTGACAGCAATAACACTGACAATATGAGAGTAATGGTACTGAAATCACTGTCACTGACAGATTGATGGTTATGCCATTGATGACAATAAGTACAGTAAAACCACCACTGTGTATTACACATGCTGCCCCCTCCCCCAAACTAAATTTCATCTGTGCCCCCTTACACATTGAGAAATCGTAGTATGTTGGAAAATCTGGTATGTTGGGTCCAAAGATGCTTTTTTTTAATTTTTTTTTTTAGCTAATTCTTTAACAACATGCAGATGATTATCTGTATTTCATAGGATTAATATTCCTTTTCAAATATTGTTTCAGTGGAAGAAGATGAAATATATTTGTATTTAGCCAATGTCCGAGAGCTCTCCATAATCACTGCAATGCAGACATGTTGACAGTGCAATCATTTCCCAGCATGGGTACCAGGAAGTTGGCAGCACCTTTTCACTTATGGATTGGCAGCACCTTTTCACTTCACTAAATAGTAAAAAATTAAAGTTGTTTTGTCCAAATGACTAATTTGGTATGATATATACTTTATTACCATCTGGAAGGTCAAAGTTGTCAAAAAAAACCCAAAAAAAACAATGACTAATTTGGTATGATATATACTTTATTACCATCTGGAAGGTCAAAGTTGTCAAAAAAACCAAAAACAAACAAACAAACAAAAAAACTATTTACAGTGCTTGCGATAGGAAAGAATGTTTCAGAACTTTTAGATAATCTTTATTCATGCGATTTTGACTCCTAAATTCTAGTTATGACATTGATAAGAAACATTTCACGCTTCCTGGCCAATCATCACTTGCCGTCTTTAACGACGTGTGTGATGTCATAGAGAAGGCGAAACTATCGACTGACTTCCGGAAGATAAGAACGTAAACAAACTACTGAACTGGCGTGTTAGCTTAATGCTAATTCCAGTTCTTACTGGGTTGCTGAAGCACCTCCACTATCCTTTGCCAGCGTTGATCTTTTTTCACTCTGTCTCGGTAGTCATTTAAAAGGTTAATTCACCCAAAAATGGAAATTCTGTCATTAATTATTCACCCTCATGTTGTTTCACACCCATAAGACCTTTGTTCATCTTCGGAACACAAATTAAGTTATTTTTTTAAAAAAATAGATGGCTCAGTGAGGCCTGCATTGCCAGCAAGGTAATTAACACTTGCAGATGCCCAGAAAGCTACTAAAACATATTTAAAAATATTTGGTTTAACCTTAATATTGAAATACTTTTGCGCTCCCCCCAAATAATGACTTTTCAACAATATCTTGTGATGGCCGATTTCAAAACACTGCTTCGAAGCTTCAGTGATTCGGTTCGCTTATAAAACTGCCAAAATCACGTGAACTACTGAAATTGTGAAACACTTATGACGTAACAATGCCTCGGTTACTAAAATCCTGTGCACTCCGAACCACTGATTCGAAACAAAAGATTCGTTAATGATTCCATCATTAGATATTGTTGAAAAGTAGTTTTTTTGATGCAAAAAGTATTCTCATCTTTATAATATTAAGGTTGAACCACTGTACTCACATGAACTGTTTTAAATATGTTTTAGTAGCTTTCTGGGCAATTGTTGTATTGTATATAGTATTGTTGCTATAACACTTTCCTCCATTGCATTATTCCACCGAGCAGTGCCAATACCATAGTCTTTCTCTCTCGTTTCAACATGGTCTCACCCCTATTCGTCACATGCTGCCGTTCGGTCATTTTCCCTTCACGTCAATACTTCGACGTTTAGGGTACCCCTTTTCGTCAATAAGCCGACGTTTAGGGTCTTTCGATAGATTTGAATGCAAATCCCTCATTTTGGATTTTGACAAAAAGGAGGTTTAGGCATCCAGCTGTTTTCCTGCGCTGGAAAGTATTGCTTCAGGCGATTGATTTTGTGCTTTAAATGTGTATTTTGCAGTAGCGTGCGTCGTCGCATGGACTGTCACAATCATTGGTACGGTGACCATATATTTTCGTGGGGCAGAAACCGTGGTCTGAATCGCTACCACGACTTTTATATATAATTTCATATATATAATTGTTACAAAGTTCGTAAATATGGGAAGAAGGAGGCGGGAACTGGCAAACATTCAACACATTTAATAACCAAATAAACTCACAATAAAACCAAAAAGTAAAAGGGCGGCAGTCGCCGTGAGGAACTGCACAAACCAAATAACACTCAACATAAAATCCCAGGCCTGGTCCTCTCTCGTCCTTAACTGTCGTTGCTCCTCCTTTATGCTTCCGGAGCTCCTCCATGAGAGATTCGAGACCGGTGCGCCGGGCACCTGAAGGTCGTTAACACTCGCGTCACCGGCCTCGCGCCGTTCCCTCACGGCTCTCGCCCGCCCTACTCGTCACATACCCCCATCACCCCTCGCAGGCCGGGGGGTACCCGCGAGACTGCGCTTACTCCCCCCCGGGGGCCAGTCTCGGCGGCCACAGCGCCTGGGGGTAAGGACAGACGAGACAAGAGAAAAGTAGACGGAAGCACAAGGAGCGACAAGGACGAGAGAGTGGAGAGAGGAAAACAAACAAAAAAAAAATGCTTGGTCTGGCTCCCCAACACACTGCCGCTTGGTCCTCAGCCCGCCGAGAGGCTCTTCCTCGCGGTGCCATGCGATGGCACTGGACGATCAGTGGACGGCCCGATCCTCCTCCGCCCCCTGGCGGCCGGCGATGGCTCCTCCGCATGAGGACAGCTGGCAGCGAGCCCGCCGTTCCCTGCTCCTCCCCGCTCCGGCGGCAGGCAGCGGCCTCGGCCCACGGCGGACGGCGGCTCCTCCCCGTTACGGCGGCAGGCAACAGGCTTTGGCCCACGGCGAACGGCGGCTCCTCCGCTCCCTCCTGGACGGCTGCCACCCCACCTCGTCCCAGGGGCACGGCAGCGAGCTTCCCGTCCCACCTATCACTCAATTGCTCCAGTACCACCGCTTCGGGCAGCCACTCGCGGTCTTCTCTCCCGCGCTGCCCGACCTCCTCAGCACCGCGATCCCCCTCAGCAGCGAGGGCTCTTCGACAGCATGTCCCTCCTTCCTCCCGGGTTTCGGCACCAGTGTAACAAAGTTCGTAAATATGGGAAGAAGGAGGCGGGAACCGGCGAACGTTCAACACATTTAATAACCAAATATACTCACAATAAAACCAAAAACCTCACGGCGACTGCCGCCCACACAAACCAAATAACACTCAACATAAAATCCCAGGCCTGGTCCTCTCTCGTCCTTCACTGTCGTTGCTCCTCCTTTATGCTTCCGGAGCTTCTCCGTGAGAGATTCGAGACCGGTGCGCCGAGCACCTGAAGCTCGTTAACACTCGCGTCACCGGCCTCGCGCCGTTCCCTCACGGCTCTCGCCCGCCCTGCTCGTCACAATAATATATATCATTTTGGCCTACATTAAACTGGCATAATTACAGGACTTACAGGACTGGATATTTGCTGTAGGCTTAAACGTGTCTTAATTTAGGTGAGATATTTTATATCTCATTGTGACTCAACAAACAGTTGTATTTGATTTGATTTGATATACTTTATTAATCCCACACTGGGGAAATTTCTGTGTTACAGGAGCTCAAAAATAAAATATGCAAAATAAAGTAAAAAAATAAAAATAAAAAAAACAATGTCACTCTATTTGACTGTTGTAGGCTACTTACCGTGGTGGAATCGCAATGGGCAATGGTTTCTGTGATCGTCGCAGACAGTGTGACGCGTTGCACAAAATTGCGTCAAAATATCAATCATAATGAAAAGTACAGTCTTAATATTTTATATCTTTGCTCGAACATTTAAAAGAATCAATATGATTAAATTATAATATAAAATATTAAGACTGTACTTTATTTTATATTTTGGCGCAATTTTGTGCAACGCGTCACACTGTGTGCGACGATCGCAGAAACCATTGCCCAGTGCGATTCCACCACGGTAAGTAGCCTACAACAGTCAAATAGAGTGACATTATGTTTTTTAATTCTTTTTTTACTTTATTTTGCATATTTTATTTTTGAGCTCCTGTAACACAGAAATTTCCCCAGTGTGGGATTAATAAAGTATATCAAATCAAATCAAATACAACTGTTTGTTGAGTCACAATGAGATATAAAATATCTCACCTAAATTAAGACACTTTTAAGCCTACAGCAAATATGCAGTCCTGTAAGTCCTGTAATTATGCCAGTTTAATGTAGGCCAAAATTATATATAATATATATATGAAATTATGTATAAAGTCGTGGTAGCGATTCAGACAAGGGTTTCTGCCCCACGAAAATGTATGGTCACCGCACCAATGATTGTGACAGTCCATGCGACGACGCACGCTACTGCAAAATAAACATTTGCAGCACAAAATCAGTCGCCTGAAGCAATACTTTCCAGCGCAGGAAAACAGCTGGATGCCTAAACCCTTTTCGTCAAAATCCAAAGATGAGGGATTTGCATTCAAATCTATCGGAAGACCCTAAACGTCGGCTTATTGACGAAGAGGGGTACCCTCAACGGAAGACCCTAAACGTCGGCTTATTGACGAAGAGGGGTACCCTCAACGTCGGAGTGTTGACGTGAAGGGAAAACGACCGAACGGCAGCATGTGATGAATGTTTCGCCATGTTTAAAAGCTGTTTGTTGGTCAACTAGACGTTACGGAACCTGTGGTGGAGGACCGAAATGAAATTAAACATGCCTTCACAATGTCTTTCTGTCAGCTGTCATTCTCAAGATGAAATGATCGATTCTTGCAAATGGATCGCGCCAAAATCAGGCTGATATCGTTTAGTCTGAACCCGGCATAGGTTATCCAGACTGACTTAATCATATAAGATACTCGACTGCCTTTCAAAAAATGTTAATGGTTCTGTTTTCTTTGTGCAAAATATCATTTTGTAACATTAACTCCTTTAATGTTATCTTTTGAGAATGGAAATGAATTTTGTGAAAAAAAAATCTCTTCATTAAAGCAAAACATCTCTGTTGACGTCTGAGAGCAACCGCAGCTGTGGACTGCATGCACATGTGGTCAGTGCTGCAGTGCAGTTGTGCAGTGCTAATCGCTCTCAGCGCACTGACCTTACGGAACTCTTTTTTTGTTACATCATCAGTTCTTGTGGCGATGACTCAGGACTTAAACTGCAACGGTGAATGTCTGAACATGTCCTTTCTGTAAAACCACAAATAATTTGCTTTACTGGAATGTTGTTTTAATGAGAATACAGGCATTCGAAGGAATTGGCATAATTCTTGCTAACTTACTGAATCGATTACATAATTTGACACACTCATAGGGGAGAGGCTCAACTTATATTATGGCAATTTTGGACTCTTTATTTCAAGCATAGTGCAACCTATAGTTCAAATTTCACGTATGTTTTAGCTTGTAACTTTTGAACAAAACATTTCCACAATTTTCATTTTGTTTTTGCTAAATTTTCAATTCCTGTTTAATATTCCCTTTAAATTTAGACATTATTCCACCATTTTGAATTAGGTTAACTTCACGTTCTAGGTCTTTCCCACTATTTTTTAAAATGTATTTTTATTTATTGTTCTTATTATTTATTTCACACGTGTCCTACAGCATTCATCAAACTTTCTCCAAAGTTGTGGCAGGTATAATCTTGAGATCATGACGGTGAATTATTTTTGTTGGTGGAATTATTCAATTTAATATGGGTTAATTAAAATGTATTAATTATCACGATACATCATTTCACCTTTACAGTTGTTGATGAAATAAAAATAAAACAAAAACTCAAATTTAATTAGCGTTTCATTAACTCCAACCTCTCTTGGGCTGAAAGTTGTTGTTGTTTTGCGCCGGAAAAGGTTGAATTTTGCCGTCTCACAGCTGTTAGCAGGAAAAAATAGAAGCGACAGACAAACATAATGAGCTGTGTGCATCCCGCATGCTTGACAGAAGGGTGAACCAGAGGCATCAATAGGAAACCCACGCATCCACAACCATAACATCATAATTTGCCTTGTGTCGATATTGTGTGTGGTTGGTCTCAGTTCTGGTCTTTTGTGAATGTAGTGCTTAGGGCTTAGAGTTATTTTGCCAAGTAGGACATGTGCATGGATCAACATCTTTGTGGGTCCTGGCACAACATTCCTCTCGACCGATCAGCTTAGTTTTAGGGATGAAGCTCAAACAAACATTCTTAAAAAGTATCAAATATTTACAAACAAATTAAAACTTTTGTTGTTTTCGTACACAAAAATAATGAGCATGTGGCACTGCATTAGGAAGTCTGTGTAAACAGCATTTTATGCAGATTCTGTGTTATTTTTGCATTGTAAAGATGCCAGTAGGTCATTTTCAAACTGATTCATATATGTGAATTGCTGATGAACACCAAAGTAGTAATAGATCTCAAGTATGAAAGAGTTAAGATGGGTAAAACACTACCTGTTGTATTTCTTTTTCTAATTTAGACTAAATTAAGGTAACTTTATTTTAAGGCGATGTAGTTACACATTACTACGTATACTTACTATGGTAATAACATAAATTATGTATAATTTCAAGTAACTAACCCTAAACCAAACTCTAACTGTAAGTACATGTAGTTAATTCAAATTACTCAGTACTTATTTGAGGAAGTATAATGTAACTACGTCATCTTAAAATATAAACACAGTTTGATTAAAAAGAAAACTAAGTTCTGTCATTTTTTTCACTATTTTATTTCTTACAATTGCGACTTTTTTCTCATGAATGGCTTTATATCTCACATTTGTGACTTTCTTATGATTTTTTTCCTCATAATTGTGGCTTTATATCTCACGATTGCATCTTTATTTTTTCACATTCATGACTTTTCTCATAATTGTGGATTATGATAATTTTTTCGCTTTTGCATTTTCTCATGATTGTTGCTTTATATATCATGATTGAATTTTTATTATTATTATTATGCTACTTTAACTCTCAGGATTGCAGCATTATATTGCACTTTATATATCCCTATGTGACTTTATTATATTTTTCTTTTTCAGAATGATTGTTTTGATGTGGTATTAATACTTTTCGTTGGTCTTATACTTTTGTTAAAACTTGCATTAAAAGTCTAAAATGTTTTAAATTTCATTCCCTTAAACCACTTATTTACCTTCTGATTTTAGTGGTAGATTTAGGGCCTATGTTTAGTTGACAGGAATGCCGTTTTAAAAGCAACAAAATATGATCTAGAAACATCCAAGAAGTGTTTATGTGTTTGAGGATGTTTCCAAACTGTGCTTAGAAAACCTGCGTCACGGCACAGTGGTGCAAAGGCACAAACTTTTGCTTTGCTACTTAAACCATCTCCTGAATTCTTAAAGTATTAACGTCCCAACTCTTTCCGTTCCTTTCTCACCCCTGCCCTGTTTTGCTTGTGTTGTGGGGAGAATGCAGAACCTTGCGAGACTACTCTAGCCGTCCTGCTGATGCAAACCTTTCAAGGAGGCTTAGTGCTTTAATACTGAATGAGAGTATGTGTTTGTACGTTTGTGAATTTGAGAGATGGGACTAAGTCTATTTTTAAAAGCTGATCCACACAGGACTATCCACATGCTATTCTTGTCTATTTTTAACGATTAATCCACCTTATGGACAGAGTAACATGATTTATGCATCATATGCTGTTCAACAGGACAAATTCAGCTGAGAATGTGAGCAGATGGTACCTTAAGAATGCTTTCATGCTAGAGTCTGACGTCTATTTGTTCTAGCTCGGGTTGTTTGTTTGTTTGGGCTGTAATCCAGTGGGTTACAAGTAGTAACAAATAGGCTATACAGTATGTTCTAAGAACATTTTGATAACGTTCCCATCAAAGTCACCATGGAATTAAAATTGACTGTTGTTATTAGTTTACAGAATGTTACAAAACGTTAGCCAAAGTTCTTATAATATTCCCTGTTGTAACTGATCTGTGCAATGATGCCATCTGTAAACCGTTTGCAAAGACCCGCCGCCTTTGGTTATTGTTGCTATGTCCGACAAGCCATGAACTCTCACGCCACACATCATGTTCTCACGGAGTGAAAAATACATCGCGGAGCAAAGAGGACACTGACAACAAGTCGACAGAAAAGACAGAGCAGGTTGCTTTTCAAATGAAACAGCTTCATATTTAAAATATTGAAATTTTTAAAGAAGTTTAAACAATAAATACCAGTGTCTCTTCAATGTGTCGTGACAGATCGCTGTAGCTCCTTCAATCGGCTTGTGAACCAGCCATCTCTTCATACTAGTTAATTTATAGCATCAAATAAACATGAATGGACATCAGAAGGAATGTTGTTTTCGAACAGAACTGCAGGGTTATGATTGGTTAGATCGCCTGTCAATCAAACTGCCTGCAAAGCATCAATATAACTCTATTCTGTTTATAGGTTTCATACAGCAAAGTTGCCTTGTATAATTCATCCAATTTATCCTCAATTTTTTTCCTTATGTAAAAAGCCGGTAAAAAAAATCAAGGAGGAAAAAAACTGTTCTCCTTGAATTGGAAATATAATGACAACAGTATGACTGTCACAACAGTCATGTGCTTTTTCTTTGCAGGTTACTGTGTTTGCTCTGCTTTAGAAATAACTTGATTAATGAGTGAGATCCTGAAACATATTGTTGTATATCTCGCTAGCATAGACATTTGAAAAAGTTGAAAATATAGGTTATACTGTAATGTCTTTGTTTAAGGTTACTCCTGCCAAGTTCAGATTTCTGACAGGGCAATAAATGCAGAGATTTACGAACCATTTTCATTTATGAAGTTCACACTTCAGTCATACTGGCTTCTATTATTCAGCAGAGTTAGTTTTAAAGTCATTATTGAAGCCTAAGATATTTGGCTTTGAGTACGTCCACCCAGGCTTAAATTGTGTCCTATCATAAGTGATACAAATATCATAAGAATTTTTGTCTTTAAAATGTCATTGGTCCAAAATCCTCTGTGTTACATATCAAATATATTCTTATTGGCTGTCAATGTGTGAAGCCGCGCAGCAGTTCTGTTTTCATTGTGGAGAAACAAATTACTTGTCGCATTGTGTCTGGTTAGGACACAACGTAAATGCCATCTTGATAGGTCTCACCTATCACCTACCTTTGGTGTTCTGAAACTTATGGCATATCTTAGTAATTGGATTCCTGTTAGTCAAAAGTGATGCAAAAAGAAAAAAATAAGCAAAAAAATTTTTTTTTCTCAACAGAGGAGCTTGATTTGATACAACAGACTTTCACAAGAGGACTTTGTTAGCTTCCATACTTGTCCAGAAGTCACCATGTAAAATGCTCAACCAGTCTGAGCCACGTAAATGCATAATACATTACCATAGAAACAAGAGCAGCCCAGTCTTTCATTAGAAATGCGGGAACATTTTTGCTACACAAAACGAAAATGCGTAACGGCATGTGTGTTTCATGAGAGTTTCAATGTGAAATGTCCAATGAGTGGCACTAAAAGTATATTCAGATGAAAATTTTGACAGATGAACGTGAATATGGTA
Source organism: Opsariichthys bidens (assembly GCA_037194245.1). NCBI lineage: Eukaryota > Metazoa > Chordata > Actinopteri > Cypriniformes > Xenocyprididae > Opsariichthys > Opsariichthys bidens. The sequence continues at coordinate 6,226,082 of CM074287.1, read as the reverse complement.
GGTTTTTATTACATTGGTTTTATACACATCACTGCAGTTCTGATTTGAAATGTCCAGTGAGTGTCGCTACAATGTAATGCTCTATTATGGTTTCAAATAACGTACCACCAACACTACAACTAAATCTACCGATAGTGTTAACAAAACCAAATGTGACATGAAAACGCAATTGTAATCATGCCATTTTAGCTTGTTTTTGATCTCTCATCTTGGAGCTCTTTTACCGTGACTCGACTTTCACAGGATTCGTACCCGTGGCTTCCTCCTAAGTACAATTCTGTACCTGTACATAACATTGTGCAAGGAGACGTGAAAACAAGTCTTTATAAATCCATAGTCTGACCCTGTGTATGAAAACAAATAAAAGTGCAAATAAAAATTTCTGTTGCAAACAGTGTTCCCACGGGTACGTCTTTCACATGCTATTAAGATTTTTAATTATCATTTACATACGCAAATAGCTATACTATATAACCGTTCACCTGGTTCATTACAAAGAACCAACTCAAAAGAATGATTCGTCAGCAAAGAATGAATACATGAAGACATGGCATATGGGAAGATTAAGACTCTGAAGAATTTGCACTAACAAGCTTGAGCTTTTTACATTTATTATGTGAGGAATTTGATGTTTTACCTTGGAAGGTGGGGCAGAACGTTTTGGAGATCAGATATTGTGCTCTCTGTGTACTATCTTGGTTTAACCTGGAATACTAATGGTTGCCTGTATGGCCATTAGGTCTGCCGTATACTGATGAGCTCGCAGGGCGATGACTTCATCACAGACATGTTTATGTAGAAAAGAAGCTTTTAGAGTGAAAGCCTTTAAAAGAGAAATAAGAGAATATATTATAGGAGTAATTTCGGTGCTTTTAGTGCATGACATCACCAAACGACTCATAATAAGTTGTATATTAATGCAGTTTTATATTTTGTAAAGAAAATGGGTGGTGATTGCCAGTGCAAAACTGGGTAGATGTTGTCAGGGCATTGTTAAGGTTGCTAAGGTGTTCTCAATGGTTTTAGCATGTTGCTATGTTTCTTGGGCATTGCTTAGCATTTCTCTTTCAATGTATATATATATATATATATATATATATATAATGTTCAAGGGCCAGAATTACTAACAGCTCTTTTGCATCCCTGTCTTGAATTTAAAAAAAAGTACTGTCAGGATTTACTTAAGACACGCAGAGCAAAGAATTAGCTCTGAAAATGTGTAGACAGGGTTATTTTTGCGGCTGAGCTTATTGCATATGCATTTGTAGGAGTTTCCCTTTCAGACAAAACATTTATGGAAATGATGTCTGTGTTCTTTAATTTGCGTCATCAGTAGATCACCCACAGAACTCTCCCATTGCCGCTTTTATGAGATTGCGCCCTCATGTTAACTTGCCCTGTTTAGTAAATCTGGCCCCATATATGTTAAAAACTATATAGTTGGCTTCTCTATCACATGATACTCTCTATCAAGGGTAAACAGAATTAAAAGCCAAGTATACTTAGAATACTAAATTATACTTTTCTTAAGTATCTCAATTTCAAGATTAAGTACAATTATAGGCCAAATATAGACTTTTCTGTATACTTGTCAGTATAAGCCAAGAATACTCAAGTATAAGGTGGTTAAGGACATAAAAAGTAGACTGAAAATACTGTATACTCTCCTGTCTTTAGTTTAAAATACTAATAGCACAAAGTTCTTTTTTCGAAAGCTTGCTAAGGTTTATGCATTTTTAAGTTGTTCTAAGTGGTTTTAGCACATTGCTTTGTGTTTGTTTTGGGCTCTGGGTTATTATGCTTTTTCTGAGATGTTCTGATGTTGGGTTGTCATGTTTTAGTGATTTTTATATTGTAAAAAACTGAATATTCTACCCTCTATACCTAAATCTACCACTAAACCTACCCATCTCATTTTTACATTTTCAAAAAGCACCACTAGTATGATTTATAAGCTGTTTTTCTCATGGGCACCAAAAATGTCCCCACACTGAAAAATATAATTAGTGAGACTTACTTTAAAAAAAGCATGCAAACTGATTGCCTTATCCCAGGTGAAATAGGAATAGTATGTTGTACTAACAAAAGCTTTGTAAGTATAGTTACTTACACTAGAGTTCTAAAAAAGAACTGTAGAGATTACTTGATAATGTAATTTAAATACAATTTAATTCAACTGTTGTGTTTTGCTGAATGTTGAAGTCTGTGTGACTCAAGCATGATCAATTGCAAAAATCTTTTGTTTTTTTTGTTTGACAAAATGGCACTCAAACCAATCAACTAATCATAACTTGGGGTTTGAGTAAAAAAAAAAAAGACAGTATAGTACAGACATTAAGTAAAGTTAACTAAAAAGTATCACTGTTGGATTTCACAGTGCACAAAGACAAGGATTTCAGATATTGCCATCATTGTGGGGGAAGTTTGTCCCCATAACGGAGGGTTTTTACCAGGACCACACACACACACACACACACACACACACATTCTGTAGGTGTAATGGTTTTATACTGCACAAACTGTACATTCTTTCCTCTTACACTTATCCTATTCCTAAACCTACCCATCACAGAAAACATTCTGTGTTTTTACATTTTTAATAAAACATTTAGTAGGTTTTTAAAGCTATTTTAAATATGAGGACTCATGAAACATGTTTACGTCATAATGCCAGTGTGATACCCATGTCATTATACAAATTTGTGTCCTCATAAATCATGAAAACAAGCGCACACACACACACACACACACACACACACACACACACACACACACACACACACACACACACACACACACACACACAATTAATTATTCTGCTCATCAGGCCTAATTTTCTGTTAGATGGGACTTCAACACGGCTAGAGAATTTCAAGAAGTTTGTGGAGATCTGTGTTTTTGAGTGAGTCAAAACTAGTGTAATCCCTTCTGAATTATTATATTAATTTATATTTGGTCTTTTTAGTAAGAAAAATATGTCTTGACCACCATATTTAGCAGTGGTAGCTTAAACCGAAGAGTGTGATAGTATTCTGTGCTGTGTGGTGAATTTCTGAAATCATGGAAGAAAAACCTCTATTCTGTTTTTTGGGATTTTTTTGTCCAATGTGTATTCATGGTAAAGTTACATTTGATGTTTACATGGTCCACAGACCACAATGCCTATTGTTGTGTGTATATTTTAAAGTACATTTTTGACATCTTGTATGTTAGTCACTCAGACCATCATTTTAACAGACACACTATCATCCAAACAATAATTTAATGGGCACCCTGTCATCAAACTATTAACCCAAATGTTCTACCCAAATAAACACTTTATTTATTTACTTTGACTACAAATGGGGTTACGATATGGTATAGCAGAAATTGCCTGGGGCACTTGAGGGACATTCAGTGTTTTTGAAACATGAAAACATATTGCATTTTGCTCAAAAACACAATTTAAACTTTAAAGTGATAAAATCTCAACTGTGCAAACTTGGATCTAATGTTGTGTTTATGCATTTCTTCCTCTGCTGTCAGAAACATGACTTTCATCTTTTTAAAAGCCCTTGGGCAGCCTATGAGTAGAGGATCTTTTGAAATATATAATTTTATTCTGAATCAGATTACAGCGTTCCTGATCAGTTCAAGCATGTCTTTCCCTTTTAAACAGAATTGTCATATCGAAAGTTAATGTTTATTTCTTTCAAGCACACCTTACTATACTTTTGAATTTTAACATTTACTTTGGATTGTTAAGTAACAGCCATGTTTTTTTCAAGGTCATTGATTTTAATACTTGGTTAAGTTTCATTTACACAGCTGTTAATTCACTGAGCATATTGACTAAATCCATGTTTATGTTGCCTCTATTCAAAAAGTTATTATCCGTGTCAACAGCAGTCAGTCTTGCTCTAGTAATCTGCTCCCTTTTGAGGCCTATAGTGCATAACCAATTAACAATCCAGTGTCAAGTCACACCCATTAACAAAAACACAATTAGTAGGACCATTAACAGTAATAATTAATTAGCTACCTCACTTTCATCCTCAGCTCCATTTGGAAACTGTTTTTCTAAAGTTATGTGATAATCATACTGAATTGATCCTTCACCGGAAGTTTGATTGACAGGAGATCTAACCAATCACAACCCCAAATCTGCCATTTTGTCCGACAAAGCAGTCAAGGGAGTTAGTAGATTAACGTTGGGGAACTTGAATTTTAAAAATTGTGTGTACTCACGTCTTTCCACACTTGGAAAAAACATGCCTTCTGATGTCCATGTTTATTTGATGCTATCAATGAACTAGTATTTTAGAGATAGTTGGTTCACAAGCAGCTTGAAGGAGCTACAGCGATCTGTCACGACACATTAAAGAGTATACAGTATTTATTTTTTTAACTTCTTTAAAAAATTACAATATTTTAAATATGAAGCTGTTTCATATCAAAAGTAACCTGCTCTGTCTTGTCTGCCGATGCGTTGTCGGTGTCCTCTTTGCTCCGCAATGTATTTTTCACTTCGCGAGAACATCATGTGTGGTGTGAGAGCTTGTCGGACATAGCAACAGTAATTAGGCGGGTCTTTGCGAAGGGTCAATTAACAGATTAAATTGACAGCCTTATTTACAATATGCTTTTGCTTTGTACCCATAACCTTATAATGTACCAACATGAAAGGTACTGTATAGGGGAATGTTCCTTTGTAGCGGAACATTCCCAAGCTACAAACTTTCCCAAGCTACAAACTCATAATTTAAATGTTAGATTATGAAATTTGGTTGTTATAAATCCAAGTGGCTGGAGAACGATGTCCTGTTTGCATTCCCATTCATAATAAAAGTTGCTCAGTTGGCATAGCAAGTACGTAAGCTACAGTTTTCTTTAAGTCAACCCCATGAGTTGTGAATGTCATGTGACTAATTATGCATAGAAAGATTATGTTCCGATTGGCTTTTTGTATGGCAACAAATAAGAAGATTCTTCATTTTGTCAAGTCAAGTCAAGTCACCATTATTTATAAAGCGCTTTTTACAATGCAAATTGTGGCAAAGCAGCTTTACAGTAATAATTTACGTAATCGCCCGGCTCAGCTCAGTTCGCATACAACGGCGCACAAATGCAGGCATATCAAAAACACTGCTGAAAATCAAGCAAGTGTCCCCAACTTAAGCAAGCCATTTTGTGACACAAACGGTCAAAAATGGTGGAGAAAGAGGAATATTCTGGGTCTTTTGTTGCATCCAGACTCATTATTTTTGAGTGGCACCATGAACCAAATCATCCTACAGCAAGACAATGACCCAAAACATACTATCAGAAGACATGAAGACATGAAGGCCTCAATTCATGGAATGGACAGTAGAGTCTTCACACTTAAACCCTGTGGAGCTGGATGAACTGGAAAAAAGAGTAAATGCAAAGTTCAAACATTTGTGAGAACTTCTGGAATAGGAGTAAATTTGATCAAAAGAAACTGGATATGTGATTGCCTGATTCCTTGAATTTTGCCAGTTGTTTATTTGTTCTTTGCTTTTATTTCAAAGTACACTGAGATATTAAAGATACATTTCAATCGAAACTGGAAAATTTTAATTGTTCCAAATATATTTCCCTTTGGGATAATAAGGTAACACTTAATTTCTGTCACGGTTCTGTTTAGTTTCATTTTTGTGGACTTTTAGTTTGTTACTTTCAGTCACATGGGCTTGTTACACAAGCATACTGTAAAATTGTAATTCCAAAATGGTTTGTGGCCTCTAGTCTAGTAGGTAAAGAGTTTCATTCCCTGATGACCTCCTGCTGCTATGTCCTTGACTTGACACTAAATCCAGTAGTACTTTTCCAACAGCGACAAGAATGAATCACTCTGAATCACTCTTCAAGTAATTGCTGAGAAGAGTTAAAGGGGTTGAAATAGAGGTTGAAGGAAAAAGAGAGATGATCTGTCTTAGCAAATGGGATTTCTGCCCCCCTACAAGTCTAAAGTCCATAGAGCTAAAATAACAGCATAACTTTTATTAACTCAGCCATATGACATCTTGAGTAATACTGCTTACCCTCTTTGTGCCAAATCCTCTTTTATCTACACTGACTGACTGGAGGACCAGCAGCATTGAAAGGGGGTGGGGGTGGGGGGCAGGGGCTTTGGTGTGGATGAGGTGGTGTTTATGGACATGTTGTTTATGATGGCACCCTCATATCTGGAGATGAAAGCAGTAAGCACTCTGAGTGGTAGACACTTTGTGTTTTGTATTAGGAAGCGGAAAGAGGGGCATGTCCTGCATAGAGGTTTTCGAGCTGGGAGTTGCAAGGGTAACATCTCTCTTTCAGAATGATTGTCCCTTATTCTCTCTTTCACTCTCTCTCTCTCTTTCTCTCTAGCAGATTTTCCTTTTGCTGTCCATCTGCATTACTGCATTGCAGGGTGTCTAGGTTTATTGTTCATCATATAATACAAATGTAAAAATAAAAATTATAATCTCTATTTTGAGCAGCAAATATGACAATAACACCTAGAGAAAGCTATCCATCAGCTACTTTTAAGTGCTTTTTGCTGGTGAAATGGTGAAATTACGTCTACCATCAATGACAAGACCAGGCAATTTCTGACTCTTTAAATATTACTTTACTACTCATATAGTAGTTTGGGCTCAGTATTGTGGCCGAGACCTGAGTTGTGTCCATGACAAGACCAAGACCATGAAAATACTCTGACTTGAGACCTAATCCAAGGCGAAAATCCAAACTTGTGTTTGAATGTTTGTGTTATTATTCTAAATGATCTTGACAATTTTCTTTTAGAAAGTCCATTTTTTGGAACGTGACTTGAATAAGGACATGACGCAAGCCAGACTCGAAAACACATTTTCAGCATAAGCACCAGGGCATAGATGTAGGTATGCAAAATTCTAAGCCAAGCCACCAACACTTTTTTTTCTTTCTTTCTTACTTATTTTAAAGTTATGGGTATATGTTGAACTGTGTGTTCTCTCTATTCTTATTACTTTGATTATTGATTTATTAATGACGGTAAAACGGAGCTAAGAAAATCTATATTTTATTTAGACCTGTGTGCCGAAACGCGTTGGCAAAATGAAATATTGATGTTTTTAGCTCCATCTTTAGTTAATTTTGACCTCTTAACGCTTCTGACCTAATTTTGACCTCTTAACGTGTTGCTGGTATTGTCTAACAATAGCTTTGTTTTTATTCCATGCACCTTGTTGATTGAGTGAAGTTGCAACAGATTAACTACACATTACTTATTTTTAAGAAATTTTCTACAGTGATCTCAGATATATACCATCATTAAGAAATCAATCATCAAAATAATAAGTATAGAGTATATACTTATATATACTTAATAAGTATATTCACCCACCGTCAAAACTCCAATTTTAACTACAGTAAAGCTTGTTATGACTGAAATTTTTGGTTTAATTTTTCAATGTCAGAAGTTTTTTTTTTTTTAATGTTTTGTACAAATGGCTTGTAATAGATAATTAGTTCATAGACAAGTTTAAAAAGTAATATCAGTCAGGTTTCCAAAAAAGAAACACATTCAAAATAACCTCTTTGCTCCAATATTAAAGGAGAATTTCTAAATTTTAATGTTGCAATCAGTAAATTTAATGCAGAATATTTTACACCTTTTTGAAAAAATAACTAAGTATTTAGAAATCAAGTATGTACATTCACATGAGAAAACAACTCAAATTAAACTATTTTATTTTACATTGAGTTGATCAATGTGTCAGCTACATCCACTAGAATAAGTTGAAGACAACTGTATAATAATAATAATAATAATAATGCCCACAACTTTGCAGGTTAATTTAATATAGCACAATAAAATCTTACATATAGCCTAAAGATGTCTTCTATGAAGCCAAATATATGTTGTCTTAGAACATTAGCCTTTATTGAACAATACACAGTAAGCAGGACAGTCAACTGTGACAGTGTGAAGACAGATGCACAAGTATCCATGTGTGGAAAGCTCTTCTAGGTCAGTCTCAGGGCTATTTGTGTCACAGTAGCAGACCACTAAGAAAAGTCTGTAATCAGATGATTACACTGTGTTCAGTTTTCTAAAACTTTAGAATATGATCATTTTGTATTTTACTTACCGGTAAGTACTTTAAAAATTACTAGAGCCTCTGATCATGTGTATTAGTTATGTGTAACTGAAGGACACAAAATTGACAATGACATTTTCGTTTTTGCAAAGCCCTGTCCTAAACATAACTTACAGTGTTAACAAAAGGAGGTAAAAGTGAATTGGTTTATCTTTTTTTTCTCTTTTATTGAGACTCATACCCAATCTCTGCACCACAATTGCAGTGCTGTCCCAGATGAGCTACCGAGCAAGTTTACCATGTCAGAAAAACCATATATATGGAGCTGATCATGTGTGCAAATGTGAAAATGCATTCGTTTACAGATCCACTATGATAAAAGGTCATAACAGAGCATTGCGCGTAAGTCGTTAATAACCAATTATCTGCTATGTAATCAAAATGTGTGAAATGAAATAAAAGTTGTTATTGTTTTTCTGCCAGTAGTGTTTAAAGGCCAATTCACACCACACCGACAAACGCCAACAAACACGTCTGTTTGAGTTTGTTGGAACGGTGTGATACCCCTGTCGGGATCTGTTGGAGTCTGTTTTCACCCAACTAAACATGCTTAATCGCCGTTTGTTGGGTCGCAGAATGTCTGAGCAATGTGGTATGGTTTTCCAACAAACGAAAACAAACTCTGACGTAATCTAACCAAGTGCTGTTGGTCAGATTACGGCCAAGTGCTGTTGCCGTGACGATGATGCAAGTCCCTTGCAAAGACTGCTGTTTGATTGCACTGGCGCCTCACGCACACACAACAAAACACTGCAAACGTGACTTCGCAGCTTGTTCATTCTAAAAATAAAATACAGTCAAAATGTATAAAACATATAAAAGTCCCAATGCTCAATTTAAATGGTTCGTAGTGCAGTCCTTGCAGTTCAGCAAGAGCACTGCTCCACTGTGGTGTTGTCACTTTTGCTCATGTGAAGAGGATTATTTTTTTCCATCGATACTGGAACATGCGTGATACTTAGATGGAAAATGGATGCGAAATGGAAATATTTGGAGAGAGGTATAAGCATGAGTTTTAATTTTAAAGGAATTCAGTTTGACTTGTTTAGGTACAAATGGTTGTAAAGGCCTTTGATGGGTCACACTAAAAAAAGTTTAAAAACCGGTGTAGGCTATACCAACCCCAATGCAAGGAATCAGATCGATGGCTAGCACTTCAGATTTCAGGTCAGTATTTTTATGCCTCAATCCTTTAATACAATGAAAATATATATGATACCGTATTATTAATATAATAAACTTGCCTGAATACATTGTTAACATGGTTACATAGTTGTGGATCTCATTTTTTTTCAGTCAGTCAGACTTGATTCTCTGTGACTTGTTTGTCTGTGTTTGTTGGGGCAGTGTGAACATAGAATTCCTAGAAGTCATAGAGTCTCATAGAATTCTAAATCCAATGGCCAACTTGCTTGTTGTTGTTTGTTGGCGTTTGTCTGTGCGGTGTGAACTGGCCTTAATGTGCAGCGAATTGATCCTTCACAAACAGTTTAATTTACAAGCGATGTAACCAATCATAACCCTGAATCTGCCATTTTGTCTGACAAAGCAGTCAGGGGATTTAGTAGATTAACATTGGTGTACTTGAAAAAAATGTACCGTATTTTCCGCACTATAAGGTGCACTTAAAAGCCTTTAATTTTCTCAAAAAACGACAGAGCGCCTTTTAATGATGAGCGCCTTATATATGGATCATGAATGTTATATTATATAATGTCAAAATGTTTCAGTATGAAAAACCAATAAAAACTATATAATAATAATAAAATGTTTCAGTACGACTGGTAAACTACAAAGCTGCACCGCTTGCAGCATTACGGCTACCGTAGTCAGTAAACACCGGTACTGTGCTTACTCACAGTCCCACACCACCTGTGTGTGTATAAAGACCCCAAAATGACACCTTTCAAGAGACACGCTTACGATGCAGAGTTCAAGCTCAAGGCTGTCGGTCTCGCAGTAGAATATGGGAATAGAGCAGTAGCGAGAGAATTTAACATTAATGAGTCAATGGTACGGAAGTGGAGGAAGCAAGATGATGACCTGCGCCAAGTAAAAAAGACTAAACAGAGTTTCCGAGGGAACAGAGCGAGATGGCCACAGTTAGAGGACAAACTCGAACAGTGTGTTGTTGAACAGAGAGCAGCAAGTAGAAGCGTCTCTACAGTCACTATTCGAATGAAGGCAACAGCGCTAGCCCGGGACATGAACATCGATGAATTTTGAGGCGGTCCTTGGCTGCGGTATCTTCTATTCTATGTGCCTAATAATCCGGTGCGGCCTATATATGAAAACAGTTCTAAAATAGGCCACTCGAAGGAGCTACAGCGATCTGTCACGACACATTGAGGAGCCACTATATGGTATTTATTGTTTAAACTTCTTTAAAAAGTTACAATATTTTAAATATGAAACTGTTTCATACGTTGTCAGTGTCCTCTTTGCTGTGTGGTGTGAGAATGCATGGCTTGTCGGGCATAGCAACCATAACAAAAGGGGACGGGTCTTTGCGAAGGGTCAATTGTATGTTTTTGGAGTCTTGTGAAAAAAAGTAGACAGAGGAACAAGCCTATGTTAGTTCAAACAGCCCTCTTGAATTAGTACAACTAGCAGCTAAAGTATGATATTTATTGCTTATAACTTTCAGCACCTTGACAATATATCACATTTTCCATGTTTGGCAGTATTTTCTTTCAATCCTGGGATTGAGGTATTGGCAAAAGGTCTGATAGTTCAGTCCCTTACTGCTTCTGTAATGACCCAATTCTACTTTATAATGAGCAAGAATTAGTTTACTCATTAGCGTGACCATTTTCCTATCTGTTTTCTTACAGGAACCAGACAGTTCTACACCAGTTCTGCTGTCCTGCTCCGGAAGCCCCTGAGTCTGACTCTCAGGCCTGTGTACCCAGGTAGGTGGGTCGGTTGGTGCCTCCTGACCAAAAACTCCACTGCCACAGTAAAGACTGTGTTTCTGATGGTGCTAGGCAACACATCTGCCCTAGTTATACCCATCCTGAAGTGGTTGTGAGTCTTTTCATGCCTTGTCTCCCTACAGTAAATTCATCCCCTATCATCACAGTTAGCGGTGACCTTGACAGACCAAACACTGATATGATTTCCCTCTAAATCAGGCCAAAGAAAAACATGTGTATCTAATGTATAACTGCCATGTTTGTCAACAGACATAAGTTCCGCTCAGATGGCTTAGCTAGAGGCTAAAAAAAAAAACCTTGGCTAGAGTAGTTTCCCATTCTGTTAGTGTCTGCGTTTACATAAGTATCACGATAAGTATCTTGCTTTGTGATGATTGCCCAAATCAATCAACTGGGGATCTCCATCTCTGGCCTCTTTAGTCGCTTAATGTTTTTTAGGCAACAAAATTAAGAGCAACAAACAAAACATGATATTTAGGCCAAAAACAAGCAATGCCGTCTAGTATTAACCATTAATATTTATTCAACATTGATATATATAAGGCATTAATAGTCATTAAGGAAAGTGCCTTGGGTGTTTGGAAAGGTTCTATCGAAAGGAAAGGATCAAAGAAGGGATGAGCACAGCAACTACAGCAAACTGGTATTGATGATGGCCTTTCTCTCCTGTACTGGCCATTGTTAGTTTGGTTGAAACAGTGCAGTGGCCCACTGAGACGCCTGTAAATCACATTGTTAAATCCACAGAGGGCACAAGCTATTGAATTAGATCTAGAAAGATTGCCAGAGTGGAGGACAAAAGCAAAATGCAATCGCATGTCTCCCTTAGGTTTGTCTTGACAGTGTGTACTGCAGAGGTAGAAATATCATGGCATTTATCCACTGGAACGTGTTTGTATGAATTTCAAATTCTCCGCCACTCATTCGTGTCAGAAAGAGGATTCAATAATTCCAGCTGCACAAACGATTAGCTTAAGGATCTATTTCTACCTGATATGAAACTTAGAAATTAAAGAACTTCTTCATATTCAATTAAAATATAATGATCTGATAATGATAAGGGTAAGATTAGGGGCAGGTTTAGTGTTATGGTTAGATTTAAGGGTGGGTTGAAGTGTAAGGGAGTGGTTAATAGTGCAATTAAAGATGTGATTATAGAAATTAATTAATTAATTTATGCAGGTATTTTGTAGAAACAATGTGAAAAATTATGTACTCAATGTTTAAAAATGTTTGTACATAGTTTTAAAGACACCTAATATAAAGTGGGACTGGGTTTTCTAGGTTGTAGTCGTATGTTGGTTATTTAAAAAAATAAATAATAATAATAATAATAATAATAATAACATTGTAGCTAGACCCAATTAATGAATGTCAATACTATATTTCTTAATTTTAAAAAAAATTGTTCCTGCAATATAAGAATGCTGAATGTCCAATAACAAGAGCAAACCACTTTAGAAGGGGTACTGATGGCAGTCCTTGAGTTGCTGGTTGCTTTGAGAAAAAAATAGTTTTTGTTTTCTGTTGTCTGTCACTTTTGACTGTTTGTCAATGAGTCAGTGTTCATGTTTCTCTCCACGTTACACCGCTGCGTTGACAAGCACCAAATCATTCATGTCATGTTCTGCTTAATCATAGTTCACCAATTCACCTTACGTGTTATAATGTTGTTATTACAATGTAATAACAGCATTGTTGTATGATATAAAACAGAATAACTCAGAACTCTCTCCCAAGGCTCATTCTGATACAGTTTGTTAAACCTCAAGGGTGATGATAAACAGATAGGTAGATTGATAGATAGATAGATAGATAGATAGATAGACAGACAGACAGACAGACAGATATACAGACAGAGGAAATCTATTAATCTGAATGAGTAGAGAAAAAAATAAGCCTCTTAAGTTGGAACAATTTGGAATACTGTGGGAAAAAAACTCTTAATAGCATCTTGGCATAAAACATCATTGATTTGTCATTTTACACATCATAATATCATGTTTCATCATTCATAGCCAGCTTTGAGGAAAAATGGTGTTGCTGCATGTTGATGGCGTAGAATAGTGGCTCCTTGTTGTGTTTGTTTGTCTGCCTTTTATATACACTCTTGAATTAGTAATTTGTTACACACTCTAGCAAATAATCACCAACAAATAGGGCTTTTTTAAAAACCATTTTCACCTTTGGCTAAACACTGTAAAGAGACAGCGGCTATGTAGTTTTCTGCTGCTTTTCATTATGAAAACTGGTAAAACCTTAGGAAGCTTCTCTTAAAAGCCCAATTGTGAAATTCCTAATATTCCAATAATTTCAAAATATGTTAAATCTTTGTACAACAGAAATTTCACGGACAACATTTATTCCCTAACCATGATGGCAAATAATCTGGTCAAGAATCATGTCTGGATTTATGAGTTCATCATAGAGAAGTTTCACTTGGAGTTCCCTTTCGAGTCAGTCTCTCGACGCTGCGTCACCAAAGGTGGCGCTGTGGGGTTTATCCCTTCCTTATTCAAAACTTTGAAGCCTATTGAAATCCCGCGGGCGCAAAATCACCAAAGGCGTTCAAGCACGCAAAACAAAGGCAGGCTCCCCCGCATTATAGGGTGGCGCCGAACGTCATTGCCTCGGAATATTTTTCCTTCAGCTTCAAGAAGCCGTCTCAGCTCGCGTTGATATCAACACGGTCTCACTCCTATTCGTCACATGCTGATAATTTCCCCTTCACGTCAACACTCCGACGTTGAGGGTACCCCTCTTCGTCAATAAGCCGACGTTTAGGGTCTTCCGATAGATTTGAATTCAAATCCCTCATCGTCGGATTTTGACGAAAGGGGTTTAGGCATCCAGCTGTTTTCCTGCGCTGGATTTTGCTTCAGGCTATTGATTTTGTGCTGCAAATGTTTATTTTGCAGTAGCGTGCGTCGTCACATGGACTGTCACAATCATTGGTGTGGTGACCATACATTTTCGTGGTGCAGAAACCGTGGTCTGAATCGCTGAACTTTTATATATAATTTCATATATATAATTTATATAATTTTGGCCTACATTAAACTGGGATAATTACAGGACTACAGGAGTGTTGACGTGAAGGGGAAATGACCGAATGGCAGCATGTGACGAATAGGGGTGAGACCGTGTTGTTGATGTACGCTCACTGCCTAGGATGGGTCCTAGGATTGTTGGTTTAGTTCCAGCAGCGTTTCTGCTTAGATGCCCTTCAGGAGCAGTGAAAAACATGGTCTGCCCTCAATAGAAGTGGTGGACCTTAAGGCCCCCGGTGATGAGTTCATGCTGAAGGGCTGGATTCTGGAATCCACTGCCGCTTCAAAATATATATATATATATATATATATATATATATATATATATATATTGAACGATTTATCACGAAATTATCTTTCTAAATGTTGAATTATTTAGAATGACTAACTTCAACTAATGTTAAAGCCTTTAATGTGTGGAAAATTACCAGTTTTGTCTAGTTTTCTCTACCAATCAGTATCTTAGTAATGACGTAGTTAGGACTCTGTTAGAGTATAATTGTTGTGGAAATGTGAATGAGAGAGAGAGAGAGGGAGAGAGAGAGGGGCCTACGAACTCCTTGTTAGACTTGAAGCTTGCTTCTGCTGAAGAAACTGCAAACTATTCTTCAGTAAAATTTTCTTCAATTTATTTTTTTAAACTCTGACTCCGGGTCTTCATTTATCATATCTGGTCGTTTGGGTCTTTAACTGTAAAATCCCCTACAATGCCGACTAGCGTCCGCATTCATCTCACCCAACCCTTTAGGAACTATACTGTGTTACCCACCCTGCTTCAGAGCAGCGCGGAGCCGCAGTCGGTACATATTATGGCCTCCAGGCATTTCAAGCCCGCCGCACACGACGCCGACCAGTAGTAAGAGAGAAAGACAGTTTATCCTAACACAAGCCTGGCTCGTCATGCTGCGAGCCGAGTGCGGAGACTGCAGATAGGGTCTTCATGTCGGCACAGGTCCCACATGGCCCTTCATCATCTATACGTGCATCATTCACATGATAAGCAGCCCCTCGCCTCAGAGGCGCGGCCTACTGTGTACAGAAAGCACTCACACAATAAGCAGCCCCCTCTCTCAGTACGGCGGTCTGTCATGAATGGAAGAAAAAATAAAAATTCCCAGCACTCATGAAATGTATAGCCCCTGTATCAGTGCAGTGGTAGATCGTGTACAGAAGAATAAAATGAATAATAGAATTCCCGGTGCTCACCTCACACGTTATAAGTAGCCCCTGTCTGTCTCAGTGCAGTGGTCAGTCGTGTATAAAAGAGCAGATGCCCGGCACTCTGGCCGAGACTGGGCTGAGTGCTTTAGACACTTTCTGCTTCCGTTAGAGCAGGCCTCTTTCCCTCTCGTTTTGTCTTCCGAGCCGTCAACCTCGCATGACGCTGACGCTCTGAATGCAGAGGCTCTCTCTCGCTGATAGTGGAGATAATAAAGAGAGATAATAAAGATAAACAAATCATAAGCTTGGGTTGCTGAATATTCAATCCCTTTCTTTAAAAGCTCTTATTGTAAATGATATTATCACAGAAAATAATCTAGATGTGCTGTGTTTGACAGAAACCTGTATTTGACAGAAACTAAAACTAGACAATTACATTACTTTAAATGAGTCTAGCCCTCAATGTTACTATTATCGACACGAACCTCGTCAGAAAGGTAAAGGGGGAGGTGTTGCTGTAATCTATAGTAAAATCTTCAGTATTACTCAAAAGTCTTTCAAATATATCTCTTTTGAAGTGATGGTGCTCTATATAATGTTATATAATGTAAGTGACAAATCCCATTTGACATTTGTGTTGGCTACTGTATACAGGCCACCAGGGCACCATACAGACTTTATCAAAGAATTTGCTGATTTTATATCAGAGTTAGTACTGGCTGTGGATAAAGTCCTTATTGTTGGCGATTTTAATGTCCATGTAGATAATGAAAAAGACTCATTGGGATTGGCATTAACAGATATTCTAAACTCTATTGGAGTTAGACAACACGTGTCAGGACCCACTCATTGTCGTAATCATACTCTAGATCTAATATTGTCACATCGATAACAATGCCGTTGAAATTCTGCAGCAGAGCAATGACGTGTCAGATCATTATTTAGTCTCATGCGTGCTACATTTAACCAAGGCTGCAAAATGGTCTCGCTGCCACAAATATGTTAGAACCATCACTTCTACCAGTAAAGATTACTTTATAAATAATCTTCCTGATCAGTTTCATCATCTTAGCAAACCAGACAGCTTAGAAGAACTCAATGCTGCAACAATAACTATTGGCGCTCTCTTTTCCAACACTCTAGACTCTGTGGCTCCTTTGCGGTTTTCTGATGCATGCGTTATTTGGTCGCCAGCACACTGACAGTGCGTTGCTCAGCCTCACACTATGGATATCTCTAGTCCCGGTTTTGATGTTGCTAGGCAATAGTGCTGTTGCCTATCCATGCGCCAAGGACTTCTGTGGATGCAGCCTGGAGACAAGTGCGTTGTGTATGCTGGCCGTGAGTGTGTGGTTATCCAGGATGCAGGTGAGACCACTGCCCTTTACTCTACATGTGTTTGCAGTTGCCCATGCTTGTGCAACTTGTTCTTCGGTGACGCAGTGTCGAGAGACTGACTCGAAAGGGAACGTCTCCGGTTACTATCGTAACCTCCGTTCTCTGAGAAGAGGGAACGAAACACTGCGTATGCTGCCGTGTTCTGCCGTGAGCTCATAGTCTTTGTCGGCAGCATTCTGCTTCAGTTCAAATTCTGAGGCAATGACGTTCAGCGACGCCCTATAATGCGGGGGAGCACGCCTTTGTTTCGCGCACTTGAACGCCATTTCATAAGGCTTCATAGTTTTGAGGAAGGAAGGGATAATCCCCATAGCGCCACCTTCGGTGACGCAGTGTCTCGTTCCCGCTTCCCGGGGAATGGAGGTTACGATAGTAACCGGAGACGATTTACTTACAGCAAATTGCACACATGGCTTTATAAAGGAACAGATTGGCTGTGTGACAATTTCATTCAGGCAGAATTTAACAATGGACATCGCTTTTTTCAGCACTTTTTTTTTTGAAGCGCAGAGAGAGCTTGTGAGCTGCAAATTCAGAAGATTAAGTAAAACACTGGGCAGAAAAATGTATCGCTTTAAGAGAAAAGCTGGGTTTGGGGAATTTATTCTCTTGACATCTGGCAACCCCAGAGCAGGAAAGACAGTAGAGGCTTATTACCAATATGTGTTTATTTCAGATAATGTTCTTTCCACTGCTGCATCTGAGATACTGTCTGCAGCTTTTCTCTTTGGCCTGGAATTGCTGGGAGAGGTATTGTTAGCTCAATATCTGCCAGGACTAAGAAGAAAGGAATTGGAGATAGAAAAACTGCTTCAAGAAAACGCACCATGACAAGCAGCAGCTGTGGCCCTCCCTGAAAAACACAGCCATTACTGCATACGAGGGGACAGATGTAGTTGTCTTTTATTTAGAGTCACTAGTGGCTTTTGTCTTTAAGATAACAAATCTTAAAGAGAGGGAGATGTTAACACTATTTAACAATTTGATGTATTAATGCCTATACTTGCAAACAAAGTGCACATTAACCCCAAGCAGGCCTTGATCCAAAACAACATTGTGATCTCATTAACAGACCCAGAAGGAATCTGCAGATTTTTTTTTTCCTCTAAATTTGGGTGAAAGATTTAAACATGGTAAAATGTATATAGACACAAATAACAGTATTCTCATAAAAGTAACTATATACATCATAAAATTAGCCAAACAAACTCAAGGAATGTGTAGAGTGAAGATCTCAATTATGAACATCATTAAACTAAAAAAAAACTTCTAGGTAATTTACACTAAAAATAACAAATAAACTTCAAAACACCATAATTCAAATTTAAATTTAACAATATTTCACTAAATATTGTGCAGTAAAGAATAAAATTATGCACAGATACAGTTTATGTGCTAGAATACACTTTATGGATAGGACTGGAACTACCTATGAATATTAAGTATGCCTCTGCATAAAATCATATTTAAAATTTAAAATGTATTGCTTTTCAACTTGTAAATTAGGTACGAGTTCTTTATGGAACTTCATTACTGTTGAAAAGCATGACCGTATTCATATTCTTGACTTTCTCAATTGAATACCACTTCCTCTCGGCACTTAGGCACGCTTTAATGAGATGTAGTATGCTAATTAGTTTGCACATTCTAGCATAATGATCCAAGTCACTGAACAGATAATCAGTCATTCACCTCTCACTAACATCAGTGAATGTTACGAACAGGTGACAACAACAATAAGACTATTGAATACAGCCACTGATTATAAAAATAAAATTCAATACGTTTTAAATTCTTTGCAAAAAAAAAAAAATTATACAAATAAACAAATGGTTTGACAGTGACCAACTACATCATTCACGATGCAAAAAAAAAAAATAGGAAGATGCCGCTAAGCTTTATTGTTCCTGTGGATTCATCTGATGTAGTAATAAAATAAAATAATTATCTTCTACTTTAAAAACATACGTAAGTCAGAATCACACATTTCATGATCTTTTCCTTTCCCAGTGTGTGTCTGTTTTAGCAGCGTTAATGGCAGAAGAAACTTAGAATTAGAATTAGTGATTCATATCGTCAAATGCACAGACTGATCAAAATCCCAATATATTTGTTCCTGCTGTCGATGGCAGTTGGTTCACTTAATTTGTTGCATTTGCAAAATTTTGTTAATTAATGAGATTAACAACTCATTAATTAGTATAACCATGCTGGGTGCTAAAAATGAACTACTTTGCACAGAATTTTCTCTATTTTGGTTACAAAAGTCATGTGTTTGCAACACATCTTTAACCCCTCTATATGCATACTCTATACCATCACAAAATTATACCAGGAAGAAGCGTCATGAAATGCTTTGACAAGTGTTGTTTTCTGTCCTGTGTTAATGTACTTCCTGTTGATGACAGTACATACTGTATTAAAGAGAGAATTTGTCAGCATTTAGGAGTATATTAGCAAATAAATCAGTGGTTAACTGGTGGGTCGTGACTGATTACACATAGTATTAAGATACGTTGTGGTTTATAAGATCACAAGTTGTCGAGAGACATATACTTGTTTACACCTTGTGTTTTTAATTTGTCTCATTTGCCCACTTTCAACCATTCCTATCTTGATAAAGGAGGGGTAAACATATGGGCTTTTTCAGATCTTTCAATATAGACGGTGAAATACGTTCACACAATTTATATATTATGAATGTGAGCAGAGAAGACGTAAACACATACAGCAGCTTTAATTTCTGCTCTGATAGCCGCAAGACAGGTCCACTCCAAATGTGGTGAGTGCATGTTAGAAATCAGGAATGGTGTTAGAACATTGTGCTTGATATGTTTTTTTTTTTTTTTTTGTCTTCAAACCAAACTTGGGGCTTCAGCCATCTGGGTAGCACACTTCCCATAATGCTTACGCATCAGGTCAGTAGGTGGAGAGTACACCATCTTTTGTGGCTGTTCGAATGCATTCGACCACTCAAGTTTGGTCGAATGTATTTTTTATTGCTTCTGGAAGTGCTTGAAAGTGGACAAGCTCAAAACTTTTTAGACCCAGTTTAAACCTATTTAGCGTTGTCCACTTGTGATCTTCTAATCGACATTAAGATCAGGTGTAGGCAGGGCCTATGTTTGGGAACTGAGAACAGGTTCTTATTTACAAATTTTACAAATTAAACAGAAAATACGACACCACTAGCATACAATTCCCAAACAAATAATGAGCTTATGAGCTGGTTAAATGAATAAATGAATGAAATGTGTTATCACTTTTTCTTTTTTTAAGTTTAGCATTTTTATGTAATATACAGATAGGTCGTTATATTGTATTTATGTCCCCGGTAAAAGAATCAAGAGTTAATTAATCGTTTGTTAATTTATACTGTTAAAGGACATTCTTGAAAATAAAAATCTTTGTAACTGATGTTATCTTTTTATTTTCTAAATGATTCATATTTTGTGTTCGCAAAAACATTTCTCAAGAATATTCTAGATTGTTCTAAAGACAAAACTTAAGAAAAAAATTCCTGAAAAGAATGTTCTTAAAAACCATCCTACAATCAGAAAACATCAAATTTTCTTTTTATGAAAAAAACCTTAAGTGTTTGAGGCATTTGAATTTTTCAATGATTGCACTTCTTATAATTTATCTTAAGAATTTTCTTAACTTTCTTTTCTAAAAAACTAAGGAGCATGAAAGAAAATCAAAAAGAATCATGCAAAATTAAAATGTAAAATTAACACTTTTCCCATTTGGCTTATGTCCAATAGCAATGGGCCAGTGCAGTCCATAATAACACATTCATACAGACATCTAACTATACAGTCGCTAATGCATTCTGACAAGACCATCTAAAATTAAAACAGTTTGTCTTTCTTCATGATATGGTCAGATGTTCGACTGAAACAGAGCAATTACACAGAGTTAAAGGTCATCGTTCAGGTGCTGTGAAACGCCCACTCAAGACATAGAGGTTAATGAACACACAAATGCACTAGTAATTAGAACCCCACATGTTAATTTTTCTTAATCACTGATTTTTTTTATCTTTAATTTCTCTGTCTGACCTTCTTTTCATTTGGTACATAATTTGAAAATGATTTCATGTGTTGCTGCTACCTGTGACCTTGCTGGCTTGTCGTGCTGTTGTCATGGGAACAGAGGCCACAGCAGGAAGACGTGCAGACATGCCCGCTTTCGCAAACAGGCTTTAAAAAGAAAAGACAATCTCAGGTGTTTGTGTGTGGCTAAATGTGTTTAGAAAGTGAGAAAAAGACTTCCTGAGTCATGCTTCAAAATGTGAAAACATCTGCCCACTTTTTCCTGGTTCAGGAGTCACCACAACCTCTTCATAAATGATTTACCTTTCCACCATGTTCTCTTGTGTATTGAAAAACACACACATTCAACACACATTTATTCAAGGGGCGAGATATCAGCCAAAACAGCCAGCAGCCAAAATGTAGTTATTGCGAGCTGACTAGTGAGGAGCTTATAATCTGTTAATAATCAGATCCGATTGAGCTTGATACAAATTCAATTTCATTCCGATTGAACGGTTGAAACGGGTGGTGTAGATCTTAATCTGTTAAACATCCGAGATATGAATCCGATCTTAAATTCTCTCACTATACGCATATTCACGTCAATGAAAGTCACGTCATTTTATTGATCATAAGCTAATTTCAAGATCAAGCAAAATTAAGATGATGTAGTCACTCGGGCTACATATATATTACATGGTTCAAGTGACACAACTGACCCTTCGCTGGCAGTTTGATTGACAGGTGATCTAACCTATCATAACCCCGATTCCGCCATTTTCTCTGACAAAGCAGTCAGGGGAGTTAGTAGATTAACATTGGTGAACTTGAACTTGAAAAATTCTCACTTTGTGAGAACATGATGTGTGGCGTGAGAGCGCGTGGCTTGTCGGACATAGCAACAGTAACTAAAGGGTTTAAGCGAAGGGTCAATTCTGATTTTTTGGCTTCCATGTGGCACAGATCGGATGTGACCCATAAAGGTGTAAGCAGGAAAACATGGATTTCAATATTCTCAGATCAGTTTCAGGCCTTATTCATATATGGAAATAAATCTGATATGAATCGGATATGCGCATTTGCATCTGCTTTGTAAGCAGACAGATCGGATATTTCCCTGTTAATGCGAGTTGTACGTCATTGGAAAAGCAACAGTGGCAAATGACATCAACTCAGTTGGACACCAATGACACTGTTCAATGGTGCAGTTGAGGACGAAGGGACAACCCAATCTATTGCTGACCTTTAAAGATGGTGTGGAAAGCAAAGGCTTGTATTATCATTTTGTTTCCGTCCAATGCAAATCACATAGTTTTTACTTCCTTTTCGGCCTAAGCTTTTCTCTATCAGTGTATCTACCTTGGGTTGTTTCGCCAAGTGTATAGTTGTTACGTCGTCCTAGTTCTGGTGTAGGGTTAGAACATGCAACATTTAAATTGTGATCGTTATGGGTGGCGATGATGGTAGCGAGAGACAACACGCTACACAAACTGCCAATGTGCAGTTTATTTTAATCATAATAATAATAAAAGTGATGAAATAACAATATAAAAAATATATATGTAATATATATATATGTGTGTGTATATGTGTGTGTATATATATATGTGTATATATATAATATATATATATAAATATGTATGTATAAAATACATAACAAATAGAAAAGAAGGCAAAAATGATAAACCGGGGAAGACACAAGTTGCACCAAATAAAATAAAAAAACAAAACAAAACCAATCGAACTCAAGTTCGTCATCTAACCTAACTACTGAAAGAAAAGAAAGAAAAGCAAGTCTTTGGTGTTTCACGCCCTAACTTACCAATTCTAACTAACAAACAAAAACATACAACGCACAAGGTACACACAAACACTACCGGGACAACTAACAATAGTGTAAATGCAGATATCAGATATGGGTCACTTTTAAAAGAAGTTTTATCCTGGTCATCAAAAAATTGGATTGTCAACTAATTGGAACTGGGCATCAAGACCTGCAGTGTAAATACGGCCTCTATGGCTACACTTTGCGTGAGTTCCATGTACATTAATTAACATTTGGATGTAAATGTGACCCCCCTCCTAATTTTAATTAGATTTCATAATGATAATTTAATCATTTTCAGTGACCCAGTGAAGTAAGCCAAGACTCATTTCATTTTTCATATAGACTCGCTATGCTAATTACTTGGGTGCATTGTGAAACTCAAAGAAGGGGTGAACAATAATGATGAAAAATGTAAAACAGGACTGATTTTGACTTTATTACCATTATAATTGGATGTCAGTGAAGGAAAAACAAACAAACAAAAAACAAAACAAAACAGTATGATAAGATGCATTTAAGGCAATACTCTCACACATTCTCATGAAAATGCGCAACTCTATAGGTTTTGGTGAATTGGTATGAATTGATTGATGAATTGATTACTTGCGTTTTCTCATGACATCGGGTTAGTAAATGATGACACAATTTTCATTTTTGGTGAACTATCCCTTGATTCACACTTGAATAAATAAATAAGACAGATCATTATAAACTACAAAAATCCATAAAGACTTTGATTTTTGACTTGACAAAGCATTAAAATAACCCTAAAATTGCCTTACAGTACTAGTGTACTCTGCAGAGTCTACAGGGAGTGCAGAATTATTAGGCAAATGAGTATTTTGACCACATCATCCTCGTTATGCATGTTGTCTTACTCCAAGCTGTATAGGCTGGAAAGCCTACTACCAATTAAGCATATTAGGGGATGTGCATCTCTGCAATTATTAGGCAACTTCCTTTCCTTTGGCAAAATGGGTCAAAAGAAGGACTTGACAGGCTCAGAAAAGTCAAAAATAGTGAGATATATTGCAGAGGGATGCAGAAGTCTTAAAATAGCCAAGCTTCTGAAGCGTGATCATCGAACAATCAAGCGTTTCATTCAAAATAGTCAACAGGGTCGCAAGAAGCGTGTGGAAAAACCAAGGTGCAAAATAACTGCCCGTGAACTGAGAAAAGTCAAGCGTGCAGCTGCCAAGATGCCACTTGCCACCAGTTTGTTCATATTTCAGAGCTGCAACATCACTGGAGTGCCCAAAAGCACAAGGTGTGCAATACTCAGAGACATGGCCAAGGTAAGAAAGGCAGAAAGTCGACCACCACTGAACAAGACACACAAGCTGAAACGTCAAGACTGGGCCAAGAAATATCTCAAGACTGATTTTTCTAAGGTTTTATGGACTGATGAAATGAGAGTGAGTCTTGATGGGCCAGATGGATGGGCCCGTAGCTGGATTGGTAAAAGGCAGAGAGCTCCAGTCCGACTCAGACGCCAGCAAGGTGGAGGTGGAGTACTGGTTTGGGCTGGTATCATCAAAGATGAGCTTGTGGGGCCTTTTCGGGTTGAGGATGGAGTCAAGCTCAACTCCCAGTCCTACTGCCAGTTTCTGGAAGACACCTTCTTCAAGCAGTGGTACAGGAAGAAGTCTACATCCTTCAAGAAAAACATGATTTTCATGCAGGACAATGCTCCATCACACGCGTCCAAGTACTCCACAGCGTGGCTGGCAAGAAAGGGTATAAAAGAAGAAAATCTAATGAAATGGCCTCCTTGTTCACCTGATCTGAACCCCATTGAGAACCTGTGGTCCATCATCAAATGTGCGATTTACAAGGAGGGAAAACAGTACACCTCTCTGAACAGTGTCTGGGAGGCTGTGGTTGCTGCTGCACGCAATGTTGATGGTGAACAGATCAAAACACTGACAGAATCCATGGATGGCAGGCTTTTGAGTGTCCTTGCAAAGAAAGGTGGCTATATTGGTCACTGATGTTTTTGTTTTTGTTTGGTTTTTGAATGTCAGAAATGTATATTTGTGAATGTTGAGATGTTATATTGGTTTCACTGGTAAAAAGAAATAATTGAAATGGGTATAAATTTGTTTTTTGTTAAGGTGCCTAATAATTATGCACAGTAATAGTCACCTGCACACACAGATATCCCCTAAAATAGCTAAAACTAAAAACTAAAAACTAAAACTTCCAAAAATATTCAGCTTTGATATTAATGAGTTTTTTTGTGTTCATTGAGAACATGGTTGTTGTTCAATAATAAAATTAATCCTCAAAAATACAACTTGCCTAATAATTCTGCACTCCCTGTAGTAGATGCAGTTTAAAAACTCATGCACCAGATCCACCCGGAAATGTTGTTTTTTGTGGTTTCTCATCATGCGGTCATATTAGATTGATGTGTTAATAGACGACTCCCTGAAACACACTCATGGGCCAGGTTGTATGAAAAAGGAAGTTAGTCAACATGCTTGTCTGATGTGGTGAACCAATCCATATTAATGCTATTGATAAGCTTTCACTGATGGAAGAATCCACCTGGGAAGCAATAGCCATTTCTACTGAATAAATCTTTCATTCACATGATGTCTAGAGATTTGGGAGCCAATTGAAAAGTGAATGATTGTTAAATAGAGAGAGAGGGCAGATGCTCACCTGCAATGCAGTGCAGTGTTTGAAAGCACTTCAACTGCCATTCTGTTGCAGGTGGTGTGTACAAAAGTATAAGTGTTTATTGCTGCTGATGCAGCACATTCAAGATCACTTACTGGCTCACCGCCAAATCTG
This sequence comes from Opsariichthys bidens, assembly GCA_037194245.1. Taxonomy (NCBI): domain Eukaryota; kingdom Metazoa; phylum Chordata; class Actinopteri; order Cypriniformes; family Xenocyprididae; genus Opsariichthys; species Opsariichthys bidens. The sequence goes on along the minus strand of CM074287.1, from coordinate 6,200,747 downwards.
TAGATCTGGCTCTTCTTCAATGTAAGTCTATGAGGTTTGCATGACAAATAAAAAAAAATAGAAATAAAATAAAATAATGATTGATCTGAAATCATAATGAAAAACGTATATAATTATAGATTTTTTTAAACTATAGATTAATTATAGATCATAGATTATTTTTTGCAAAAGAAACATTTTTGTAGTTTGAATAATTGCCAGACAATTTTACACTGTATTTACTTTTTGATGCAACTGAGTTTGAATCCATGTTTTTCCAGTTTAATTTTTTCATCAAATATCACCTCAGAAAGTTAATTCTTTAAAAAACAAAACAAAAAAACATGAAGAATATATCTTAAAATAACAATCTCATGCCAGTTTGTAACTGGTTTTATTTTGGTGAATTGGTGGATAATTTGTATCAATGTGTATGATCTTATTTATACATTTCTGCTTACACCCCAGTGGCAGTTATGTTTAAATGTGAGGTTAGGGTTGGACCTTTTTGCCACCTGGTAAAATAGTTACATTTCCCCAATAAGGTCCCAATAAGGCAGCATCCATTCATGATTTCAATAAATATACAGTGAATTAGTTGTTATTATTGCACTCTGTTTTATATTGTACTACTATACCCTGAGGTGCAAATTCTATCTGCCAATATTTACAATAAGTAGCATGTGACACTATTTACACTTATAGCATCTTTTGTTATTTGCACAAATAGCCTATGCAATAAAAGTTATACAACACCAAATGAAATCAATATCAATACCAATATAACATTGCTAACATTTGTAACCTGCAATATTTCTAAACACCCCCCCCCCATTTCTTCACCTTGGATACTCATTGACCCATGTATTGCGACTTCTGCAATTATCTACTGAGTTGGGATTGTTGAATCTGAAAGAAAAAAAAAAAAAAACAATTATTATAATTATCACCATAAGAAATGGATGTCTGGCTGAGCTCTTTTAGCACTGAGCTATTTTTAGCTAAATTACTGTGGTTTTTAAGTGGTACTTTGTAACAAGTCCAGAAAGCCAATAAATAGTGGTGAGAAATGAGAAAGAACGAGACAGACAGAAAAAGAAATATTTAAAAAAGAGAGATGTCCTAAAATCTTGCCATTTCTCTGTCTCAAATTGGGCCCCTGAGAGTTCTCATGAGGGAAAGTGAAGATAATGAGCAGGGCACTTTTACCACAGTGAAGTGTCCTCCAAATAAAGCTCAATCTCCCCAGTCACCAAGCTGCTTGATTCAACTGCAGGTTTACACTTTATCTGTTACACTTCCTTCTTTCATACTAATGGCCTGTTGTGAGATAGCTCATGGCTAAAGGAGCAGAGAGGAAGCTGTGGGTCGATAAACCATCCCACTGCTGAGTCTAATGGTTAATGTTGAACACTGAGGAGAAGCAGTGGTGGTTTCGACCCTCTGTGACCAATTGCCTCACCAAGACTATATCAATGTGAACTTAATGAAGATTGATTTTGTCGCTGATTTGGTTAAATCTGATTTTGCAAGTGGTAGTTGAGCTGAAAGTAACTACCCAGAGCAAAAATGTATTGGTTAGAGGTTGTAGTTTTGCTGCTCCTTCAAAGGTTTAGTTCACTCAAAAATGAAAATGAATTAATTACTCACCCTCATATCGTTCCACACCTTCATTCATCTTCAGAATACTAATTGAGATATTTTTGATGAAATCCAAGAGGTGTCTGACTCTTCCATTATAATGACCACTTTCAAGGTCCAGAACAGTACTAAAAACATTGTTAAAATAGTCCATGTGACTGCAGTGGTTCAAACTTAATATTATGAAATGACTAGAATGTGTCATTCTCCTAGGCTGTTTATAATCAACATTTCCAAGTTCTTTTTCAGAATACCGGCTCAGTATTGGCCAGTAATTAATGACAGAATTTTAATTTTTTTGGTGCACAAACCCTTTACGGATCAACTTTTCTTTTAAAAATTCTGTAGGGGAAATAAAAATTGTTAAAAAAAAAAAACAGTCAACACACAGTACATCAAGAGTATAAGTAAGTAAGTAAATTTGTCCAACTGTGGGGAAATTGCATTTAGCAACAGACAGCAGGGGTAGAGTGGTAGAATAGCAGTATCACAGACATCAAGATAAAAAAAAAAAATACAGAGAACCCAAAATAAATAAATAAATAAATAAACTAAAATCATCTGTACAAAACTGGGTTAAAAATTATGCTAACGCTATTGCACGTTTCAACAAAACAACATTTCAAGAAAACGGTGAGATGGCATATTTCTTGTATAGATATTGCACACTAAAAAGATTTTTAAGTTAGCAGTGTTCATTGTGAAGTTTGACTGCAGCAGGAAGAAAAGACCTGCGGAATCTCTCCTTCACAGACCGAGGGTGGAGCAGTCTGTCACTGAAGCTGCTCTGCAGAGCTGGCAGTCTGTCCTGCAGGGGGGGTGATTCATGGTCCAGCATAGATGACAGTTTTGCCAGAACCCTTCTGTCACCCACCTCCTGCACTGAATCCAGAGGACAGCCTAGAACAGAGCTGGACTTCCTGATGATCTTGTCCAACTTCTTCCTCTCCCTCTCAGTGATGCTGCTGCTCCAGCAGACCACACCGTACAGGATGGCTGATGCCACCACAGAGTCAAAGTCTTCAGGAGCGTCCCCTGCAATCCAAAAGATCTCAGTCTCCTCAGGAGGTAGAGCCTGCTCTGAACCTTCCAGTACAATGCGTCTGTGTTGAGAGTTCAGTCCAGTTTGTGAACACCCAGGTACTTATAAGAGTCCACTCTCTCAATGTCCATATCCTGGATGTTCACTGGTGAGGGAGCAGACTGGTGTCTGCGGAAATCCACCACCATCTCCTTGCTCTTCCCTGCGTTGATAAGAAGGTGGTTTGACCAACACCAGTCCACGAAGTCCTACGTCAGTTTTCTATACTCTGTGTCATTGTCATCGCTGATCAAGCCAACGATAGCGGAGACGTCAGAGAACTTGAGGAGGACACAGCTGTCAGTGTTGTGTCTGAAATCTATAGGGTAGAGGGTGAAGAGGAATGGTGCGAGTGCCGTGCCCTGGGGGCCACCCACTCTGCAGGTCAGGGGGTTAGACACACAGTCCCGGGCTCTCACAAACTAAGACCTGTTTGTCAGATAGTCCAGGATCCGCTCAGCCAGATGTAAGTCCACTCAACCCCGCTCCAGCTTTCCTCTCAAATGCACCAGCTGAATTGTATTGAATGCGCTGGAGAAGTCGAAAAACAGAATCCTCACAGAGCTGCCGGGCTTCTCCAGGTGAGTTAGAGCACGATGTTGTAGGTAGATCACAGCATCCTCCACTCCGATCCCAGGTCAGTAGGCGAACTGCAGCGGGTCCATCGCTGAGCTCACCTCAGAGCGGAGGTGGCCCAGGACTAGTCTCTCCAGTGTCTTCATCAGATATGATGTGAGAGCCACTGGCCTGAAGCTGCTGAGGTCCCAAGCGTGAGGTCTCTTGGGCACTGGTACTACACAGGAGGTCTTCCATAACTCTGGTACCACCCTCAACTTGAGGCTTAAATTGAAGACATGACCAGTGATCCCACACAGCTCATCTGCATAGGCTTTAAGGGGTAGTCGTGGCCTAATGGTGAGGGAGTTGGGCTTGTAATCAGAAGGTTGCCGGTTGCAGATGAAAATAATCCAATGTAACCGCGGAGTCCAGGATGTCAGGGGTTAACCAGGTTTCCGTAAACACACGGACGCAACACTATCTATACTCCCGCTGGTGCCGGGTAAGCGCCACTAGCTCGTCAATCTTGTTGGGAAGAGATCTCACAGTTCCCATGATGACGGAGGGGAGAGCAGGTCTGAAGCATCTCTTCTATTCCCGAAGTTTCTTTCCTGCGCGGCTTCCGCAGCAAGTCTTCCGAAGCAGCTCGGCGGGGATCACATGTTTGTCCCGAGGGAGCATTATCGCGCTCCTCAGGTGAGGACGCATGGGCTCCAACGCACATTGTGATTCAAGTAAAATGACCAAAACTAAAGTGAAATCTGAGAAAAGTGGCAGGCTATGCAGTGCAGAGTATTGAATAAGATATGTACAAAAATATACAAAAATAAAATGTCTAAGTAGCTAAAAAACAGAGAAAAGAAGAGAAAAGGGGTAAGAGGTGTTGCAGCCACCAGCCAGCTCGCACCAGCGCCAGAAGTAAACCACATGTGGACAGCACAGTCAAAGAATTTTAATTTACTTACTTTTGATTGCCAACTTCAGTAAACCTGTCTCAGGAGAAAAAAAAAAAAAACACAATCTGAGATAGAGAAGATTTCTATGGTCAAAGTCTCTTTGTGCTTTAATTGCTGACTAGAATAAATAACTTAGTGATAGTGGTTGTCAAGTAATAAAGACTTATTTTCACACGGTTCCTTGCACAGTATTATTTATGAGCTCAAAACACTTTTACCACAGTGCATGATTTGTAAAATAATACATTTTGACTTCTGCATCACATAACCAGTTCAATATGTTTTTTTGTTTTTTTTTCTGATGCAGTAAACTTGCTTAGCAAATCGCTTAATAATGGCATTGCACTTGAGATGTGAAGAACTTGGGATGAGTCCTGTGAAATACAAGTCATGATAAAAGAGCTCAGTATGCTGTACATTTTAGGACAATCCTCAGACCTCAGTCATTCAATGAAAAGGCATCATGCCTCAGACTGAAAGGCTTCAGGTCTCAGAAAAAACAACGTCAGGTGTTGTTGTTAAATATGTAGAATCTATCTATTGATGGTATTTTATGTCGTCCCTTAGCAATGTTCATTTTGTTATTGTTGTTTGAGCATTAAATATGAATAAAAAAAGCAGTGAGAAAGAGGGATACAGAAATAAAGCAGTTTCTTTGATAACCTCTGTACACAAAGCAGCTGTGATTATAACAAAACAGCTGTTAATAAGCCGATTTTTTTTTTACTTCCCTTATGAAAATTAAACAGTTTTAAACTACAAATAAAACAAAAAACATGGTTATTGCAGTTAACCATTGAAACCACAAACCACATTAGAGTTTGTTATTTGTAAAATATTGTTATACAAATAGTATCAATCCGACAAAAAAAATCATAGTTACCACACTTTTACTATAATAAAACCATGCTTAATTTTTTATAAGTGTTCAAGATAGTTTGCCATGCAAGCTAGTTGCAATGTGTTATTTAGCTAACTTTTTATACATGCAAATAAAAAGAATAAACAAAATAATCTCAGTGGCATATGTTTTATACAGCTTAGTATATTTAACAGTTAGCTTCCTTCTAAGTCTGATGACTTTTAGTCTGAGGGTGTTTCGTCCAATGCCTAATTGTACGAGACCTGACACCTGACGTCGATTTTCCTGAAACCTTTCAGTCTGAGGCGCGATGCCAGTTTGTCCTATACTGAAGCCTTTTAGTCTGAGGCATGACGGATTTTAGTTGTGTGACTGAGGTCTGAGGATGTCCTAAAATGTACACCATAGCTCAGAGACTTAAAAACAAGCTAAAATCCCATGGTTACCCCAGCAAATTATTTTTTATATCACATTCTTTATATCATCTTTTGTTAACACTATCAGTAGGGGTTTATGTAACATTCTTAACTGCAGCGATACATTCACAATAAAATAAAATGTTGCCAGATCCACATTAATCTGTTTGGGATAAAACTGAACATGCTTTTAGCACCACTCAATGGACATTTCCTTTTGAAAGTGTCACAAAACATGCAAGAAGCAACATATTATCGTTTATTTGAAGAAATGTCACCACAAGCATATTCCAATGAGCCTGATTTGGGTGTTTTATATTGCTGCATTATAGGCTATTGCTTGTTGCAGCCTCTCAACTGCCAATGGCATATGTTAATAATAATTTGTCAGGCATGTTTGCCACCTGCCCCACAGTATGTGTGGCACATTTGCAAACTCTTTGGAGAAGTGCAGTGGTCCTTGCCCTTGTGTTTGCCAATTCAAGCCAGATTGTGCCATGCTAATACATGAGAAATAGATTCACTTGGGCTTGTCGGCACATTTGCTGTTAGGATAGGATCCAGAAACAGGCAGTGAATGGTAATTGAAATCCTCAAAGTCTCTGCAAACAACAGACGTCTATAATCCAGCAGCAAGAATTGTGGAACCCTATGCAAATTCAAATTTAAAAAGAAATGAGAAAGTATCCTCAGAGGAAAAACTGATAGACAAGGAAATAGAGCTGACATGGATAGTGTGTAAATGTGCCAGTCAAGAGCTGCTATGGTACCTTCAATCAAAAAAGGGAAGGGGAAATGGCATAAGATACACTTCACCCCAGTGGAGTACAACTGTAAAAGAGTTTTGCATGGCTGCAGTCTGCTTCATGTAACTCTTTATTTTCATGTTTTGACAGAGTCAAACAAGGAGCTATATTAGGAGAGAGCAATTTCACATTAATTTCAATGTCAGTTGCTTGGTTGACGCAGGACTCTCAGTATGTGATCTGCTTGCTTATGGGCAAAAATTCCTTCTGGGCATGGATGGTTTTAAGCCAATAAATGCCATGTGACTGATAATTCAGGAGTCACAGAAAAATTATGTCATGACAGCGTTAAAGGATTAGTTCACCTTCAAATGAAAATTATCCCAAGCTTTACTCACCCTCAAGCCATCCTAGGTGTATATGACTTGCTGTTTCTGACAAAGACAGTCAGAGAAATGTTAATAAATATCCTGACGCAACAAAGTTTTTTACTGCCAGTAATGCGCTACCAAATGAGTAGGAGCTGAAGAAATTGTCCACGTCCACATCCATCCGTCATAAACATGAAAATGAGTAAAAAGATGTAAATGAAATATGTAGCTTCCGCCAGACTGCTGTACGTCCTATGCCCTTCCTATTCAACTTCCGGAACGGACGCAACACCACTTCCGTTTTTTCCTTAATTTGAATACGGAAGGCGGTCTTGCGGAAGCTACATATTTTACCTCACAACTAATATGGATATAATATGGATATTTGTTTTACCAAAATGCATCGCTTCGCTTCAGAAGGCCTTTATTAACCCTCTTGAGCCGTGTGGAATATGTTTATGATGGATGGATGTGGACGGGCACACTTTCTTCAGCTCCTACTTGTTTGGTAGCGCATTACTGGCAGTATAAAGCTTGGTTGCGTCAGGATATTTATTAATATTTCTCTGACTGTCTTCGTCAGAAACAAGAAAGTCATATACACCTAGGATGGCTTGAGGGTGAGTAAAGCTTGGGGTAATTTTCATTTGAAAGTGAACTAATCCTTTAACAGACTATTAGCACCTCAAGAACATGGGGATAGACGGAGAAAACCAACCAGGCTCACATTGCTTTTTGCACATTTCACTGCACATTCAAAGTGAAATGTCTAGTAAGTTGTCCTGAAAGTATGTCTAACTTTCTTTTTTACATGGCATTTTTACATTTTAAACAACGCATCATTTTATTATATTGGTAGTTCTATGTATCGCAGCAGTCCATAAACGAACTGTTCTGTGAGTCCCGCTAAAAGGAAATGCCACATTACCAACAAAAGTATAGCCAAACAAAGGTATTTTGCTATTACTTAACTCTACTTTACTTTTCCACACCATAGCTGAAACCAATTTATTAATCAGTTACTACATTAAGCTAAAAGATTACAAAAACAACTATTTTCTTGTTTCAATAACATGCACTGGCAGTCGTGAACATAAAAAACAGGAATGCGTATTGAGAAAATAAAAAAAAGGTTAATCTATACATTCAAAAATCTGTTTTAGTCGCACATTCATACAACTAATGTTTCGCCAACAAGGTCTCACCCCTATTTGTCACATGCTGCCGTTCACGTCAATTCTCCGATGTTGAGGGTACCCCTCTTCGTCAATAAGCCGACGTTTAGGGTCTTCCGATAGATTTGAATGCAAATCCCTCATCTTTGGATTTTGACGAAAGGGGTTTAGGCATCCAGCTGTTTTCCTGCGCTGGAAAGTATTGCTTCAGGCGATTGATTTTGTTTTGCAAATGTGTATATTGCAGTAGCGTGCGTCGTCGCATGGACTGTCACAATCATTGGCGCGGTGACCATACATTTTCGTGGGGCAGAAACCCTTGTCTGAATCGCTACCACAACTTTTATATATAATTTCATATATATAATATTTATAATTTTGGCTTTAAATTAAAATGGCATAATTACAGGACTTACAGGACTGGATACAGTGTGACGCGTTGCACAAAATTGTGCCAAAATATCAATCATAATGAAAAAGTACAGTCTTAAAAAATTAAATAAAATTTTTATATAAAATATTAAGACTGTACTTTTTCATTATGATTGATATTTTGGCGCAATTTTGTGCAATGCGTCACACTGTGCAGAAACCATTGCCCAGCGCGATTCCACCACGGTAAGAAGCTTACAACAGTCAAATAGAGTGACATTATATTTTTTAATTCTTTTTTTACTTTATTTTGCATATTTTATTTTTGAGCTCCTGTAACACAGAAATTTCCCCAGTGTGGGATTAATAAAGTATATCAAATCAAATCAAATACAACTGTTTGTTGAATCACAATGAGATATATGTAGGCCAAAATTATAAATATTATATATGAAATTATATATGAAAGTCATGGTAGCGATTCAGACAAGGGTTTCTGCCCCACGAAAATGTATGGTCACCGCACCAATGATTGTGACAGTCCATGCGACGACGCACGCTACTGCAAAATACACATTTGCAAAACAAAATCAATCGCCTGAAGCAATACTTTCCAGCGCAGGAAAACAGCTGGATGCCTAAACCCCTTTCGTCAAAATCCAAAGATGAGGGCTTTGCATTTAAATCTATCGGAAGACCCTAAACGTCGGCTTTTTGACGAAGAGGGGTACCCTCAACGTCGGAGTATTGACGTGAAGAGAAAAACGACCGAACGGCAGTATGTGACGAATAGGGGTGAGACCGTGTTGGTTTTGCAATAATAATGTCTAAAAAGGCCATGTGTATTCACCACTATTGTCTAGTGCTATTTCACCATCTCATCAAATTCTATAATAACTACTTATTTGTGGGTCAATATATCCAGAATTGACTAACTGCCATTGAAATTAATAAACGTTAATGCTTACTGATAGCTCTCTCCAGGTACCTCCTTGGTTGCAAAGATGAGCAGTTGAAATGTGTAATATACCTGTAAATTTGGCGGTGCTGGGCAAGGGTAGATCATCCCTATACTGTACATTCAAGTATAATTTAGATAGAGACAACAGCAATGCTAATGATACTGTGAGTCACAATGCTGCTTTTTGTGATCGCTCAGCTCTCACAGATTTTGCATGCCCCTTTTTTCCCAGTATGACACACCAATTGCATTTCAAACCCACTAATAAATTGTTGAGTCACAGTCTGCCAAATGCATCTGCTTCACTAGGCACAGAGAGCAGCTGATTGTCAACTAAATCATGATTCAGTCTTCATCAAAGATGTTCCAACATGTGCTGATGTGATGTCACTTTCTCACTGGGCCATGCCTTTGTTGGATATTCATGTCAGTTGTTTAAACATGTCACTTCCTGTCCTGTCACAAGGAGACGGTTGTCAAGATGTGACAAGACGTTACAAGACTGAATACGCCAGCTGAGAGACTTTTTTATATTGTAGAAGGAGTGTTTGTTCAGAAAATAGCTCTGAATGCCTGTAAGTAAGAAGGCTGAATTAAGTCATTTACAGTAATGGAATTTAGTTTTTCAAGATGTTTTTCATTGGCTAGGGATTTCATTTCACTTGGGTACTTTGGTTTTTAAACACATTCTGGCTAAATGTGCATGTAATTATTTTCTTTCTTTCTTTTTTTTTCATAGGAAAATGCAGAAAATCACCTGTGACATAAACAAAGTTTTTGTTCGAGCTAAATTTAATTACTGAGATGAATTTATAATCTGTTTGTTTTCTCATGCCCATTATTTTGTTCTTGTGCGATTATTGCGAATGGAAAGTGTAAATGCTTTGTTTGGTTTCTATGTTTTATGGGGACATTACATAGACAATGATTTTATACTGTGTAAACTGTATATTCTGTCCTCTAACCATAACTCTTACCTAACCCCTAAACCTATCCTTCACAGAAAACTTTCTGCATTTTTATATATTCAAAATACATCATGTGTGATTTATAAGCTGTTTTCCTTATGGAGACCAAAATTTACAGATATTGCCATCTTTGTGGAGACATTTTGTCCCCATAACGTAGGGTTTACCAGGGCCTTTTTTCTTTTTGCATTTCTTATCCTATTTGTAGCTTCCCTGCTCTTTGTACTTGCTATGTTGTTTTTACTCAGTATAGCATCATCTCTTACCACTGACCCCACACGGCTGATCTCACCATGATTTGTGGTTTGCAGCGATAGAAGTAGAGCTGATTGGATCATGTTTTATGTGCTCTCAGTTGAGTGTACCACCTGAGTGTCTATGGAACGTGCTACCTTCCAGTGTAAAAAAAAAAAAAAAAAAAATAGGATGAGACAATAATCCATATAACAAAATAAAACAATGCAAATATTACAAAATGTGAGATTAAAAAGTGTATAAGTCATTCGTATTTCTAAAGGAACACTGTCCAACATCAACACCCGCAGGTAAAGTTACAGCGGGAGGCATGCCTCCTCTCCCCTCATAGAGAATCAACAGACCCCCTAAAGCATGCGGTGGGTTTTGTGGGGGGTAATTGAGAATGTCACGTGAGATGTGTTATTGTCTCTATCACGCTAGGATTGGATGTAATTGATTATGATTGGACATGATTGATTTGTGCGATAAATCCCACCTCTTGTGGGCATTCTGTGAATCAGTCTGAATTAACAAAATGATGGCGTCATTGGGAATACCGACTGAAAAGGACGTAAACAACTCAGCCACTTTGAAATCACCGCTTTGTGTAACATCAAAATCAAATTTCAAAATACCTCAAAACATGATGAAAGCTTTGTTTTTGTTTTTTTGTGAGAAATCAGGTTGGTGAAATTAAAGATAAATCTTTGTGTCTGTGACAGATAAAAAAGATTCTTTTTAGAATTGGATTGTTTTACAAGAAAATACTATTTACGTCTTTCTGCTTCAAAATGTCACATTAATTCAGTGTGTTATTTGCCGTTTCTTTGTAATTATTTGTGAAAATTGTTTCCTACATCATTTTTCATTTTTCCTGTCTTTTTTCCACATATTTAATAACTGAGGTACTATGAACTGATGGTTTTCTTCCTTCCTTTCTTGCTGACTTATAATCAGACTGTCAAATCAGGTTTCCTGTCTTCTGCTCTCCCCCGCAGAAGCAGCCAATTCCCTCCCTTAGTGTGTGGAAAAGCAAAAATAGCCTAGCGCAGTTGTGTTTTCTGAGATTTGAATTAACAAAGGTTGATTAATAATCTTCTTGAGTACTGATAGTTTCAAAACAAAGCCCAATCTCTGTAATGCGATTAGTTATCGTTCACCCAAATATGACATTTTTTGTCATAATTTACTCGCAGTTTACTCACTCAAGTCTTGATGGCTTTCAATTCTCCTGTAAACTCAATAGTAGAGGTCATTTATTATATTTTAGCTCACAAACCAGAAATAGCCCCTTTAGCTGCATGCACATCTTGTGTTATTTACAAATGGGCTCACATGTAAATTATAAAGAAATAAGTCCCTGCTGTTCCATTGAGCCTGGACTGCACCTGCTCTTGCTCAACTCGATGTTCATTGTGCCAAATCTGTCCAAAAACCAAACAGTTGAATGGCTTATGGTGGCCAGATTTAATTATTAAAATTAAATGTGTTGGGTGTTTTTTTCAGTTTAAATACCTTCTTTTATCTGATCTTAAATGCAGACTGTAAATACATCAAAGTGAATACAGCAATTACACTCGGGTGCACACCCAAAGTGTACCAAACAAGCGAACCGAGACCTTGAAATACTACTCAAACGAACTCTGGAGCGGTTCGCTTGATATGTGAAAGCTATCGAACCCAACGGACCAATGAACCAAACGATATCATAATTCATAATGGGAAATGTGTTATATAAAAAGTAGTAGTGTCTGATTCTGAGAGTGAGCACATTCGTTACCATAGTTGAAAACCAAAGAGTGTCTCTTCAACTTAAATATTTTATTTTAACATGAACATTAACAATTATTTTTATTTAATCTGTGCGCTTCTTCAACTTTTCCAGATGCAGCCTTGACTAGACAGCTCTGGGAGATCCACAGAGAGAACGCGTTTGAATTTGCCTGAGCATTAATACAAATGTAGTAAATAATTTAACAGTGGGAATGACGGCTACATTTCTATAATGTTTGTGTGTGTCTCGACAAGCCTCAATAAGCTCATGGAGTGAACTTTTCAATCATTTTGATGGGTGACGTGGAGAAAACTCTGACCAGTAAGAGGACAGTTGTACTCTCACGTGACTTGCATAAACACATTTTGGTACACTTTGAAATGTCGCCTTGTGAAAACAAACCGAACCAAAAAGAAAAGGCAACATAGTAACAAATTTAGTCCCTGTTTCGGAACAAAACAAAAGATCCATAGGAGTGAAAACACCCTGGGTTTTCATCCTGACCAGGAAAACAGAAACTTTGAAACAACATCCTAACTCGCTACAGAATGCATAGAATGCATCGTTGAAGAGAGCAACTTGCTAGTCACGACTGTTTCCTGAAACCATATTGTCTCAAATTTGTTGATCAACCACTTTGGATGATGATGTCAAACAGGTGGTGTATAATAACTTTGGCATTGAATTAATTCAATATTTTATTTTATTTCTTACCAATATGGAGTTCTCTTGGACTAATTCTCTATTTTCTTCTCAGTTATTTTGCTTTATTCCTTCTTAGGAAAATAGAATACGTATGCACATGCGCACTCTTCAAAAACAAAACTTTAAATCTCTTGACAAACTAAAAAAAATTAATTTGTGTATATTCGAAATGACATATATTCTTACTTAATTAACAATTAAGATATTTCTTGTCACTGGCATTAACACAAGTCATTGCTTAAAGAGACAATGTAGTGTTTACCTTCATGTATCTACTCCTCAGCACAATGGTAACCACAAAAACATTATGTAGCAAATTAGCTCAAAGGGGAAATATTAATAATTATCCATAACTCATTATGATTATTTATTATTATTTATTATGATTAATTATGAATATTTGAATCAGTTAATCAGATTAACTTAATGTAGCTACAATCAAATTACAATCAATAAATCTGTTCATCCTGTGAACACTAAGTGTTGATTGTTAATTGATTCTAAGAAAAGGATATTTTCCACTGACAGAAAAATAATTCTTTCTTACCATTTCCAGTACTTTTAAGAACATGTACGGAATCAGAATCATTTAAATGACAATTTATACGCAGACATAGTCAGAAACAAATATGTCTCGTGCACAAACTTTATTAACTACATCACAAACACGTAACTAACTAACAAACACATACATTCACACACAAATCACATGTACATAGGAAAAAGGGGATGGGAGAGAGAAACCAAAAGTGGAAACAGAAAATGGAGTTAAGTCAACAACCCGGAAGGAATCATTAGCATTCATCAGAAAGCTCCTCTGTTGACAAAGGAGGTTTACAACTTTAACTAACTAGCACCAATTTAGTATATCATACGATACTTGCATTCTACCTCACAGTTTTCCTCTTCAATAAAGTATTTCTGATTCTGAGATAGAAGAGCGTGTGGAATGAAGGAACGATTATAAGCTTGCATTGTTAAGTTCTTCTCTTTCTCATGTGAGCACATGGTCGGGCAGGTCGAGGCCTACCAGAGAGGTCTACCTGAGAGGCCAGGTAGCAGGAGCTTTCTTTGGAACAGTCGACGATAAGAGAGAGTGGGAGGAGAGTGTGCGCTCCATTTTAGCTTCGGGGTTCTGGCACACTCCCCAAGGTGGACCTGACCAATGAGGACAGAGGAATTCCTGAGCGGAAACTTCCTCTCTGGGGGAATTTATGGCTTTTGTTCCAGTGCATGATACAACTGGGCCTAGTAGTTTCGTGTCCATTAATGCTCCAATTAATACAACAAACACACACTGCACCTGATGAGGACGTCACATACATGGAAATGTGAGTCGTGAAATTAGCATTAATTTCATAGGAGACACGATATACACTCACCTAAAGGATTATTGGGAACACCATACTAATACTGTGTTTGACCCCCTTTCACCTTCAGAACTGCCTTAATTCTATGTTGCATTGACTGAAGAAGATGCTGAAAGCATTCTTTAGAAATGTTGGCCCATATTGATAGGATAGCATCTTGCAGTTGATGGAGATTTGTGGGATGCACATCCAGGGCACGAAGCTCCCATTCCACCACATCCCAAAGATTCTCTAATGGGTTGAGATCTGGTCACTGTGGGGGCCATTTTAGTACAGTGAACTCATTGTCATGTTCAAGAAATCTGAAATGAATCTGAATCTGAAATGATTCGAGCTTTGTGACATGGTACATTATACTGCTGGAAGTAGCCATCAGAGGATGGGTACATGGTGGTCACAAAGGGATGGACATGGTCAGAAACAATGCTAATGTAGGCCCTGGCATTTAAACAATGCCCAATTGGCACTAAGGGGCCTACAGTGTACCAAGAAAACATCACCTACACCATTACACCACCACCACCAGCCTGCACAGTGGTAACGAGGCATGATGGATCCATGTTCTCATTCTGTTTACGTCAAATTCTCACTCTACCATCTGAATGTCTCAACAGAAATCGAGACTCATCAGACCAGGCAACATCAGGCAATCAAAACCTCGCGTTGACTGTGTGTGTTAGTGGTGCTTAAGTGATAGATAATGTGCTGCAGCTGGTTGGGGTTGTCAGTGACAGGGTACAAGGCTTCTGGGAGATGTAGTGCGCATGTGAAAGTGAATGTGTGCTAATGGATTGTGGGAAGTGAAGTCCATTGCTGAGTGAGTGTGCATGTGAACAGTCCTAGGCGAAGTGCCCTCTTGTGGTTGTAATGGGCACTTCAGCTGATGATCATTACAGTTTGCCACCTAAAAGGTTTAAGTAAAACAGTAAATTTGAGTTTTTAACTTGCAACCATGCATTTATTTAAGTTGTGGTAACAGGTCCCCTGAATTACTTTTTAGGGTATTTCCCTGGCTCCAACCTCAAATGTTGAGATTTGGAAAATGTATGTATTCCTTTCATAAGGGACCCATTGATTTGACTTATTGATTGATTGATTGATATTTAAAAAGGCAGTTTCTATTAGAAAAAAAACCTCATATTGTTTGAAAGAAAATTCTGTTAATGTTTTCACTGAAACTTGAATGTACCTTGAATGCAATGTAAGTCTCTTTGGATAAAAGCATCTGCCAGTTGCAAAAAGGTAAACATAAAATCTAAATGTAAAATATTGTCTGCTTTATATATATATGTTTATGAAATTACTTAAGTTTTTCCTCATTTGTGGTTGCTTTGAATGCTCTGCCACTAATTGACCCATCAAAAATAAATTAAATGGACATTATTTTTAGCAAAAGACATGATGCTAGAGCTAGAGGGTCTTTTTCTGTAATATGATATTGCCCAAATCTATTTGTTTTTTGGCAAAATAATATATGATTCCCAGAGTTCTCTCCACTATGAGCCTGATTTGTATCATATATATATATATATATATATATATATATTAAAATTGGGCTTGTACCTTTTTCAGGAGTACTAGAGACTATTGGTGTAAAATAAAGCAGTGCTATATTTATAAGAGAGCAGAAGTGGCTATAAAAAGAAGAAAAATTAGACTTTCAGCATTGCTCCATTTGTGTCAAAAATTGTGGAGCCCAACGCTTTTGTGGGAGTGCTGATGTGAAGTTTTGTATGAGCTTTATAATACTTTGTCACGCCAAGAAAAAGTGTATTCTTATATGAATATACTGTATGTAATGTGTCTGCATATAGTTACTTATCTGTGTGTATGTGTGTGAAGAACATAACATGTAATGTACTCCAGTGAATTGTCAACAGCATCCTGGTCTTGCTTTTCTGAAGAGAGGTTATTTATTTTCTTCTCTGCAGTCCTTTATTTGCTCTTTTTAGCCCTGACAGCTTGCCATAGCCATCCATTACCATAGTGCTGATACCCACACTTCAGCATGCTCATTACTGATGCAGTTCATTTCATTCGCACATCATGTGCTATCAGTCAGGTCAAGGGCTTGATCCCCATCCATCTATCCTCTATGCTGGTTCTTTTTTATTTCTCTTTTACACATATGGGACACTATGCTATCTCATGCTATGTGAAGGTAAAGGCAAGAAGAAAGTTTAACAGTTTTGTGCTTTATAACATTTATAATAGAGGAAAAGTGATGAAATATTGATAAAGCTTAAACAAAGTTTTAATATTTTTAAATATTGAATTTTACACATTAGAGAAAGTTCATGTAGCCCAGTCAGGAATGTTGTTGTTCTAGGAATGTTCTGAGAACTTTAAGCTATGTTCTGGTAATGTTTTCAGCGGCAACTTTTGTTCCCAGAATGTTCTCTTAAAATGTAGGATAACATTCTCTGAAAACATTCTATAAATGTTTAGTGATAACATTGTTAGAACCATTATTCCCTAACATTCTTTTAGCAGGAAGTTTCCCAGCGGGCACTGGATATTGATTCCAACATTGCTCGGCCGTCAAATTTAGATCGAAAATGAAAATCGTGTTGAAGTCTAAACCCAACGTTTGTTTGATGTCAAGCTTCAACCTTTTTAAACACCTCCAAAAACAGCATTACCAGCTTCACTTATTAACAACCAACCACTTTATTTCTGTCATATATGTATGAAAGTTCTTATTATCCAATAGCACATTTTACTCCACACAAGCACTTTCAGCATTGTCTAATCCATGAAATATTTTAAAGCAGAGCATTTACACT
Organism: Opsariichthys bidens; assembly: GCA_037194245.1. Taxonomy (NCBI): domain Eukaryota; kingdom Metazoa; phylum Chordata; class Actinopteri; order Cypriniformes; family Xenocyprididae; genus Opsariichthys; species Opsariichthys bidens. The sequence continues at coordinate 6,183,789 of CM074287.1, read as the reverse complement.
ATAAATGTATTTTACAAAACAATCTCATGGCAATTCATAACCATTTAACATTTTGACGAAATTCATACAATCTCATTCATATGTTCTTGCTTACACCCCACTGAAAGTTAGTTTGAGAGGTGGTTTTAGTGAAAGACTAAACTGTTCACTTTTGTTTTAATTGCAAGTTTTTGTAGAATTAACATTTTATATGAATTCGTCCCCTCATAAAATAATTACATTTTCTTATGAGATTGGCTTGTATATTATTAAATATAATACTTGACATAGTGACTTAGAAAACAGTAAACTCATATATTTAACTGACTTTACACAACTTTTAGGAGTAAGAACACTTTTCAGTCTGTCTGGAAACAAAATTGGATTTACTAGCAGGCGGAATGATACAATGAGCACTACTGTGGATGAAATAATCACTAAATTTGAGCTTGTAAGGTTAGTAACATCAAAATGTCGAAAGATTTTCAGTTTTGTTTGAATTCAGTCAGCATCATTTAAATAAGTTTTTCAATTTGAATGAGGACTAGTATGTCTCAGAAAAAACAACGCATATAAGAGCTATAGAAGTTGTGACTGATTGTTTTCCATCAGATGACTCTTCCTCTCTACGTGGGTCAGAAGTATGCATCAGACTTTGCTGAAGTCTAGTCAAAAGTCTGGATACTTTATATGTTATCCCATAGACAGGATTCATTTTTGTTGATGGAATTATCAAACATGAGTGACTGCTGAGGTGTTAACAGAGATGTCAGATCTTCAGTCATGTCGACTTGCTGTTCAAAGAATTAGGGAACTACAGAGAATTATTGTGATGGTTAGCCAATGTGTAGCATTATAAAGAATACTTAAAAAACACATTTCACATTTCAACAGATTTCCCTCAGGGATGGCTGGTGAATGAATTCACTTTGAACCATGTTATCGCTTAGTCAATATTCATCCCATTGGATCATGGCTTTAAAAAATGTATTGCCTGGATGTAATTAATGATGTTCAAAAGTAATCTAAAAGATTAATTGCTGAAGACATCAACTTTGGCTAACAACTTCACTGAGAAACTCTCTGGATGTCATTTCTGGAGGACGAATGTCAATATGTTAATCCTACTGCAGTCTCTTGACCTCTGGCCGTGTTCTTTAGGCTTATTTATGTTTTAAGGTTAGAAATTATATTGTGAATTAGTGATCTCACACCACTACCAATGTCACATTAAATACACTCTATAGTATTTAAAGGATAGTCAATGTGACACTCTATATTTGGTCTTATCTACAACAATTGCACCTACAATGCTTTTTATTGTTATTTATTTATTTATTTATTTATTTATTCTTAAGTAGTTTGGCATAATCTTAGAGAAAAAAAAATGCTTCACTGCTTGTTAATTTTAGAGAAACTTTTGGTAGCACTTTACTTATATCTTCCAGTAGATCTTTTCATAAATAATTGTAATCAAAGTTAAAAATGCATTATACTATTAGCAGATTCTGAAATTTGTTGTTTGTCATGTGTTTCAATGCATTATACTTTAGTATTATAATGTATTATAACTTTGGTTACAGTTATTCAGGAGACCATACAATGCATTATAAGGAGCATCATAAGGCATAATTAATGCATTAAAATACTTTTATGATGCATTATTCATAAAGGCTTTAAGTAAAGTGTTACCAAACTTTTGTCTACCAACTTATGCTGTGAGACCAGCATGCAGAATTTTATAAAAAACAAACAAACAAACAAAAAACAGGAAATAATGTTGAAATGATAGTTACATGTAATATTTTAAAATTTCTTCAATTGGTATAAGAGTTTTTCAAAACAATAGAGAGTCCAGAGAGTTTGACTGGTAATTCATTTACACTAGATTTTTTTTCTTTCTTTTTTTTCATCATGCCATTGTCCTTATTACCATCACTTTATTTATTTATTTATTTATTTATTTATTCATTCATTTATATAGTGTTTTAGTTATTTATTCATTCATTTATACAGGAAGTGCAGAATTATTAGGCAAGTTGTATTTTTGAGGATTAATTTTATTATTGAACAACAACCATGTTCTCAATGAACTCAAAAAACTCATTAATATCAAAGCTGAATATTTTTGGAAGTTTTAGTTTTTAGTTTTAGCTATTTTAGGGGGATATCTGTGTGTGCAGGTGACTATTACTGTGCATAATTATTAGGCACCTTAACAAAAAACAAATTTATACCCATTTCAATTATTTATTTTTACCAGTGAAACCAATATAACATCTCAACATTCACAAATATACTATAAATATATATTTCTGACATTCAAAACAGTGACCAATATAGCCACCTTTCTTTGCAAGGACACTCAAAAGCCTGCCATCCATGGATTCTGTCAGTGTTTTGATCTGTTCACCATCAACATTTCGTGCAGCAGCAACCACAGCCTCCCAGACACTGTTCAGAGAGGTGTACTGTTTTCCCTCCTTGTAAATCGCACATTTGATGACGGACCACAGGTTCTCAATGGGGTTCAGATCAGGTGAACAAGGAGGCCATATCATTAGATTTTCTTCTTTTATACCCTTTCTTGCCAGCCACGCTGTGGAGTACTTGGACGCGTGTGATGGAGCATTGTCCTGCATGAAAATCATGTTTTTCTTGAAGGATGTAGACTTCTTCCTGCACCACTGCTTGAAGAAGGTGTCTTCCAGAAACTGGCAGTAGGACTGGGAGTTGAGCTTGACTCCATCCTCAACCCGAAAAGGCCCCACAAGCTCATCTTTGATGATACCAGCCCAAACCAGTACTCCACCTCCACCTTGCTGGCGTCTGAGTCGGACTGGAGCTCTCTGTCCTTTACCAATCCAGCCCCGGGCCCATCCATCTGGCCCATCAAGACTCACTCTCATTTCATCAGTCCATAAAACCTTAGAAAAATCAGTCTTGAGATATTTCTTGGCCCAGTCTTGACGTTTCAGCTTGTGTGTCTTCAATCAATCAATCAAATTTTATTTGTATAGCGCCTTACAACAGCCAAAAGGTGCACAAGGCGCTTTCCAGTAAAAGCATCAATAGACAACAGAAAATAAAACAGAAATATCAATTAAAGTCCGAGATTTAGGTGTTAAAAGCTTGTCTGAACAGATATGTTTTCAACTGCGCTTTAAAAACACTCAACACGGTGATGCTTCGCAGAAATGTCGGTAAAGCGTTCCACTTGTTCAGTGGTGGTCGACTTTCTGCCTTTCTTACCTTGGCCATGTCTCTGAGTATTGCACACCTTGTGCTTTTGGGCACTCCAGTGATGTTGCAACTCTGAAATATGGCCAAACTGGTGGCAAGTGGCATCTTGGCAGCTGCACGCTTGAATTTTCTCAGTTCACGGGCAGTTATTTTGCGCCTTGGTTTTTCCACACGCTTCTTGCGACCCTGTTGACTATTTTGAATGAAACGCTTGATTGTTCGATGATCACGCTTCAGAAGCTTGACTATTTTAAGACTTCTGCATCCCTCTGCAATATATCTCACTATTTTTGACTTTTCTGAGCCTGTCAAGTCCTTCTTTTGACCCATTTTGCCAAAGGAAAGGAAGTTGCCTAATAATTATGCACACCTGATATAGGGTGTTGATGTCATTAGACCACACCCCTTCTCATTACAGAGATGCACATCACCTAATATGCTTAATTGGTAGTAGGCTTTCCAGCCTATACAGCTTGGAGTAAGACAACATGCATAACGAGGATGATGTGGTCAAAATACTCATTTGCCTAATAATTCTGCACTCCCTGTATAGTGATTGATTTATTACAGTTAAAGAGTTAGTTCACCCCAAAATGACATTTTTGTCATTAAGTACTCACCCTCATGTCTTCCCAAACCCGTAAGACCTTCATTTGTCTTTGGAACACAAATTAGGATATTTTTGATGAAATACGAGGGTATCTGATTCACAAATTAGCTGCAATGACATTGTACCTTTTGAGGTTCAGAAAGGTACTAAAGACATCTTTAAAACCATCGACCGGACTGCAGTGCCTTATTAAGGTTAATAATAATATTAAGGTTAAAACGCTGTAGTCACGTTGGCTATTTTAATCGATGTCTTTAGTACCTTTCTGGACCTCAAAAGGTGCAATGTTGTTACTGCCAATGTGTGGATCATATACCCTCGGATTTCGTCAAAAAAAAATGTGTTCCGCAGACAAACGAAGGTCTTACGGGTTTGGGACAACATGAGGGTAAGTACTCAGAAATTTCATTTTGGGTAAACTAACTCTTTAATTTTGTTAAAGTTATAATAATGACAGGAAAGTAGGGGAAATAAAATGAGAAACTGTCAGATTTTGTAACATCAAAAGCAAACAGTAAATGCCTAAGAAAAATAAAAAAGGAAAAATATTAGTTTATTTATCGTGGCAGATTGCCATTAACTCAATTTAACTATAAGCGGCTTTGAACTATGAAGAGCTACTGTTATGTCTTACCGCAAGAGTCCTTTTTACAGTTTAATAATCAAACAAGGTCGTATCACGATTTTACAATGCAGTGCAAACATGTAACCTCTGTGCAGTTTAGTCCTTCATAGAATTTACATCTCTGTAAAGGGTGATGTTAAAAACAGTGGATGTTAAAAAGCCCTTGTTATTGGCACCCTGAAATATAGGCCCCACCATACATATTGTTGAGACGAAAAAAAAAAAAAAAGAGATTCAGAGCTTCTATTTGATTCATATGCGATCATGAAAGAACAATTGCTGTTCTGTTCAGGGCATCAAAGAGCCCCCAGAAATTGTTCCTACATTTCCCTCCTTAACAACGCTTCTGCTCCAAATAAAATAAATAGGGGACCGTGTCCTAGAGGGTGGATTCTACCAGCCAGGCTGTGTGCCACAGATTACAACATTTTCAGAAATATATGGGACCAGTAACTGTTGAACAGTTTTTAGTATAAATTTAAATCTGCTGAAAGGGAAATCATATTTCCCTCCTTCAGGAATGAAACACCAGCTGACAACTGCAACAAAAACCTATACTATAACTAAAAATTATACTTAAATGTATAGTTCACCTAACATAATAATAATAATAATAATAAACGATAATTTACTCACCCTAATGTAGGGCCCTCCATTCCGGTAGTACTTGGGGCCCCTGAGAATTCTTGGCTCCAGGCCATGTGCCACAAATTGCAACATTTTTGGAAACTTATGGGGCCAAAATTTTTTTTTAGGATAAATTTGAGGTTGTTGAAAGTGATACAGCTTCAAAAATTATGCATCATTCACAAGTTACAAATTGTCTCCCAAAATTACCCCTGAACTCTTTTGTGTGGGTTTGTAAGGAATTACAAACTAGATGAGTTGGTGCCTATTTAGGATAAAAAAATTCTCATAAAAGTCTCATAACATTTTTTAAGGCTGCTAAGAGTGCAGATATAGTTGGAGTCATGCAAATTGTGGGTGGATAGGGGATTGTTTAAAAAAATAAAAAAATAAAAAGGCTCTTTCTCTCCTCCGGCACTTGAGCTGATTCTGTGACAGTGCGGGGGCAGGAGCAGCAGGGAGTCACATACACGCAGAAACACACACACAAGCAAAACTCACGCTCACCCCTCAGAACTACAGGAGCACGGATTCATCCCCCACATGCTCTCTAATGCTTGCACTGTGTCGCAGTAGTAAAGCCAGCAGTAGTTGGTGCAGTATGCACAATTCATATCTATCAGAGTGGTGAGTCGCTGCCTCTGCCTCTGCTGTGTTCCGAGCAAACAGAGAAAATTCTGGGTGCTTTGACAGTTTTAAGCCTCAGTTGTGTATCTCCTCAAAGTTAATCTTCTCTGTTGTTATTCTCAGGAACTGGTGCCATTTCAGCTAGAAAATTTTATATACACACATGAATTCTTTTTTTTATTATTCACATTGTTAATACTTTAAAATTATTCCTTTAACATTCATTCTGAAAAAGGTTACTCAACTTTCATGAAATCATATTTCCTCTCCTCAGGATCAAAATACCAGCTGCCAGCTGCAACAAAAGAAAAAAAAAGAGAGACTTTTACTTTATTTTTTTTTAAACAAATAAAATACAATAAAGTTGGTGACAGAAAAAAGACATAAAAATAGAAAAGGAGAGAGAGCAAGAGAGAGAGAGAGTTCATCTAAGGTACCTATAGCTTCAACTTATTAAAGAAATAAGCCCCAAGAAGCCGTGGTTTACGGCTCAACCAATCTGAACTATCTGTTTTATAAATATAAATAGACAGTACTTGACTTGCTTTTACTCCCATTGTTCACACAAGCTCACATACACATTGTCTATAGCATTGTATGTGTGTTTGTGGATGTTTGGCATGGCACCAGCCTGTATGGTCTCACCTGGAATGTATGTGTGTGTGTGTGTGGTGTGTAGTTTACACACTTTGTGTTTTGACGTCCCAGCAGCCCTATAACTCCTCACCTCTGTATACCTGCTTTTACATCCTCTCACCCCTACATTTTGTTTGCTCTCAGTCTGTCCTCAAGAGAACAATGTGGCTACATTCAATAAAAAAAATGAAAAGAAATAAAGTAAAAATAAACATTATTAACCAGTTGCTCGGGCCGGTCTATTTACAAGTTGCAAGCATAAATCCGTCAAGGAAAAAAAAACAAAAAACAGACGTTTATCAGACAATGAGCACTCTGTGTTTTAAGCACTGTCTATTTTTGTTCCCTAGCTGTGCCACCTGCTGAGAGGAAGCTTTATTTCAACATCTATTATTCACAGCTTCCACTTCTTTGGAACTTTCAGATAGAATGGATTCAACTTATATAATTCTTCTTCAGTCCACCGGACTGACTCTAAGTGCCTATGAATTGTGAAATATGGAGCACTGTTTTTCTTTAAACATTAAGGGTGTGTTCACACTTGGCAGGTTTGGTTCGATTAAAGTGAACTCTGGTGCTCTGTTAGAGCAGTTCAACTGAATAAGTGTGAACGCCGCTATCCAAATCCAGGTGCGCACCAAACAAACCCTGAAAAGGTTTGGAACCTAGATCGAAACAAACTCTAGTGCAATTCGACTGAAATGTGAACACAACACAGAACAAAGACATCTAAATGAACCAACAAACAGGACGTGATGTCACAAGATATGACCCTAAAGAGAACAGAGTGCTCTGGCATACCCTGTTTTTCTCATCATAGGAGTTACATTGCTCATTACGGTTTGGTACAGGTGTGCAAACTGCCGTCTTCTTGCAGCAGATCATCATTTGTGAGTGTGACAGAGGAATTCCTGGCACTCTTTTGACTCCTTTGCTCAGTTTAAAACTCTTTGCAAGTTCTCAGCTGGTACCATATGTACGCACATACCGTGAGCGCATTTAGCCCAGTGCATGGTTTTGTATGTTCGGTAAGTTCCGTCGCAAAATGTACGTCATAAAAGCCCTTTCTTTGTTTTGTATCTTTAGGTTCTGTGTTAAAAATGACAGTGTGAACACTAACCGAACCGACTAAATATATAATTTTCTTTTCTGGTCGGAACCAAAAGAACGAAGAGAACCGAACTACAAGTGCGAACACCCTAAATGTGCTTCTGTTCCTCTAGTGGAACCAAATAGAACTGCAGAAATGTCATTGTTTGGACAAACATGTTGCCCTGCCCCAAACTTATGGCATTAATTGAGATAATATTGGTGTGTTTGGCTGGTTGGGATGCTAAAACAAACAACATGTTCTAAAAAGTACCACAGTGTTTATACTCAGAACTCAATGCATGCATACATACAAATGGCATAGAAAGGTAGAAGGTAGAAAACTAAATAGTTCCACTTTTACACAGTTCATAAATTACATTAAATGAACCTATATTTTTCTTAATAAATATCTGAGAATTTTTGGGCATGATTTATTGATATTTTACACATGTACTAACCCAATAAAATGACAAGCAAAAAATCCTTTGTCCTTCCATGTCAGTCTAAAATTTTGTCCTAAATTAGATCACAAGAAGTGACACTCTACATGAAATTTGTTGGTCACTTTTGTATTTCTGTTGCCCTGGGTATCCCCACCTGCATTAAAATCTCATTGGTCCAGAATCCTACTGTTACTACACCATTATGTGGGCAAAAAACATTTTCATCCATTAATTGCCATTCAAATGCAGCCAACGTTCTATTTATTTAGTTTTAAACGGGATCTAAAAGACTTTGGATGGAATGCGAATTTTCCACATAGGCCAACCAATCGTCCAGCGGTGCTATTGGTTGTTGTCTATCTTCTTCATAGTTGAAAAAAATAGAGAAACATTTGTGCTGTCTGTGTTATAAGCCCACATCTTCTAATATGTAACTTATATGAAGAATTATCCATTGCTGAGCCTGAACAAGTGGTTTTTTCTCATATTCAGAGGATGAATGGATTAGCAGTATTTTCTCCCTGAACAAGCTCTCTGCTTTTCACTTTTATTCCTCCAATCCTTTCCCCCCTTGGGGATATCCTGTGTGAGTGTGTGCCACACTGCATACGCTCCCTGTAATGTTCTGATTTCGTGCTCACTGACTCCTGTCTTATCGCCTTAGCCATTTCTGGAAGGAGTTGATCTTTATCGCCCCTTTCAATCCCGCCAGCGATGCCACAAATGCATGTTGAAATGAGATACAGGCGCTATACTCTGCAAACCATTATGGTCTGCAAACATATGTCTTCTGAGTCTTATTTTCAAAGTATTTTTAGGTTGATTCCTGAATAAAAACTTTTAAACCCCTGTCATGTTTGAAAATGCTGGTTTCTTAGTTAGAAGGAGGTTTAAGCTTGGATTTACTTACACTGTAAATGCATTGGTATACACCAGACCAGCAAGAAAATGTATCATATTTTGAAATAGTGACAACTCAGTTCTGTTTTGAAACCCATCTCTGCTCCAAAACCTAGTGAACTGCCTTGTTATCTACAGTACCGCCTACATAGGCAGCTACTTTTGAAGTCAGCATCCTAACCACAATGGAACCTAATAAGTTTTCAAACACTTGGCAACATCTCTGGGCATCAGACAAATAGTCAAAATCCTACCATGTCTCCCATGCGTTTTACTTCAAATAAGGAGTGATTTGAAGTACATGCTAGTATCTTAACTCTAATAATAAAACTATAATAAGCTTAAAAATGCATGCTTCCCACAAATATTGGTTTTTGGTTATTTTAATATTAGATGGGTAAGGGTAAGGGTAAGTAGATTTATAATCTCAAAATTTTTCTCAAGTTTATGCCAACTTGGAACAACAACTCAGTGCTCACTGCAATGCATTCTGGAATTGGCCTGTCATACATACATTTTGGCCAAACAAAAGTATCTTAGAAGTTCCTACATTTTGGTCTTCATGTTAGGAGCAGGTTCATGATGCCTTAAAGTCCCCCTGTAGTCAATAATTGTATCCTTTAAAACTCTTCTTTGATCACCAAAATTACATATTTAAATGTTTTCCTAAAAAAAAAAAGGCTTCATACCTTAAAATAGCTTGAATGTAACTCTACACCCTTGCCTCATTTAGTATATGCGGTTCTATGAATATGCAAATTAGCCCCGCCTCCACTCACACCAGTTCAGAGATCCACTTGTTGACAATCACATGTTGATGTGATTGGTTACAAGGCAGTTTGTGACGTCAGAAACACCAGTGATTTCCAAACGTGTTTTTGAGGCTGTTTTTGGTTCACTGCAGTTTTAAGGAGAAAATACTCAACAATGGTGTTGACTTACGTATTTGCTCATGGTAAAAACACCAAATAGACGTATAAACAACAATAAACATTTGATTTTCACCACAGGGTGACTTTAAATGGTTGTCTAGGTATACAGGCATCTCGCTAAGTTTTGGAATTATTGCCCTTTTTTTGTCCACTAATTCATACTAAATTCTTTTCAGTTTCTGTCCCTTCCAAACTTTGTGCGTTTTACTTATCTTCCTTTAAATCTATGTGCCATCCTTGCTTGCTGTTCTTTAGGAAAGTATTGCCTATCAAACATCTAATCCAATTCCATTTACAATCAGCAGCTTTTTTGCTTCGTCGCCCCCATTGCCGTGTCATGGATGGAAAGATAATTGAGTTTTCCTGCTTCATGCATACATTGATGCCAGCAGAGGTTTTTAAAAGCCTGTCTGTGTGCAGAACTCCGACTGTGACCTGTCCTGGACCACTAGCGCTCTGTGATATTAGACTGTGCTTAAACAAATGCATACAGGCCCTGAGTGCTCCTAATGCCTCTCAGTGCTTCACACACCACACATACGCAGTCACACTCACTCATGCTAAAAGAAAGAACCATGTGAGTGGGTAGAGGGCGCAAGGGACGGAAAGGGTAGAACCCAGAAACAGGGGTGGATATAAATGGAGAGAGTGATCTAATGTGACACGGAGAAAGGGGGGAGTTATAGCAGAGAGGGCGATGAAAGGCGAGAGATCCACAGTCCCACTTCAAAAGCAAAATAAAAGCCGCTACTGTCCTCTACATCCCCATAGATTCAACCAAACGGCTTGTAGAGACTTAACCATGGCTTTAGACAAATAATGGGAGAACGAACCCAATAAATTCTGGTGAAATTTGTCATCTTTACACTGCGAAGGAAGCTATATCTTAACTGGGATGACACCACACAAAGGGGCACTTAGACTTTTTAATGCATTTTAGAGCTGCAACTAACTGATTATTTTTTCTGTCGACTACTCTAACGATTATTTTTAATAAGATTTTTTTTAATTAATCTAGTGATCTTTTTTTAAGTAAGAAGTTAGAACTAATTTAGCAGTTCATTGAGGTGTAGAAACGCTGTGACACGCCATTATGTAATAATACAATTTGATTTTGATTAAAAATATGCCACTTATGTGTGGTCGTCCAGTGGTAGACATTTGAATTTTAAAATGAAGAGTGTCAAAGACATTCTATACAGTCTTAAAGGAACTTTGACAGTGTCCAAGCCATTGAACAAACATCTCCTGAACCATGTATTTTTCCTCTTGTGCTTTCTGCAATGCAGGGAGTCTTGTGATAGGTTGTCAAGCCAGCCAATCAGAATTTAGCAGCCTCATCTCTGATTGGCTGGAATTTTGGCACATTGTAACGCTGGTTTGTGTTGAGCAGGCGAGCGCTCGGCGCTTAGCGAGCGCGGGGGGTGGGTATCAGGAGCAACTGAAACCTTGCACATGTGAAAGAAAACGCACATCCGCGCACATCCAAATAAACTGATTTTCGTTCGCTCAAAATATTTTCTTATTTGCGAGACGAAGATCTTCTCCTCAACTCAGTTCACGCGCGCGAAATGCCCTTTTGCACGCTCAAAATATGATCTTGCGCGCGCAAAAATTTGCCAGAGATCCAATTCCATAGGTGGTACGCCATTTCGGTTTTGCAAAGGGAACTAAGGACCATTTTATTTGGCCTCTGTTTAAACTATTCCCATACTTTTGATAATCGTGGTCTAGGTTTTTGTGATAGAATGGAACTTTCTCCGTTCCCAGGAGCAGAAGCCGCCTTTACGCGAGATGAATGTGAACAGTGTGACGCGTCGACGCATTTCACGCATGTCGACGTATTTTCGTAGTCGGCGTAATCGATGATGTCGACGCGTCGTTGCAGCACTAATGCTGTCATGCTGAGTTTCCTAACATCTGTAGTCAGCTGACTATTGCTTTCTCTGACAGGACCATTCAGAGGGCCCTAAAGCTTCTCACTGTTATTGTAAAGCTGACACTAAACTGACATTAGTTTGTGGGTGGGGCTCCCACTTCATGGGAGTCCAGAAGATTTGTGGGTTGCCACTGAGTTAGCCTGAAAAATTCCATAGCTGCAGCAGGTCACAGAACAACACCACCACAGAAGAGCAGTAAATGTACCACACTGATAGCTGCATGACTGTGTCTGTCATGTCTGTGTGTGTCATGTTAGGTGTTGCAAAGTCACTGTGTGTCCCATCCTCCCCCTCTGGTTGTCTGGTAACTCTCGAGTCCATCTTGAAATGGACAGTAGGGGCTACAACCCCAAGACAATCGCTTCATCTCTCTTTCTCTTTGCCCCGAAGGGCACAGTTGATGAGAGAAAAGGGAGGGAGAGATTGACATTGACCCATCCAGGCCACGCCCCCCCTGAGCTGGAGGACAAGGTCAAATGGTGCCTGGGCTGCAGGCTGACTCTTCGTTTTCTCCTCCTTTCCGCAGTGAAGAGCCACCTTCCCCTTCTCCCATTGCAACACCATCACCTGCCACATCGCCATCACCCGGGGTTGCCACCACCAGTGCCTCCCAGCCCGAGGTCCAGGAGGCACCTCAGGTTGCAGGGAGCACTGTGACATCTGTCGATGCAGGAGGGGGAGATGGGGATCGAGATGGAGGTGAACCACAAGAGAGAGGGAGTGCAGAAGTGGAGAAGGAAGAGGTGAGGGCACAAGAGATAGAGCAGGAGAAAGAAAAACCCCAGGCGCAACTCCAACAACCAGTACAGGAGGAGCTGAAAAAGGAGACAGAGGAGCAGGAGAGGGAAGCAGCAAGTACAGGAGGCACAGGAAGGAGGCCAAGCTTGCATCACACTGCTTCACCAATCAGAGTACAGAGGAATGGAGCATGCAGCCACTCCACCACCTCCGACTATGAACTCTCGCTCGACCTCAAAAACAAGCAGGTAGGGAGCAAGGCACTGTGGGATTTCAGTCTTGAGGACGTGTGAATGTATGCTTCAGGCTCTTGAGGATTGGCTGTTGTGCATCCAATGGTTGCTTTTAGTGGCTGAGTGTGTTGAAGTGTGTTGAAGTTGGTACAGGGTGCTTAGTCTTATTGGAGTTGGATGTTTACAGGTTGATCATCCATCCTCATCTCATACACATCCATTACTATCTCCATCAGCTTTCTAACTTATCTCAAAGCCCACATGGAATCTACATTAAATTATGTGGTTGTATGGTAAAATATGTTAAACGGAATGGAGTATTGGAGGCCATTCACTCAGTATGTGTTCTTGCATGAATAACTGCGAAACGAAATTGAACAGAAGGTATATATAGAGACATTAACTACCATACACTTCTAAAATAATGAAATGCATTTATGCCTGGTTTTACAAACAAGACATAAGCCTTGTCCCAGACTAAAATGCTTGTTTGGGCCGTATTAACAGAAAGCAACCTCCACTGACATATCTTAAAATAGGTCAGTGCCAATGTTTTGTCACAAGATGCACACCAATAATGTTTTCATCTAAGACACATTAAATGTCCTAATTGAACTAAGGCTTAATTCTGGGTTGTCTGTGAAAACAGGCCAAAAGGTTATTAAAACTAGTGAGTATTTGAACTTTTATTTAAACACAGCAATTTCGAAGCACTATATTCATGAACAAACACTTACATCTAGCCCATGTTTACAATGAAAAAAAAGAACAGAATGCAAGAACACATTCTTTGTACATGGCCCCATCCATACTCTTCAAAGTAGCTAACAATATTTGCAAGTGACAGTTGAATTCTGTGGGGCTTTCTGCAAGATTCACAGATTCTGTGCAGACCTACCTGTCATTCTTATTGTATTTTTTTGGGGACAGAGTAGATGCAACATATCTCATTCTGTTCCAAATCCCAGTGAACTGCCTACCTAGACAGCATTTTAAGAAATCATAGGTGCACACAAGATGCAACAGCTGTTCCACAAGGTAGGCAGCATGACTATGCTCGAATTATGATAACCTGATTTGGCTGAATATCAAAAATCCAGGGAAAAATCCATTCCAAGATGGTGGATGAGTCAAGTAAAATGCTGATTACAAATCTATTTAATTCAGTAATCAAAAGTGTTTAATTTAATACTTTGATCTAAAAAAAAAAAAATCACTATTTTTTTCCAATATTTATGTGGGCTCGGTTTTTGTGCTTATTAGAGTATCATATTGTTAGCTTAGCGGCATGCTAATGTTAAACTTTATTGGAATCAGTTGGAATCAGTTACGCAAACTGTACTTTTCGAATAGTGTGTTAAATTGCTGCCTGTGTGCAATGTCCCAAATTGCGCATTTGTGAAGTTCCAGGATGGTTAGGATACATCCTATGCAGACAGCATGGCAGCTAACTATGTTTTGGAACAGAGTTATAACTGTGGCTTAATTAGAGCACAGACATGTTTCTTTTCGGTACTTTGACTGAACAGAAAACACCAAGGCAGCCTCATTCAGGGACTATCAGAGGTTCCTGGAATGGTACATGGGAGAGAAGTAGATTGAGATGACAGAGATAGAGAGAGCAATGCGACAGCAAGGGAGATGGATTGGAGGAGAGGATGAGAAGGTTGTGTTGTCATGGCAACACAGAGGTGCCCTTAAAAATCCTCATTTGTTGTCATTTTCTTGCTGAGTGTTCATATTGCGAATTGCATTCCCCATCCCCCATTGTTTTTGCTGTGAATGATTTAATTATGTTTGCGGTACAAAATGACGGACAGTGATTCATTCTGCTTTATAAGTTAACACAGAAGCAAATTATATTTAAATAAAAATATATTCTGAAAGGGTAGTGTTACAGATAATTTAGCATATAAATAATTATGATTATATTTAGCTGGGTCTAATCGTCACACTGGAAGTCGCAAGAGCTATATCTCAGTATTGCTAAGGTTTTGAGTCCAATTACAGTGAAGTCTCCAGGAGTTGTTAGTAAATCCTGTAAAAATTGAAAAATTGATGAAATTCCAAGTTGAAATTGAGCAATTTGTCAAAAGTGTTTTATTATTTTTAATTGTATGCAACACACACACACACAAACATGTTGTGTTTTCATTTTTTATGAGGACATTCCATAGGCGTAATGGTTTTTATACTGTACAAACTGTACATTCTGTCCCCCTACACTACCCCTACCCCTAAACCTACCCATCACAGAAAAAAATGTCCAAAATTTACTAGTATTACTATACCTGTGGGGACATCTGGTCCCCATAACATAGGGAATACCCGCCCACACACACACACACACACACAGATTTATATATTATATATATATAATGTGTATATGTGTATATATATATGTGTGTGTGTGTGTGTGTGTGTGTATGTGTGTCTGTATGTATAGCAGGGTTAACCCATGCAGTGACACATATCCAGCTAATGGATGCAAAAACTGTTTTGTAATTGGGCAGGTTTTTATTTATCTATTTTTCCAGCAGAAATATTTATTCCTGTTCTGTGACACCTCAGCCTACCTAAAAAATACATTTGCCTTTTTTTAGGTTGATGAAGTGCTCAGACACTGTGGATTTCAATATCTAATATAAAATTGGTTAGCACCATCCACACAACATCCTCTGCTGTTTAAACCCTCTTCTAGGACAACACATATTAGCTGATGCTTATATATTTTCAAGTTATTGTTGTTGTTGTAACCTAGAGTAGTGAATGTCTTCTTTTAGTGTATGATGTCAAAAGTGTACATATATAGCACATAAATATTTCCATATATTATTAAGTTAAAATATTTGGATTCTGAGTATCTCACCAATGCATTATTTAATATGTACCAACATGTCATTGATGTATATTTATAATTTGGGCATTATACACGTCATTATATTATATATTGTAAGTCATAGGTTCAAATCTTGTACCATCAAGATCAGGTAAAGCATCAGAGAGACACAGCTGGCTTTGTCAGTTGAGTGAGCCAATCACAAAATATGTACAAACCACAACAGTCAGTAGTCATGGTACTGCAATGATGCAATTCTTTGTCATGACAGTAAGCTGATTATAATTATAAGTAAAGTAAGCTGATTATAAGTAAAATGATTATACAATTCCATTTAATAGCATATAGCGCTCTGCAATATAGTCATAATGAGTGGCATGTGAATGTACCGAAATCAATGTGTTGATATGATTGTGCTACAGACATGTATGTGTGTGTACCAGCATTTGTGCTTGAGAATTTGAGTATGTGCATTCACTTGTAGGGTTCTTTGTGTGTCTGCATTATGCTATTGATCTTCTGTCTGTAGAGGTGTGAAATCTCTCCTGAAGGCAGATAAGGATGCACAGTCTGACACTGCGGATTAGTACTAGAGAATACTAGTATCTCTCTCACACTCTGAGACACACACACACGTACATGTCAACAGATTTATCTTAAATGCACCTTTTCTTGCTTAGTGTAAGCAGAGGTTGCAGGAATGAAGAGTTGAGGCAGGATCTAAGCAAGGCAGTTTATATATATATATATATATATATATATATATATATATATATATATATATATATATATATATATATATACTTCATTTTTATACATTAGAACAAATCACAAACAGTGAACAATGATTCCTTGACAACAGCAACAGCGAAAAATAAAAATAAAATAATCAGTAAAAAAAAGGCAGTTACTTTTAATAACAAAAATCTAGACATTAAACAACTAACAAGAATGGACAAAGAACAACTGAAACTGAGGACTATATATACATAGGATAGCTGAGGAAGGAAACAAGAGGTGGGGCTTATCAATCAAACAATGAGTAACTATGGCAGCAAATGAAAACTTACTTTAAAACAACGACAACCTAGGAAACAGAAAAGAAAGCGATTCTTAAGCGATCATGCGTTCTTGTGTTCTCTTACTATGTTATCATCAATCGTCAATTCCAATATCAAGAACCAAGTACAGAGGATGCATGAAAGTACTCGGATGTGTTCTTGATATTGAGGATGCATCAAATACAGACTTGAGATAATCTAACCATTTGAAATCCCAGAAGATACTGTGGGAGGAAGACGTACGGAAGCCTGTAAGCTTTAAACTTCTCATTCTCACTTAAGAAATTCCCGCTGCAAGCTCCCAAATATGTGACGGATTCCGAAAGTAAACACGTTTTGCTTAATTTTAAAAAGACCTGGAGAAAGCCTTCGGTATTTGTTTTGGTATATTAAAAAGAATCTTAATATTGACAAAGCTTGAGTAACATTTACTCTGCAACTACATATCAACTAACTCTCATTAGAGTGTTAGTAGAGTGTTAGTTTAGGTTTGGGGTTAATAAAATAAGTTGACATACTTGCAAAGTTGCTTTTAGTCTGTAGAATGTCTGTTGGGGGAGCATCAAAATAAAGAGTTAGCAGATATTAGCCAGACAATCTACTAATACACCAATGACCCCTATTTGACATGTAGTTGCAAAGTTACTTATAGTTAGTAGAATGTCTAAAGTGGACTGTTGAAATAAAGTGAATTTTAAACCATACTGCGAAAATTGGAATCAGAAAGCCACACCTGTGCTTAAAACATTGCTATTCACAATTCACCACCAATGTCATTTGGGAGAAATGACCTAACCAGCAGAATCATCTTGGATATTTTCAATCTTTTTGGCATTAGAGTTGTATCAGAGTGTCCAGTGCTTGCACATGCTCAAAGTGTTCCTGTTGCTTTGTTCACACAACTCCATGTGCTGACAAATTATCTGAGCTGAGGCTGCTGGCATTTTGATGCATATGCTTGTACAGATATATACTGAAAAATATATATGTATTACCATCAAATGTCATGTATTTATAAAAACAGTCAACTCGCTGTTGAACAAGTCTAGTCAGTAGAGTGCTTTACTCCAGGTGGTCATTGACACACATTAGTCAGCTTGCTAGAATTTCATTTCATGTCCAATGCCACTCAGGATTATTACATTACTGACTGGTCCTTGTGGAGAATTCTTATGTTCTGTTAGAGTAATTGGTTTCACAAGTGCTCCATAGACCCCCCCCCCCCCCACACACACACACACACACACACTATTGCAGATAATCTTTAGCATGTGATGCATTAGTTTGAAGTTCCTCATACTATAATCACTCAGAGAAACTCAGGCTAATGAAAAATGGGTATTCATGAAAAATGGGTTCATATCTCAGCCTACTGTTTTATAAATAGAACTAAACTGAATCCCTTCTGAAAAACTCTCCGACAGACTTTCCAAGCAATGATACACAGGAAAGTTTGAGGTGTTTACTTACGCTCTTGTCGCTGAACTGCTGATGTTTGGAGAAAAAAAAAGGTGGATTAGCAAATTTGATGACATGAGTGCTGAGAACAGTGAAAATAGATATTATCCTGTGTTCCATCTCCTATGTTGGTTGCAGTGTTTTCTGACTTTTTTTTTTTTTTTTTTAAAACAGTCTGAGATTAATATTTTGAGAAGTGGGCACAGTAAAGCCCTTTCAGGATCATCTTTAGTAATTTTTGGTATGTGTATAATTTTCACTTTCAAGTAATGACAACTCTCTAAGTTTACAAATTGCACTTACAGATTCGGCAAAGACGTGGATGCAAAACAAACAAAAAAATACAACATCTTGTAATTATGGTAATGCCAACATGCTATGTAGCAACATCTATTAGGAAATTCCAAAAATGTGCTGTCATAGGTGTGCATATATAGCTATTTGACAATGGCTTTCTATCTTTTAAGAACTATCCTGACAGATAAGGCTGAAAAGCTGAGTTAAATGCTTTGAGCCATGATCCACTGTCAGTTCCTTCAGAGGATGTCTGATAATCAAGCTTTAGTGACTCTAGACACGATCTCTCAGAGGCTGATGGTTCCATAGATAACTACTACAGCACCTCTTCTGTGTGATTGCCTCTTTATGCTAATGAAGGTATGCCTAACCTCCCAATGAGACCTTTGATTATCCTGTCTTATGCTGATGGCCTCATAAATATACATGTATCCTTGAGACACAAATCAATGCAAATGAGAGACTAATGTCAAGCACCAAAATATGTGACAGAAAGCAGCTAAGACCAATTGAGCCTTTTCTTGCGGGCGCCCTATAATTTTAATATTATATTATCAATATCTTGCATAGTGTATGCTAGCTTAGCTGGCTAACTTAGCCGGCTTGCTAATTAAAGGCACAATATGTAACATTTATATATTAAAATATTCAAAAAACACTTGCAAAGTGTTATTTATTTCGTTCAAGTACTCAACAATGCAGACGTGTACAGCTGCATAACATCTAGATGCGCGCTGTTGTTGTTTCGTTCAAACATTATGGACCATGGCAAGCAAACTTTGGGACAAAAGGAGATATAAAATGAGGATCAATATCAGCGTGGCATTTCCGAGATGATGAGAGCTTTGTGACAAACTTTGACTTGATAGAGATGCCACTCTTGCACGTTATTAGACAAGATAAGCAAATGTAGGCTACATAAGACTAATCAATGATATAGTTCAACACGACGAATTGTTAGAATATCATCAGTATGATATTCCAATGTTTATCCGGCTTACTGTTAAGTCTTAGACAGCCAACAAACTAATACTAAACATTACAACTTTCAACACACTCAAATGCAGTTAAGTATGATAGTGAAAAGTTAGTTTAAGTGAAACTACGTTACTTCACAATTTTAATTCATCAAATAAACTGACCTATATGAGTTGCATTTCAGCTCTTGCGAGTAGTTCGGTAGAATGAAATGTCCTCTGTCCTTTATCCCCGGGACTCGCGTGTGCCACTGATATCTATCTCTCATTAGTAATCGTGCCCGTGATTCTCGGCTTCATACCACAGTCATGTTTAAAAACATGCATTCACTCATCCATAAACATTATTTCCTCATTAACATTATTAGATCAATCGGCATGACGACAATTTCCATGTTCCACTCATTCACTGTTGTCAAACTATGCCTTTGTTATTCTTTTGAAGAGTTTAGCGACTCCTAACGGTGAAAAAAACAAACAAACACATATTGTGCCTTTAATCAAAATAAATTGACAAAATGTTTAATTTCACACATTTTGTAGCATCGATGAATTATTGGTGTATTTTAGGATTTCTTTTTTCAACAAGGGGAGTCGCATAGGGGTCTAGTTGGGGTAGGATTTTAACGTTATCATAGGATTTCTGTTTAACACCCGCCTGTCTCACCTTTCTTGTGTAGTTTATGTAGGCCTGTCTTGTTTGGATATGTATGATATGTCATTTTCTGCTGGGATGGTGAAGAAGTGAGCTTGGACAGAGTGCTGATCCAGCTGTCAAGTCTGATTTGCCTAGGCTGAGTTGATAGGGAGCAGTGTCATTGCTATACCCCCTTCCTTTACGAGCGTAGTGGTTCCGGAATGATCTCTCTCGCCGGCGCCGCTTAGTCAAGTGATCGGAAACAGACCTGACAGCTGGCTAATGGGTGGATTTGCAGCAGGACTGCATTCGTTACACGCCTTCTTGTCTCTTTGTCTTTTGCTCTCACCCTCTTTTATGCCCCTGCTCTGTTATGGACTTGTTTTTCCATGGTGTTGGTGTTACCTCACCTTAGGGTTATAGGGATCAGTGTTTTTCTTTGTGTGTTTGTGTGATCCTAGCAACCAAATTTGTCTCTGTTTCCTCGCTCTCTCTCCTTGTCATCTCATTGTATTACAACAATTCTGTCATTTCTTTCACTCTCCTTTCCAAGAGTTATAAAAAAAAAGAATAGCACTGAATGTCAGATATATCTGCTCTGTGAAAAACAGGCGCCATCCTTGATTTATTCACCATCATATTTCAAAGCACACGCAGCGTATGAAAATAAAAAAGACATCTTTGGCAATGGTGGAATTCTTTTTGAGATTCCATCTTGTGACCAAGGCCACAACTGCGATTTCATCCCTTGCTTTCAATAAAGTTCCAGATGTGAAGCTTTGTGTTCAAGTACAGCTGGATTTGTTGCAGCAAGTTTTTGTTTTAAGGTTGACATTTACTCATGAAGAGAGGATCCATTGTTGTACATCTTCACCAATGGAAAATTATGGGTAAAATAAAGAAGACAGGTTATGAACTGGTTATAAATGCAGCTAAACATTCCCAGCTCATAGTTGTTGTTTTTTTTTTATAAGAAACTCTTTAGCTCAGATCCCAGAACTTAAAATTCACCAGACATATGTCTCCTTTCCAACCTAGTCTGAGACAAATGTAGATTGCTAAGATAAGATGGCTTTCTGGTGTTATTCGAACTTCTCTCAGGGAGTTTGAATCGGTAACAATGACCGATTGCATCAGCTCACTCTGTCTTATCAGACAGTTTTGAAACGGCAGGACTTGAATGACCTCTAATCTGAGCTCACCCAGGAAAGGACAAGACCACTGACAGCTGATGGAAGCACAAAAAAGAGACTGTCAAGTGAAATCCAGCTTCAGATATCAGTTAGGGTCTTGAATTCACTATCCAGCCATTCTTGAAAGAATCCATGATTACTGGAAGAAATTAATACTCTTACTTTTAGCTTAGAAAGTAATATTGGGGCTACACATGGAATCCTATCAAGTCAGAGTTACTGTCTGGTTATACAGTAATGCCCTAATTTTTCTGTAATGAAAAAATGTGAAATTTGTATCTAGCAGTAGCAGTTTAGCTACTTTAGCAAACTCAATTTTGCTTTTCATCTCGTCACTTTTAAGGATATATTACTCCCCTTCTGGAACATTTAAAGTGAAATCTATGAAAGGCTGGAGCATGCAGCACAAATCTGTCAATCTAATAAAAGAAAAAGTGACAAATAAGATCATCTTGTATGTAACTGAATTGCTTTAGATACCACAATCTATTAGACAACATTGTGTGCCGCACTCTGTCATTTAAGCTTAATAAGCCCTGTGATGGACTGGCTATGGTCTATGGTGTTTCACTGCCAATGGCATGAGACAATGGGATTAGCTCCAGCATCCTCATGACCCTACATAGGACAAGCAATTTGGAAAATAGATGGATGGATAGAAGGTGGCAGGCAAAAGCAAATCTATTCTGACCACATGGGTACTCAAAATGTAATAATTTCTGAAAGTTTTCCAAAGTTTTCAGCCAAACATTTCCAAGAGTATGCCCTTTTTCAAGGGACACAAGCTGTAAAAAAAATCTAAAGAGTCTGAGTAGCTATATCAAAGCTTTGGCTGTGTAAATGTCTAGATAAAATTCTCATGAACAATACAAGTTCTTCTTGTCCTGCAAGGTCAAATCACAGTTTAATTGTCTTGACTACCTTTCCACCTCCACAAATTATTTCATCAAAAGTTTATTTGATTTTTATTTATTAATTGCTTTGTTTGTTGTATTCAGTGTATTAGCATATATTGGTACATTTTAAGAGTTTTTTGCATGAAAGCCAAGTCATAGACTGGAAAATTGGTTTGTCTCAGCATGTCATGATATTTAGCAGTCTGCAGTAAGCCCTGTTATTGATTTCATTTCATGCTGTCTCTTACTGTAGATATTTTCTGTGATTGTCATAACTTTATCTTATCTGACATCATTTCTCATCTTTCTTTTCAGATCGAAATGTTAGAGCACAAATATGGGGGCCACCTCATCTCACGGCGTGCCGCTTGCAAGATTCAGACGGCCTTTCGCCAGTATCAGCTCAGCAAAAACTTTGAAAAGATCCGAAACTCCCTCCTTGAAAGTCGTTTGCCACGCCGTATCTCCCTGCGAAAAGTGCGGGTGCAAAATACAGAGGGTATCTCAGCTGAACGGGCGCTGGCTGAAGGCTGTAATCTAGCAAGTATCCCACTCGTCCGGTCCCCATCCCTGCCCACCACGGTAGGTGGCTCCCTCACTGATCTTGAAGATTCTTTCAATGAGCAAGTCCAGTCTCTTGCCAAATCCATAGATGATGCACTTAGCAACTGGAGCATGAAGACCATGTGTTCACTCCAAGAAAGTGGCACCTATCAGTTTAGCTCAGAGGCATTTAGTACAGCTGGTGATAAACTGGCAGGGACAGTCAGAGAAGGTGGCCCCATGGACCCTGCCACATTCCATAGTGGAACAGGACAAGTAGACAACTCTGAGAATATGGCCCGGAGTGCCAGCAAGCTGATGATGGCCTTCCGGGATGTGACAGTTCAAATTGACAGCCAGAACTTCCGCATGTCCTCTTCCGTTATGGAGTCCTCCACTTCTGTTTCTCTTGGTAATTGTGTCCAGCAGGGGGCCATAGTTACTGAGAGCCCACAGCAACCTCCGGTTAATGATGCAAATGAACAGCCTCATCAAGGACAGCCACCACCATCTCCCCTGGATCCAGCTCCTCCACCTCTAGAGCTGGATGCTGAGGAAATACCAGATGGCGACTTCCCAGCCCCTCCACCAAGTGAAGAGGAATTTGGGGAGGATCTACCACCTCTGGTGCTGGACAAACAGGAAGTTCCAGAACCAGCAATTCCAGCACAGACAGCAATAACCTCTGAAACCTTGTCTCCACCAGAGGTTGCAGAGACACCAGTCACCCCAATTGTAGAAGTTTTGGAAGCTAAACGTATTGAGTCAGATACAGCGGACAACAGCTCAGAGCAGATGAGTAGCAGCAGTACATCCACGTCAGCCCGGTCGACTTCAGAGGTCTCGTCCAAAGAAGCTTTACAGGCCATGATTCTTAGCTTGCCCCGATACCACTGCGAAAACCCAACCAGTTGCAAATCTCCTACCCTCTCCACTGACGTCATGCGAAAACGCCTATATCGTATTGGTCTGAACCTCTTCAACATGTGAGTACCTTGAGAACCTTTTATCTTCAATCATAAGGGCCCTTGAGTGTGGGGAGGACTTGATTGTTATGGTGACAGAACTCTTTACATCCCACTTGCTTAAAGTGACTAATGCCAGATACTTTAGGCTGTAAAACCATTTTCTCTTTCAATATTTCAAACTGTCTTCTCCTGCCACTGATATAGCTGCTCTTCAAAATCTCACTACATATCAGCCTCTCTCTGTCTCACTTCTCTGTCTCACGCTTGTCATCCAGTTCTGTCTCCAGCTGCGGCTAACACCCCCTCCCTGATGCCTGTCACCTTGGGTTTGTCTGACCCTATTAATAGCACCACTTTTATTCAAAGTGCTGTCTCACTCCCTTTCCCCTAATCTCACCTCGCTCCATTGAAAACATGAAGAAATTTTAAAAGTTAGACTTAGTCTAATCATTTTATAGCACACTACATTTATGAGACTATGGGGCTTATCTGGGTATTAGTTTTTGTGTGCATAAGGAAGCAAGGAAAATATGGAAAATGAACAACAAATGTGAAGGGCCAAGCACTGTAGGTGTAGGCACATATTGTGTCTGTAAATTCGATCAGGACCACTATCTTCAAAGATGATTGACGATTAGCATACAGTTTGGAATTGGCAGTATGGTTCTGTTCTGGACTAGAAATATTTTCCTTTTGCACCCAATTTAAGTCTGTACTCTTTTCTAATGAGCTGATGAGTTGAATCAGGTGTGTCCGATGAGGGGGACAAACACAATGTATACTGGGGTCCTCCAGTACAAGTTTGGGAAACGCTGCTTTTCAGGTATCAATGTCATAATGTCCCAAGAATACCACATACAGTCATGTGAAAAAGACCTCAGCACATGAACAACAACACATGGCATATTATACTGTGTAATGGTTTATTTAACAAAAACAAAGCCAAAATAGAGAAGCTATGTGTTGCAAATTAAGTACACCCCATGATTTAATGGTTTGGAGAACCACCTTTAGCAGCAATAATTTGAAGTAATCATTTTCTGTATGACTTTGTCAGTCTCTCACATCATTGGAGAGCAAAATTGTGGAACAATTTTGGCCCCCTATTCATTACAACGTTGCTTCAGCTTATTAAGGTTTGTTGGCATCTGTTTATCCACAGCTCTCTTAAGGTCCTTTCACAGCATTTCAATTTGGCTGAGGTCTGGTCTGGCCAGTGATTCTTTTCTTTTTCAGCCATTCTGTTGTAGATTTGTTTGTTTGGTTGGGATCATTGTCCTGTTGCATGACCAATTTCAGCCACGCTTTAGCTTTTGGACAGATATCCTCACATTTGACTCTAGAATACTTTGGTATACAGAGATGTTCACTGCCTACTCAGTTAATGCAAGGTACCTAGGTCCTGTAGCTGAAAAACAAGCCCAAAGCTTTTTCTACTGGAAACCCTTCCAAACAAGCCATACTTGTTCAGTGTTTTTCTAATTGTCATGAACTTTTTTCATGAGTTTTTTGCAGTTTCTGTGAGCAGTGTACATTGTAACATCGGGGTGAATTTTCTGGGATGTCCACTACTGGGAAGATTGCCAATTGTCTTGAATGCTTGTCATTTGTCAATAATCTTCCTCACTGTTGAATGATGGACTTCAAACAGCTTGGAAATAAGCCTTCCTAGGTTGAAGGGCAGCAACAAAGGCTTCTCTGAGATCATTGCTGATGTCTTCCCTCCTTGACATTGCGTTAACACACACCTGAATGCTCCATACCAGCAAACTGCCAAAACATCTGCTTTTATAGAGTTGGATATGCTTTCTGATGATCAGTTAATCAAAGGAATTTGATTAGCAGCACCTGACTGCTACTTACCCTCTCAATTCCTACAGAATCAGTAAGGGTGTACTAAGTTTGTCACACATGGCTTCTCCACTTTGGCCTAGTTTTTGTAAAATAAACCATGCCATGTTGTAATATGTCATGTGTTGTTGATCATCTGAGGTTGTATTTACCTGATTTTAAGACCTGCCAAGGACCTGATGAGTTTTTTTATTATGTCCTGCTACGTAAAACCATAGAATTCAAATGGGTGTACTTTCTTTTTCACACGATTGTTAATGGTGACCACCAACTATTCAAACATTGTAAAGTGTAATTGCTGCTTGCAGCTATGTTTAATATTCTATTATTTTACTATTTATAGCAAAGAAAGATCTTTATAGCAGGGTTAGATCTCTTCTCTATCCTGTCCCCTGCATTCCTTAGTGTTTTACCTAATAATATCTCTCAATTCTCTCCACTGTGTTTGTATGTTTTGACCCAAATAACTTCTGGCTAATTTCCTGAAGATCATTTCACCAAAACCTAATTTGAACATGTTTTGTTCAGATTTTAAATTTTTTAATACAGGACCGGTTTGTTCTTTTATTCATACATAATGGATTTTATAAGGCTTTGATAACATCAAGATTATGTCGGTTTACTGGCAAGGAACATAATTTTTGAAATTCATGCATGACTGCAATATGGCAATGTCCCTGAAGGCATTCAAATGTTATTTTGCTGCAGTCCCAGAAATCAGATGCTGCAAGTAGTTTCTGATAATAATTTTAAAACTTGTGTAACTTGCGTATAGAGTAAATTCAAATAAAATGACAGTTTCTAAGATGAATGTGATATGTAAATACAAATATATATTTTTAAATATTTTCACAACAATTCTTATACAAATATAACTTAATTTAATGTGTATTTAATTTTTAAATTAAATTATTTTTAAATTGTATTAATTTTGTATTGTTTTAGGCTACTTCATTATCTACTAATTTGCATGTTCAAAAGAGATGTCTCATTTTCTTTTTCTGATTACTTCCTATATTAATTTCAGTTATATTAACATGCAGAGGAACTGTCCGCTCTTGTAACTGTCATATCATCCACATACACCTTTCCAACAAGGACATCTTTTATTCAAAGCAGGAGAAATGCAGCTCCACTTTACAAATCCTATTGGCTTTATTTCTGCAGTGTCACATCGCTGCCAATTAAAATTCTGCTCCCGCATGTGTATTCTCTATGTTCAGCCAAGAGTGACTGAGGCAGAGTTTGATAAGAGCTCTATGTATGCGAAACATCACAGAGGTGCATGATGGGAAAGGTTGAATCAGGACTGTGCTGGACTGTATGTCTTTAATGTAAAACATTAAGGTCAGAAAAGTTTTCTACGTAAATCCAGACATTGGTGTATAAAGTACTTGAAAGCCATATACTTGAGTAAAAGTATAGACATCTTACCAGAAAATGACTTTGGTAGAAGTAAAAGTACAACAGTCTCATTAACATTCAATGTTACAAATGGTATTGTAAAGTGTTTCCATTTCATATAAATCCAAACAATCGTGCTTAAAATGGCATCTTTACACACAAAGGCGTATACTTTCACTTGTTATTTGCTTCTATTTTAGAACACTTCATGATTATCTAATAAAAATATGTGTTAAAGTGCGGATAAAAAAAGAACTGAAATCGAATACATTTCTGATTTGTTACGTTTCTGTCGGCTGTATGATTCGGATACAATTTAAATATGCATCTTCGCTGGATAACGAATGGATAAAATCGAACAAATGAATATAAACTAATGCAAATATAGGGTAACAATCGTGACATTGAACAGTTGGTGTTTTTGTCATTGTTTTAACCACTTGAGGTAACATTACTAGTAATGTTAGCATCCTCTAACATACTGCTGTTCTCCACTACTGCAGCATTTAGTCAACAAACTAATTACTTTGGTGATATGAAAACATTGACTTTAGTGTACTATAAAACATACTGCTTTGCTGTCTATGTTTTAAATCCATTTTTGAAGTGTCCAGCCTCATGCCACGTGTCAAAACAAATTGTATGAGGCACCAGTGATAGTTTATTTCGCCTCTAGAGGTCACTCTCATATCACACTCTTCTCAGTTGCTCCAGCAAAAAGGACGCAACCCAGCAAATGAAATCAACCGCGGTTGTGCGAGCACTTGTTTAGACATGCTTGCTTGCAGTCTGTGTTCTTCCGACTTTATTTTGTAGTAAGTAACGAAAATGCTTTGGGGAAATGTATCGGAGTAAAATTATACATTTTATTTAGGAAATGTAGTGGAGTAAGAGTAAAAGTTGACTAAAAAAAAAATACTCAAGTACTGTAACAAAGTATTAGTACTTCATTACATTATACCTCTGAATCCAGATGTGAATGCCAAAAGCATCTGGTACATAGTTGATGACAGCAAACCTCAACACCCAAGAGGTTAATATAGATACTTTCAAGTGTCTGTGTTCACACATAGCTACAGCTAAACATGTAGACAGTTTATAGGAATATGATTCAGCAAGATTATCTTCAAACTGTTGCTCATGATAGTAATTTTCTGAAAGACAAAACTGATTGTAGATGACAGACTGCGCTATTTTACAAAATGGCGCCCCTTGTGGAATGCAACATATTTAATTGTGTTTTGAAAAATATTCTACCCGCGTAGGAGGGGATGTTCTTGCGATTTTGCGTGTTCCTTAAACGTTCTCTAAAGGTGACGAAAATCCCGATCCTTTTCTGAACAATAGGGACTGTCTGATAGCTTCTGGTTTAGGTCTTTTGTATGTGCCTCATGAAAAAAATTGCTGTTTTATTTTAGATAAATTAAAAGATGTGAGCAAATATGAGCATAACTGATGTCTCTGTCATATGCAGATTTTAATCTAAAACCTTTTTTCATTTTTCTTCTTATACTAACGTTTAGACACTTTCTCTGACAACCGGATGCAATGAGACAAGTTTTCCGGTTTGGTCATGTGACATTCGACACATACCCTACACACTCCAAAACAGAAGGCCTCTCCCTCTCACGTACAAGGAAAGAGACGTGCGAGAGAGAGAGAGAGAGAGAGAGAGAGAGAGAGAGAGAGAGAGAGCTCTTCTGTTTTGGAGTGTGTCATCCTGAATGGTCAAATGTACACATAATATTTTTTTATTATGGCTTAAGTGGACGTAAATAGTTGGATCTGTCAGTATATTACATCCATGAATTCTGTCTTAAAGGGACTGTAGCCTAATTAAATATTTGTCATTAATGTTAATCAAACAACAAAAGATGTAAAATAAATGTATGCATGGTAAATAAACCTGCTGCGTTTATATATACACATACATATTGTTACGGAACGTGTTTACACAGAACGCACGAAGATGAGGGATGACATAAAGTTCTCTTTTAATGAATAAATCCAGGAATACACGGGAACAAAGGAACACGGGAACACAGCAAACACATCCACACACGAGCGTACATAAACGAACGCACATAAACGAGAACGAACCAGGAGTGAGGGAAACACAGGGAATATAAACAGGGACTAATGACGGGAACACAGGTGAAGTGAATAACTGATAATGACAGACAGCTGACAGGAATTAACTAATGATGAAACTCAAAACAAAGACCATGTGACAAATGACAGGACTAAAACTCAAAACAAGGAACACGTGACTGCAGACAGGACTGGGGAAACAGATACACAGAACATGAAACTCATACAGTACCGCCCCCTCCCGGAAGGCATGTCCTCGCGCCTAAAAGGCACAAACTGGGAGGGGGGGTGGGCACCCTGGAGGCCATGTACAGGGGTAAGTCAGGTGGCCTCCAGGGTGGAGTCCAGGGTGACATATATTGGTTAATGTATGGCCACTTAGCAATGTTACAAAGAGGACATTTGGGACATTAACAGAATGTTGCCCTAAGGTTCCCTGTTAGTCATATGGGGTCGTATCATTCGTATCATATGTTTCATTCAGGACTGTGCTGCTCCTGTCCCATTTTGTCCCCACCTATAGGTGAAATGCAAAGTTTTCATAACAATAATGATGTAAGGTTTGATTTTCCTGCTAAGATAAAGCTGAGATCAAACATCCTGCAATAAAGCAATAAAACTCATCTGGATAGAAGATTTCAAAGGAATAGGACAACACCCGGCCCAAACTGCCCTCACTTATCTATGCAACCAGCCCCCTTCCCTCCACTCCCTACCTCCCCTCTGATTCAAGTCACTGAAGTTCTCCAAGAATGCATATGTACTTTGTATGATGTATCTTGTGAATCTATTATTTTCCAATTCCATGTTTAGTATCATTTTAAATGTCTCAGTGCGATTGGTAAAATGGTCTCAGTTTCACAGCAGTCACTAATATTATGAGAAAGTTTGAAAACTTAGGAGAATTCTGTTCTCTTCAAGAAAACCACCTCCTCTCCCCCAAAACCAGGTGCGGGGGCAATACATATTTACAATCCCTTTGTTCTGGTCTGTGTATTTATGGGAAAAGACAAAGCAACAAGACGGGACATTCTGTATCCAGAACCCCCACATGGAGCTGATGAGTGTTTTCCACTCACATCTCTATGTGTATGCATAACTTTAAATACTCTTAGAGAAATCTTTTGAGTAACTGATGTTATGTATTTATTATATTTGAATTGTGTAATTATGTAATTGGCATTGAAACATTTTTACCTGATGAATAAATTGTTACATCTTGATTTATTTTGAATTCGTCTGAAATCATTGTCACCGTAGATTCAAGTGGTTTTCGAGACTTCCGCAATTCTAGTTGTTAGGATAGATCATTCTGAAATCTTAATATACGGAGCATGTGCGCGATATTAAGGTTTTGTATTTCTGACTATTATGACTTAACATGTTATTGTCATAATCATGTCTGTCTGTGTCACAATCATGTCTGTCTGTTCAACTGTTGATCCTGTTCCCCTGTCCTGTCATCTGTCACGTGTTCTTTTGTTATTGTCCTGTCAGTTTTGCCATGTGGGTCTGTTTACCTTTCTCGTCATTGTTAGTTCAGCGTCTTCACCTGTGTCCGTTAATTAGTCATGTCTATCACCTGTGTTACCCTAATTATCCTCATGTGCTATCTGTATATCTGCCCTCTGTTTCAGTCCTGTCTTTGTCGAGCGTTAACGTTACATGCGTGTCTTTGTCTGTGCATTCCTGTCGCGTGTTAAATATTAAAACGAATTCTATCGAAGAAAACTCCTTGTTCCTGGTCCGTCCCTACCACGGTGTGACAGTTATAGTATCGTGACTAAATCGAATGGCACTTTTATGAGAATCAGCATGAGGCGATTCCATAATTTGTGTTTATTAGTAAACGCTATATTCCTCTGTTTTGATTCTAAACCAACCGGATTGTGATCGTATGACGTGTTTTTCAGCTGGACATAGTCTTTAAGTGGTCCGGCGCCCGAATGAAAGGATAATTGAAATTAAGAGGAATCAAAAAATCAAAGATCTAAATTAATTCATATTTAATTGCGCGATCAGCTATTAATGTTATATCAGGAACATTACCAATTAGAGATCGTTTACAATTGGAGTCAGATTAAATGAACAGCTAAAGGAAAACATAAACTAAATCCTAAAAATTTATGTGAACTTAACACGGGCGCTGAAAAGACATACACGCATTGTACCTTCGCCCAGGCCGTCAGATTCCGCCATTGGGCTGACGGGTGGTCCCTACAATAATAATAAAAATGATATCTGTTATTTCTCTATAAGTGTGGACCATTAGATACCTGTCGTTTATTTAAACCAGACCTATATAAGTCATGCGACTTTCATACAGTTGACAGATGATCACAACTATGTGTGTTTTCAACCACATAAACTTTATTTTAAGTTTCAGACTTTTAAATAGACATTAAATAGACTACTAGACAAAAATACATTTTGTTAAATACTCACAGATGATTATGGAAAGCGATAATAATTTGCTATTCCTTTCTTTCATTAAAATCTGATGACGTGTTTTATATCACATAGCCTATACATTGTGCAGTTACCTATAAAGTTTACTTTGTTATTTTCCCAATTTAACGGCCCCTTTGTTTTATGCATTTCGGGTGAAATTTGTGAATTTAGGCTTTAATCCGACAGATCCAATTCTGTGAACTGCGGTATCAGCTAATGAACGTGATTTGAAACATATTATTTGACATTAGGTGCCAATTTATGTTTCTGCCTGTTGGTGCCCACACTCATAAAAGAGCCAGAATAGAGCTATGAGGACACTATATTTGAGAGCGTGCGAGTTTTGTGGAGAGATTCGTGCTGCACATTACCTTGATGCGCTCTCGCATTAACGTACTACATAGAAGCAGATTCGACCTGGATAATTGGTCATCACTCCCATATTCTCTTAGATTCTCTTAGATAGATTGTCTCGTTTATCAAAAGGAATGTACTCCCTCAAATTAACATTGTGAGTTCTATGCTGCCCTTGCCTCCCCGATCTCATTTTTGGGACAGGTTACAGAGCATAATTACCAAATTTGTCTGAAATGGCAAATGGCCATGTCTTAAAGTTTTCACGGTGCAAGATTAGAGTCACTGATGGACTTACACTCCCCAATTTTAAATTGTATCACTGGGCTTTTACACTATGTCCCCTATTTAGCTGGTATGATAATAAAGTTTATATTTGTTGCCGTTCCCTGGAGGAAAATCTGGCTCTTCCTCTGAAGTTAGATGAAGTTTTATTTGCTAATATCCTTTTTGTGTGAACATCGTCCTTTAGTGTCACACGTTCTGTTGGTCTGGGGAGCAGTGGGAAAAGTTAGAGATATCTGCTCTAATTGGAATTCCTACTGCCCTATCTTTAATGATGATGGTTTGCTTATTTGTAAGAACCCTATTAAGCAATATTGAGTTTTTACATTTTTGATGTGGTGTATCTCGAATTGTCCACTGCATGTCAAGATTTTTGTATGGATATCTTTCTTTTACATGATCTGTAGTACTGTAACGCCGTGGAGGAAGACAGGAACGGGAGTCGAAGGTTGAGTACAATAAACAGGTTTAATCATAGAGGAACACGTAACAGTGTGCTTAGCACAAAACATCGACAGACAATGAATGTCGAACAGACAGGAACTTAAGTACACTGATGAAACGATAAACAGGTGACGGAGATTGAACTGATTAAGTGATAACAGGTGCAGACGATGACTGATTAACTAAAAATGACAAGACTAGACTAAACAAGACAAAACAGAACTAAACGTGACTGTGACATAACGCCCCCTCAGAAAAGGCAGCAGGTGGCGGGCCGTAGGGTTCAGGTGGTGACGTGGGCTCGGAGGCCAGAAGGGACGTCGGGGACTCCGCTTCAAGCTGGGCTGGGGGAGAAGCCCGAGGTGCTGGTACGGAGCCGCACGGAGAGAGCGTTGGGGACAGAGCCGAGGAGCTTGATGGCAGCCGCGGTGGCCACGGATCCAGGGGGTTGGCTGTTACCAGCGACGGGGACAGGAAGACTGATACGGGATCAGGTAGAGGGCTTCCGGACGGGACCGCAAGCGGAGAGGAAGAAATGAGGGTGGGGACTTGGGTGGGAATAGGGTCCGTGACCCACCAGTTGATGGAACTTTGGTGGGCTCCTGGCTCTGCGTTGAACTGACCCACGCACTTCACCTTCGGGGCTCCGAAGTCGTCCATCTCCGCTCTGACCCCGGGCTCCCTGGCTGGAACGGAGCGGTAGTCTCCCCGGATAGCCCAGAACATGCCCTCCAGATGGGGTCTGGCCTCCGGGCTCAGCAGAAGTGCCGCTGTGGGTGAGTCCATCCTTTTTTCTCGCTTTGAGAGGTCTGTCGATCTGTAACGCCGTGGAGGAAGACAGGAACGGGAGTCGAAGGTTGAGTACAATAAACAGGTTTAATCATAGAGGAACACGTAACAGTGTGCTTAGCACAAAACATCGACAGACAATGAATGGTGAACAGACAGGAACTTATGTACACTGATGAAACGATAAACAGGTGACGGAGATTGAACTGATTAAGTGATAACAGGTGCAGACGATGACTGATTAACTAAAAATGACAAGACTAGACTAAACAAGACAAAACAGAACTAAACGTGACTGTGACAAGTAAATGTATAGTCTTGCATATATTTTGAAGCATATTATGTCTCAAATATTTGTTTTCTGTATCTCTGCCATTTACTCTTCAGTGTAACTGATCAGCTTTAATTATTTTTATTTACATTTATCTATATTTATTTTTATTTTATATTATAAATAAATATATATATATATATATATATATATATATATATATATATATATATATATATATATTTTTTTTTTTAATTAATTTTTTGTTTTTATTTAATATTTTTTCACTATTATTTTGATTTTTACTTACTGTTTTGATGGCATATTGTTTCCATCATTTTGTATGTTAAAACGATAACAAAACAACAATAAAATATCAATTAAAAAAAGATAGTCAGTAGTGTGATTATGTATGTAATTACAGAAATTAATTTACAGATATAATTACATGCAGGTATTATTAATACAATGTAGAAACATGCATCTTACATAATAACTGCATTTAATCGAATTAATTGCATCCTTTAGATTAATTTAAATGTTGGCACATAGTACATAAAGGTACTTAATATAAAGTGTTTTTTTTCTGTTTTACCATCTATTTTCAAATAAATAATAATTGAAGATCCCTCTCCATTAACTAAAGAAATGGATGACTTTTACCCTTACTTAAGCGTTTATTACCCCATGACCTTGCAGTGGCACTTCAGTGTCATTTGTAGTTCTTTTAAAGCATTGCCATAATCTGAAGATAGAGGGCCTAATTAAAAGTTCTTCATCCGCTATAAAACGTCACTGGGGGAATGTGGCTTTTAAAAGTTAAAAGCTTATTCAGATGAAGCAGTGCTTTTCTGTAGTATATTAAACCAGTAGTATATTATAAAGATCTCCATGTTCTCCTTTCATCGCTGTCTCAGCGTCCAAGGTGAAACACATTGTTCCTACCTTTTCATGAATGCATTTTGTACTGAAAGTAATTGTGTGCATGTAATAGCACAGGCAAATAAATGAGTAGATACAAGAACCTCATGAGTGAACGCTTGATAAAAAATCTGTAAAATCAGCATCTAACTGTGTGTTCCTGACATGGTAACTTACATAACTGACAAATAGACTTGCATCTATGCACAGCGGCTCTGTATCCATCTTGTGAGAGGAAAGGTGCATAATCTTCTCATTTATTTTCTACCTTCACCACGTGAACTCTTCTGTGCCCTGCATTGATGGTGACAATATTCATGGTAGAAAGTAACAGAAGGGATTCTTCTGCTTTATAGATGAGTGGATGTATGTGTGTACTTGATTATGAATCAACTGGGAGGGCTATAAACTGGCTGCCAAGTCGAGTGGGAGGCTATTTATTTTCCACCCGCTCATCAGATTTCTTTTAAATAAAGGAAAGTGCACAGATAATTTTGAACATTTGGCTAAATCTCTCAAATAACTCCGCTTTGTCTGTCATATAAGGATTAGTTCGCCCAAAGATGAAAATTGTGTCATCATTTACTCTCATGTTGACATTTGCTCTCATCTACCCGTCTGTTCTTCAAAACCCACATAATTTCTTTCTCCTTTGGAACAGTTTTGTCAATAAATAATAAATGTTTTATGTTTTCAGTTATTTTTTAGTCAATTTTGAATAATATTTTGTTGAAAAAAGTGTTAATTTGAGGGTACATTTACACAATAATGATGTACTAAAAACAAAAAAAGTTTTTGAAAAGTAAGGCATACAGATATTAATGTCAAAACAGTCACTGTTCACACAGATCTTGCAAAAACAATTAAAAATGCTGTATTATTCATGCTAGGCCAGTACTTGCCAGTGTCACTTTGTAAAGAAACACAGCACTAGACTGAACATATAATGATATGTATGCACTTCTTACCATTTTCACAAATTTGTATTTTTGTAGCTAACACTAATATCATTTAACATTATAATAATCATTTTCAAAAACTTGCACTTTCAATACCCGTTAAAGGCCCCAAACGAACGGCCAAAATTCATTATTTTTTTTGTTTTTAGTTGAAAACTAAACACCCCCTAAAATGAAGCTAATGTTTTATTTTGAATTTCTTCCAATATATCCACTTATCCTTTCTGCAGGTCATTTGAATTATTCACTAAACCAATTAAAAAAATTAATTAATTCATGACTAAACAGTCTTTATATAATTTAATAAAAAAGTGTGTTTTGTATACAAATCTACTTATAGACTCCAAAGAAAGGGTTTAAGCAAAACGGTAACATATATTATATCTCTATGATTTTCAACATTAGTACAGACCTTTTATACACGTATGATATAGTATCTAAGTTTAAAATTATTCTATTTTGTATTTCTGAGATGTGCTCAATACAATACTCCGAAAATGCTGATAAATGTGATTTATTTGATTAATTTCCAGTTTATGCAATTAATTTGATAAAATCTGTTAATCGATTGACAGCCCTACTTTCAACACTCAAACATATCAAACATATCAAAGAAAACAAAATAAAAATAAACCAGTCTCTCCCTTACCCACACGTTATCACCTCAAACTCCCCGACAGATAAGGATAAGCCAATTTTTAATCAAATGGAGGTTTTGCTCCAAGAGAGTGAATGAAAAGAGAGAGGGGTTGTCATTAGTTCCAGCAGTTCATTTTCTGCAGGGTAGTCTAATACCTGTGACAGCTCAGACTGAATCTAAAGCAGGTAGGTGTGTGTGTGCTCTGGGACGAGACGCTGCAATCTGAGTTTGGATTAACAGAGAGATTTGGTGACTGGAATGTGCTTTCCCTAAACAGATAATTAGAAAAGGAGAAGGATTATGGGGGCTCAGTGAGTGTCTATATGTTGGAAAGAGCATGTAAAGGACATATAGAGGACGTTTATGCATGAACAAGGGATGTTAGTAAGCAGAGTGAATATAGCACTCTAAATTGAGTTTTCACTTGCCTTGTGAACAGAATGGGAAGGTTGCTTTGCCTCAAAAGAGAGGAAAACCGCAGGAGAGGGGAGAAAGGAAAATAAGGAGCATGTGGTTTAAACATAGATCTTTGATTCTGTTTGTATGTTTGTGTCTAAAGAAAGGAGACTTGCCATGATCGACACAAAAATCTGTGCTCTTTCTGTCTTGTAAGTGTCATGTTTTATGCAGGGTTTGTCAATACAGTTCTCCTGCCCCCTTCTTAAAATACCAGAATAGAATCAGAGAACAAGATGTTAGTTGAGTATTAGGTTAATGTATGTAGCTGCATGCAGCTAATTCTCTTTCTTTCTCTCTGGATATGATATGTAGTTCCCTTTTGAGGGAACTCGCTCTGCGTCATAGTAGCAACGTTGTGAGAACACTCCTATGTGATTGCGTCTTGAAACACATGTGAAATCAGTCCAAGTTATGGAATGTCACTGTTGGGGTGACATCATGACCAGGGAGCTATAAAGAGCGCTCAGACCAAACAATGTCAGCTTCTGTGCCTTCCACAAGCATTCTGTGTGAATTGTCCTTGTCAAGATCATGGAAGAAACCTTTCTCAGCCCGGCTTTACAGTCCCCGAGTAATTATTCAAACAAAAGGCGACTGAAAGAGTACAGGTATGGGGCAATGCCAAAAGTGGAACAGACACTTGCAAGCTATATGTCTCCTATTATGGCATTGTGTCTCAAGGCCCTGACATTTCCCACTTAGCCATGCAGAACAACTTCGGGTTTGGTGAGTAAAGCTTGGACGGCAACAGGTCACTCCTGTGTCACTTTTTTTGCAGGCGTACCAGGCTGACCTGCTTGGACACCTGGATGAAGGGGAGGGGGTGGACCCGGATGCAGTTCACATGACGCTTATGAAAGATGCATCTCACAGGCTGGGGAGTGATCATGAGTGGTCTATGGAGGGACTATCAACTTTTGTGGCACTTAAACTGAGTTGATGGCTGTTTTTATAACTTTGAAACACTTCCTCCCAGACCTACGGGGCCATCATGTGCTTGTCCGTACAGACAACATATCATTGGTCTTGTATTTAAATCGTCAGGGGACTCTGCACTTCAAATGCCCACTTCACAAACCGGCACACCAGATTCTCTTGTGGTAAGCCACAGAAGGTCTTCCCCCGCCCAGAACTGTGGGTTTGGCCTCTCTGGGGGCACAACTCATATCTCTCAACTGAGATTTTGTGGTGCTAGAATCATCAGCTGGACTCTGTTAACTGCCAGGTTGGTACAGTGCTTGAGTTCCTGCTGGAATGGTTCTCCATAGGGCTATCCCAGTCTAACTTAAAGGTTTACATGCCAACCATACCAGCTTACACCGAACCTATAGGGAGGAATCCATTGGTGGCACTTTTCCTCCATGGTGCGTTGAGGCTGAGGCCTTCAATCCACACTAGGGTACCGGCCTGGGATCTGTCCATTGTATTGGAAGGTCTCTCTTTGGTCTCCCTTGAAAACTGATCCAGTTAAGTTTTTGACTCTGAAAATGGTGTTTCTTTTAGCCATTTCTTCTCTGAGGAGAGTAGGACATTTATATTTACATTTAGTCATTTAGCAGACTCTTTTATCCAAAGCGACTTACAAGTGAGGAAAACAAACAAGCGATTCTTCATGAGTTGGCAAATAACACAAGAAGTGCTCACAATACAAGTTTCATACATTGCTCAGTACCCTAAGCTAGAATAGGAAGGGAAAAGGGAAGGAAATGTTTTTTATTTTTATGAGGCGATTAAGTGTTTACGGAAGAGATGAGTTTTCAGCTGTCTCTTGAATATTGCAAGGGATTCTGCAAAGAGCATTGCAGTAATCAAGCCTTGTAATGACCAGGGCCTGGACAAGCAGTTGTGTTGCGTGCTCAGTCAGGAAGGGATGGATTTTCTTGATGTTGCGAAGTGCAAATCTGCATGATCGCGCCGTCTTTGAGATGTGGTCTCTGAAGGTCAGTTGGTCATGGAAGATAACTCCACAATTTCTGGCCGACTTGGATGGGGTAATGGTGGTTGTACCAAGCTGTATGTTGATGTCGTGTTGTAGAGTAGGAGTGGCAGGGAAGACTAAAAGCTCAGTCTTTGCCAGGTTGAGCTGCAGGTGGTGCTCTTCCATCCACGTCGAGAGCCATTCCATGTCCGCCAGACAGCTTGAGATCCTTGCAGCTACTGTGGAATAATCTGGTTGGAAGGACAGGTAGAGTTGTGTATCATCAGCATAGCAGTGGTAGGAGAAACCATGTGCCTGTATGATGGGACCCAGTGATGTAGTATAAATGGAGAATAGGAGGGGACCAAGAACTGAACCCTGAGGAACCCCAGTGAACAGTTCATGAGGTTTGGATACCTCCCCTCCCCAGGCAACTCTGAAAGACCTACCTGTGAGATAGGACTCAAACCCCTGAAGTGCAGTACCTGAGATACCCAGTGACGAGAAGGTGAACAGAAGAATTTGATGGTTTATGGTATCGAATGCAGCAGATAGATCCAGTAGATGAGAACAGATGATTTGGAACCAGCCTTTGCAATTCGCAGGGATTCTGTGGCAGACAGTAGCGCAGTCTCTGTGGAATGGCCACTCTTGAAACCAGATTGGTTGACATCCAGAAGGTTGTTCTTTGTGAGGAAGAATGACCTGGTCGAACACAACTCGTTCAAGTGTTTTTGATAAGAATGGTAGGAGAGAGACAGGTCTGTAGTTGTCTACGAGTGATGTGTTTAACGTGGGTTTTTTAAGCAGTGGGGTTACTCGAGCCTGCTTGAATGTGGTAGGGAAAGTGCCTGTGTGGAGAGACGAGTTAATAATGTGTGTAAGTGCTGGCAACAGAGTGGGAGAGATAGCTTGTAGAAGGTGTGAGGGGATGGGGTCTAGAGGGCAAGTGGTGGGATGAGTGGAGAGGAGAAGTTTTGATACTTCCCCCTCTGTGAGAAGGGAGAAGGAAGAGAGAAGATTAGTGGATGAGGAGGGGAAGAGTTCCTGTGTGGGTGGTGTAGAGAACTGGCTACTGATGGATGATGTCTTGTCGGTGAAGAAATTGGCAAATTGATCAGCAGTTAAAGATGTGGTGGGAGTTGGTGGAGGGGGACAGAGGAGTGCATTGAATGTCTTGAAGAGTGAGCGTGTGTTTGTAGCACCGTTGATCTTGTCGTGGAAGTATGAGGACTTAGCTGTATGGACTCCCCCAGAAAAAGATGATAGCAGATCTTGGTGCGAACCTAGGTCAGATGGGTCTTGTGATTTGCGCCATTTCCTTTCTTCTGCCCTGAGTTTGGTCCGGTCTTCACGAAGCGCATCGGATATCCAGGGGTTAGAAGGAGTTGCTTGTGCTGGTCTGGATGACAGAGGACAGATACTGTCTAGGGAAGAATATAAAGTGGAGCATAAAGTGTGTGTTGCAGTATTTACATCCAAAGATGAGAATTGTGTGTGTGAGGGAATGGAGGATGACACAACAGAGGAGAGATGAGAAGGGGAAAGAGAGTGCAGGTTTCTTCTGAAGGAAACATGTGAAGTGGTCGGTGGTGCACAAACAAGTTGCAGATTGAAAGTGATGAAGAAATGGTCAGAGACGTGCAGAGGTGTGACCAAACTGTTGTCAGTGATACAGTTACGTGTGTAGATCAGGTCCAATTGGTTGCCAGATTTGTGGGTGCTTTTGGTGATGAGTCGGTTGAAATCAAATGAGGCTAGGAGAGAGAGGAAGTCAGAAGCATAAGGTTTATCAAGGTGAATGTTGAAATCGCCCAGTAGTACAAGTGGACTACCATCGTCTGGGAATGAGGACAGCAGAATGTCCAATTCCTCGACAAAGGTACCCAATTGACCTGGGGGGCGATAGATGAGTACAAGATGAATTTTGACAGGGTATGTAATTGTAATGGCATGAGATTCAAACGAATAGTTGTTGTATAGAGCAGGGTGAGTTTAGTATTTCCAATTGTTAGAAATGAGGAAACCTGTGCCCCCTCCTCTTCCTGACTGTCGAGGGGTATGAGTAAAAGTGAAGTTGTTAGAAAGAGCAACGGGGGTTGAGGAGTCCTCTGGACGAATCCATGTCTCAGTCAAGCCTAAGATATTGAGAGTAGAGTTAGTGGCAAAGGCTGGAATGAAGTCAGCTTTGTTAACAGCTGACTGACAATTCCATAGGCCTACAGAAACAGATAGAGGTTGGTTAGAAGAGGAGTAAATAGGACGCAGGTTAGTAGTGTTGTGCTGCCTTCTACGGGTGATAGTGGAGCGTATGCGAGTGACAACAGGAATATATTGAAAGCACATGTTGAATATGGGAGCAAAGAAAAAGGGGGGGAAGGGGGATACTTAAGTGTCCTGTCCGTGTCCTTACTCGGTGGAGTCGCGCAGGTAGAGTCGCAGGTCTTTTCCCGAGTCGTCTTCACACGAGGAGGCTGAACACGACGGCTGAACACGACGGCTGAACGCTTCCGCTGACGCTTCCGCGACAGCGCGGACACACTAAATAAATTGCTTTCTTACTAATGTATGAGTGAAAACAGCTGTGTCCGCCCTAACAGCACAGCACTTAAGTTCACAGCCCAGCAATGCCAAAACTAACAACAGCTACAGTTCTTCTAAATGGCAGCGAATACAATTACAAACAGATACAAATCAAAGCGCAAACATACAAATAAGCAAAGAATCGAAACAAATCCTTCCTAGCAGCAAATAATAACTTAGCAATAGAGCAGAAACGGGTATTAAGTAAACACTCTCGCGCTCTCGCCGTCTTCAGTGATCTCACGCTTGTCCAGACGTCCAGGCCCTAATGGTTGAGCCATCGTGCTTAGAGTTTACACCAGGAATGGTGAAAGCATTCTTACACCCAAGACCGGGTTACATGCCTAAAGTGCCAACTAATGTGCCTATATTTTTCCAGCTCTCTGTCCTTCTCCTGTTTCAAAGTCGGACCAGGAAAGGCTAAATTTAGTGTGTCCATTTAGGACACTTGACACTTATTTCCACATAGCTGCCCTGTGGAGAAAGTCTGATCAGTTATTTGTATGCTTTGGTTCACCCAAGAAAGGTTTTCCTGTGACCAGGCAGATTCTGAGCAAGTGGATAATCGAGGCTATTTCACTTGCTTACGAGGCTTCTGGACAACCTTCACCATTGGCTGTCAGGATTAAGATTTATGTGATGCGGCGGGCTGGTCCTCTCCACTCCACTCCAGGTTTTATGA
Source organism: Opsariichthys bidens (assembly GCA_037194245.1). Classification (NCBI taxonomy): domain Eukaryota; kingdom Metazoa; phylum Chordata; class Actinopteri; order Cypriniformes; family Xenocyprididae; genus Opsariichthys; species Opsariichthys bidens. The sequence goes on along the minus strand of CM074287.1, from coordinate 6,142,193 downwards.
TGTGAACTTGGACTCTGCACCAGGTTCCCTGGCGCTTATGTCTTAGATGTGCTTATGGATTTACACTAGACAGGGACTTGTTGGTTCAGCAAAGTGTGTAGTAATGTCTCTATTTTACATTGCGTGAGCTCCCTTGAAAAGGAATTTCTCGGTTTACGACTGTAATTATTATTCTATGAGAAGGAAACGAGATGCTGCATCGCCCTGCCATACTTCCTGCATGCCTGTGATCGACTTGCACTCTTTATAGCTTCCTGGTGTGTGACGTCCCGCCATTCCTTTGGACTGATTTAACACGTGCTTCAAAAATCATTTACAGTTGTGTTCAAAATTATTCAACCCCCACTGAAATTGATTGTTTTGGCCGGTTTGACATTGATTTTGATCATTCAGTCATCCTGCTTACAATTAAATCAAAGAGGCACGTGTAGGTCAGACAAATATAACATAACATTTATAATGAAATAACCACAAATGTCTTTTCTCTGCTCACATCATTATCAGTTTTATTCAACCCCCAAGTGACATTCAATCTTAATACTTAGTACAACATCCTTTTACAGTTATAACAGCTTTTAAACGTGAAGCATAGCTTGACACAAGTGTCTTGCAGCGAGCTACGGGTATCTTCGCCCATTCATCATGGGCAAAAGCCTCCAGTTCAGTCACATTCTTAGGCTTGCGCACTGCAACTGCTTTCTTTAAGTCCCACCAGAGGTTCTCAATCGGATTTAAGTCTGGTGACTGCGATGGCCATTTCAAAATGTTCCAGCCTTTAATCTGCAACCATGCTCTAGTGGACTTGGAGGTATGCTTGGGATCAGTGTCCTGTTGAAAGGTCCAACGTCTCCCAAGCCTCAGGTTTGTGACGGACTGCATCACATTGTCCTCCAATATCTCCTGGTACTGAAGAGAATTCATGGTACCTTGCACACGCTGAAGCTTCCCAGTACCTGCAGAAGCAAAACAGCCCCAAAGCATGATTGACCCCCCGCCATGCTTCACAGTAGGCAAGGTGTTCTTTTCTTCATAGGCCTTGTTCTTCCTCCTCCAAACATAGCGTTGATCCATGGGCCCAAACAGTTCTAATTTTGTTTCATCAGTCCACAGAACACTATCCCAAAACTTCTGTGGTTTGTCCACATGACTTTTGGCATACTGCAGTCGACTCTTCTTATTCTTTGGAGACAGCAAGGGGGTGCGCCTGGGAGTTCTGGCATGGAGGCCTTCATTACGCAGGGTGCGCCGTATTGTCTGAGCAGAAACTTCAGTACCTACATCTGACAAATCTTTTCTCAGTTCCTCAGCAGTCACACGGGGACTTTTCTCCACTCTACGCTTCAGGTAGCGCACAGCAGTCGAAGTCAGCATCTTCTTTCTGCCACGACCAGGTAGCGTTTCAACAGTGCCCTTTGCCTTGAATTTGCGAATGATGCTTCCTATGGTGTCTCTTGGTATGTTTAACATCTTTGCAATCTTCTTATAGCCATTGCCCTTCCTGTGAAGAGTAATCATCTCTTCTCTTGTCTTCCTGGACCATTCTCTTGACTTCACCATGTTTGTAACCACACCAGTAAATGTCTAGAAGGAGCTGAGTATCACAGTCATTTTAAAGCTGCCTAATTGGTGCTTATTAGGCTTTATTGCTGCTCCCTGACATCCACAGGTGCTTTCAATACCTGATTGAAAACACTTCAATGGACCTCTGTTCTTCAGAGTGGTAGTCTTTAAGGGGTTGAATAATTGTGTCAATGAAGAATTCACAAAAGAAACATTTACTACTGTATTACAAAACCAATTGATGTCATTTTAGTTGCATATGCTTCTTTAAGAAGTCCTTGTAGGATTTCATTCTGAATTCAATTACAAATGTACTCTAAATTCTCTAAAACCATTTACAGCATTGGGGGGTTGAATAATTTTGAACAAAACTGTAGGTGCTAAGGCAGCAGTTTAAATTTTTTTTTATTTCATTTTATTTAAACATTTTCAATTAATATAAACAATTTTAGTTAACAATGATAACACTCTTACATTTCAAAAAAAGAAAGAAAGAAAAACAGCATTCACACAGCATTGAACATTACCATCTCCTCCGTTCATTGACTTTTTAGCCTCTTAGGGTCCTGATTGGTCTGGTTTTATGACGTATATTTCGCAACGGAGCTTGCTTACCGAACATTTAAAACAATGCTGTGTGCTGGACAAAACATGATCATTTTATGCGTGTACATATGCTTTATTTTTTACTAGGAAAGAACTCACGAAGAGCTCATAAACTGTTCAAAACATTCAAAACAGCACCAGGATTTCCTCCGTTGTATGCAGAAACAAATATTGATGAGGCACTTTACCTCCTCATTGCTCCACGTTTGCCTTCTACTCATTTTGGATATACAGATTTTCCCACGTCGTCAAATCAGCTGACTTGTAGCGTCGCATCTTGTGACATCACGTCCTCTTTTTGGTTCGTTTACATGTCTTTGGTCCGTGTTGCGTTCATATATCAATCGAACCGCACCAGAGTTTGTTTGGAAGCGGACCGAGACCCATCTTTTTAGCGGTCTCAGTCCGCTTGTTTGGTCCGCATCATGGTTCGGATGGCAGCGTTCACATATGTTCAAACGAATCGCACTAACTGAGCAATCGCACCTGGGTTCGTTTTAATCGAACCAAACATTACAAGTGTGAACGCACCCTTAGATTTTTTTTAAGGACAGTATGGGTGTTTTGTTGAAAGCAGTGGAGGATCCTGGTATGGGCAACTTCAAACTCCACACAATGTTCTCAGATGTGCTCTTTTGCACACTCTTTTGCAGCACTTTCAAGCGATATTGCACCACTTCTTGAAAATTAACTTTTTCTGCGTATCTCCTTCACTGCATTTCCCTCTGATTTCTGTTGCACATAAGGAATATTTCCTCACCTGCTAGAAGACAGATGTGGAAAAAAAAGGATGAATGTTAATATTAATAGCACCATATAACAAAGGTCAAGTTAATCAAGTAAATGAAATTGCAAATTAAAGTGACATTAAATGATTCAATTATGTCATGTCTGGTTTGTGTTTGTTTGTTATTCTCCGTTTAGTTTTCCAGTTCATGCTCATCTGTTGCCATAGTGTTTGTTTTGATCTCATATGTCTCACCTGTTTCTAGTTAATGACCTTGTTTAGTCCCAGTGTTTTTATAGCCCTTTTTGTTTTGGTCAGTCTTTACCCTATTCAGAAGGGAATAGTTTTCAATATTCCACTCTATGCCAGCGCCGCTCCACTCAAACGTTCACAGCCCAAGCGAATGCTCCACTCATTTATCGCTCACACTCACCGGTAAAACGACGTTCGCTCAAATTCCGCTCCGACGGGAAATTTCCAGAAGCATAGATACATCTTAAAAAGGGAGACATGCAGTGGGTCAGACATGATTTTGCCAGCTTCATCAAGTTTTGTTCTATAGAAAGCCATTCTTTAAAGTGAATTTCGTTTTGTATAAATCGCATCTTAATTTTAATAAATGTTTCATCAACCAATTGTCTGGATTTAATAGGTCTACGTGAGCAGAAAACCATAAAACGTTGTGTGCAGATTGAAGTGCATAACAAACGAACGGTCTTTGAGGCCGAAACGATGTCTTTCCATTTTAATTAATTTCTTGAATGCATGTCTCAATTATAGTAGGCCTATAGATAGTTGTGATATTTGTGGCTTTAAAGCAATAAGCTTTGTTATAAAGTGGTTGGCTATAAATAAACATGACATGACTTGACTGGAGAGTGCTGAATAGAGCTGGTGCAAACATATCCACCTCGCTATGATCAGATCAGGTGCGTTTTTCAAAGTTCTTTTTACCCCAAAACAAAGTACGAACAACAACTTGTATGGGCCATTTAACTTGTTAAATGAATCACCAAAGATAATTTTTTTCCATCACAATCAACAGACAAAATAAAAACAGCAAAAACCCTTCCAGAATCACATTTTATTCAATTGCGTATGATTTCATTGCCCTTAAAATAAAACACTGACAGGCTTTTTATTGTAACTGACAAACAGGCTGTTCATAAAGTACATCATGTTTCCCTCAATAAAGCTACTGTGTCTGCAAGGGTCGTACATTTATTATGAGCAGTAAATCATTATAATGAAGAGGGAAGAAGAGTGAAATAAGGAGATTGTAGAATGCAGTCAGGCAAACATGGTTCTCTCAGCATATGGATGAATGAAAGTTTTCTGGACCCTCTATAAATCCATGTGCAGTTTTTTCCCCAGGGCAAAGACTTAGAAATGAGAATGCTGACCAAAGGAATAAAGCAACTCTATAAAGTATAGCTGAGAAACTTCTTTCTGTCCCTTAGTGTCACTTTTATTGTCTGAGGGCAGGGAAGCGTTGACATTCTGGTTATTGATAAGCCACTGAATGAAAAAATAAAGGTTATTAATGCCCATCTGTGAAATGGGTAGGTGTCTGTGCAATTGCATGAGATTGTAAGTCCTTTCAAGAGTACTTTATAAACCTGCTTTACCTGGCATGTACATATATCTACATATATCGAAAAATAACAAAACATTTTATATTTAGGCACCAAGCACAGAAGGTGTGTAAGTACCTATTGTATCTGTTTCCATTCTTTTTCCGGGCCAAGCACCAAGCAATCGTTGCCATTCTTCTTATTATTATTCTTCCGTTTCTTTTTCCACTCAAAAAGTCTATGGCATCCCATAGAATTGCTTGCAGGAAAGTTATGAAATTTGGCACACAGTTAGAGGCCAGTCTGAACTGTTCATAGCAAATTTGGAGTCTCTAACGCAATCCCTCTAGCACCACCAGCTGTCCAAAGTTGCACTCATGTTTATGTTATTAACTTTTGAATCCCTTGAATTCCTTGGCTCAAGACAATTCAATTCACCCTATAAGGTCAAAACCCACTTTTTCGAATTCCTCCTGGACCGTTATTGGTGATTTTCATGAAAATTGAACCACATCATCTTCAGACAATGCCGACAAAATGTTATGGAATTCAAGTCGATTTTTCAAACCGTTTTCGAAAAACGCGCAAACAAATTTCACGCAGTGCTTGTAAAAATAGATGCAAGGTTATCTCCGCATGCTTTGTCGTATTCAGACCAAACTTGGAACATTTTATCACAAGCATGACCCGGTTTCGGTGCAGCACCACATACTTGTCTGGAGATACAAAAAATGAATACTTTTGCTTATAGCTTGCTTGTCCAAAAATCATTAAATTCAGGCCTCATTAAATTCAGGATGACATTCTCAGTTGAATGATATCGAATTTTCACATATCAGCCATTTTGGCTGTCAGCCATTTTGAATTTTGTATTTACATTTACATTTAGTCATTTAGCAGACGCTTTTATCCAAAGCGACTTACAAGTGAGGAAAACAAACAAGCGATTCTTCATGAATTGGCAAATAACACAGGAAGTGCTCACAATACAAGTTTCATACATTGCTCAGTACCATAAGCTAGAGTAGGAAGGGAAAAGGGAAGGAAAGGTGTTTTTTTTTTTTTTTTTTTTTTTTTTTTTTTTTTTTTTTATGAGGGGATCAAGTGTTCACGGAAGAGGTGAGTTTTCAGCTGTCTCTTGAATATTGCCAGGGATTCTGCGTTCCTGATGAAAGTAGGGAGATCATTCCACCAGCAGGGAGCAGTGAAGGAGAATGATCTGGAGAGTGATTTTGTGCCTCTCTGTGACGGTACCACAAGCCTACGCTCCTTTAGTGATCGCAGGCTTCTGGTGGGGACGTAGCGTTGTAGCAGTGTGTGGAGGTAGGAAGGTGCAGAGCCTGTGGTGGATCTGTAAGCAAGCATCAGCGCTTTGAACTTGATGCGAGCAGCGAGGGGTAGCCAGTGCAGAGAGATGAAGAGGGGCGTGACGTGGGCGCTCTTAGGCTCGTTGAAGACAAGACGAGCAGCAGCGTTCTGGATCATTTGAAGAGGTTTGATTGCACTTGACGGCAGACCAGCCAGAAGAGCATTGCAGTAGTCAAGCCTTGAAATGACCAGGGCCTGGACCAGCAGTTGTGTTGCGTGCTCAGTCAGGAAGGGACGGATTTTCCTGATGTTGCGTAGTGCAAATCTGCATGACCGCGCCGTCTTTGAGATGTGGTCTCTGAAGGTCAGTTGGTCATCGAAGATAACTCCAAGATTTCTGGCCGACTTAGATGGGGTGATGGTGGTTGTACCAAGCTGTAAGTTGATGTCGTGTTGTAGGGTAGGAGTGGCAGGGAAGACTAAAAGCTCAGTCTTTGCCAGGTTGAGCTGCAGGTGGTGTTCTTCCATCCAGGTGGAGATATCCGCCAGACAGCTTGAGATCCGTGCAGCTACTGTGGAATCATCTGGCTGGAAGGACAGGTAGAGTTGTGTGTCATCAGCATAGCAGTGGTAGGAGAAACCATGTGCCTGTATGATGGGACCCAGTGATGTAGTATAAATGGAGAATAGGAGGGGACCAAGAACTGAACCCTGAGGGACCCCAGTGATCAGTTCATGAGGTTTGGATACCTCCCCTCCCCAGGCAACTCTGAAAGACCTACCTGTGAGATAGGACTCAAACCACTGAAGTGCAGAACCTGAGATAGTATTGTATTGTGTAACTAGTTTCAGTAGATTCCTTGGGTCATGCCGAGAACATAGATACCGAATTTGCCATAGTCAGCTGAACTTCCTGTCCACCATTTTTTTTTTTTTTTTAAACCTACTTTTCCAAATTTGGTTTTCACCAAAATCGAGTCATATCATCTTCAGACCATGTCGACAAAAAGTTACGGATTTCAAGTTGATTTGTCAAACCATTTCCGTGTACCACAGCGTGTGTGCCGAAATGCGTAGGCAAAATAAAATACTGATTTTTGACCCCTTAACGCCACAAGTGTTCCTGGTATTGTCCACAAATCGCTTTGTTTTTATTCCATGCACCTTGTTGATCATGTGAAGTTGCACCTGGTTAACTATACAATGCATTGGCATATTGACACCGTGAGTCATTGTCAACTCACTCTGTCCATACCACATCAGTTTGGTCACAGCACCACCTATTGAGCGAGGGTCTGTCCATATAAACTTCCCTCATCCACTTCACGAAGTGGAACTCACTTCAAAATGGCGGCAGGGATTCCCCCCAGGGGAAGTGCTTAGGGAAGATTGCGATGTCTAAAACTGGAGTGGAACGCAGCCATTAACACTAAACTTTGCAATTGTGATTATCATCTCACTTTGACTATATCATATTCATTTGGTCACAGCGCCACCTATTGATCGAAAGTGATAAAACAGTAAATCTTTATTATTGACTTTATGATTTTTCAGCTATTTTTGATTTAAATGATCTTAATAGGTCTTTAATTGCCCACTGTTGCAGTTGGTCTGATGCTCCCAGCCATGTTGGCATGACTTGTTGTCTCTTCTTTGTGCTTGGCCCCATTAATGCTGCTTACAGCTGTATTTCTTCATGGAATTGTTCACTAAAAAATTCAAATAAAATACCATTTTTTACCAACTTTTACAAATTGTTTAAAAGTGAATAAAGTATTCTGAGTGGTTGCTATGTAGTTGTTCATGGTTTCTAGGGTATTTTTGGTTGTTGTGAAGTTGTTTCCTATCCACTTCATGTTTAACATTTTATAGTTTTTGTTGTTGTTGTTGTTGTTTTTACTTTATAAGTCAATGCATTAATTATGCAATATTACAACATTACTTCTCTAAGAGAGCCAAAAAAAAAAAAGATATATTACAACATTACTTTTCTATTAATGTTGGAAGTTAAGCCATTGGATGTCCATTCATGTCGATATGATATTATGTAATATGTTAATGGTCCTAATGTTCTTCTTCTCTCTCTCTCTCTCTCTCTCTCTCTCTCTCTCTCTCCTCTCTCTCTCTCTCTCTCTCTCTCTTTGTTTTCTAACTCTCTTCCACTATCTTTATCTGTGAATCTAACAGAAATCCAGACAAGGGTCTCCAGTTTCTCATCTCTCGTGGTTTCATTCCGGATACACCTATAGGTGTGGCGCACTTCCTGCTCCAGAGGAAGGGGCTGAGCCGACAGATGATTGGCGAGTTTCTTGGCAACAGCAAGAAGCCGTTTAACAGAGATGTGTTAGAGTGAGTACATGACAATCCTACCATAATCCATTAGCTCGAAAAAAGTTCAATGAGAATCTGCAAAAATATCGTAAAAGAGAGAATATTTACACTTTAAATTTGAAGCATTTGTTTTTTTCTCTGTGTATTTGGAGAGTTGCGACATTTTTTAATGAGATCTCCCTTGGTTGCTGAGCTCCTGCAGTCAAACTGCAGAGCTTTGCACTTGGAAATTATGCCCTCTTGAGACCTCTTAGCAGACTCTCTCTCTCTCTCTCTCTCTCTCTCTCTCTCTCTCTCTCTGTATCTGTGTGTGTGTGTGTGTACGAATATACAGTGCAGTACATATGAGGTTTCTGAAGTGATTCATCTTCTAGCCCTAAAAATGCATCTACACTCAAGAAAATGAACACAGCCGGTTGTTCACTTTATATAATATATTTATATTCAGTTTACTTATAATAATTGAATTTTTTGACTTGAAATGTTTTTTTCTATTAAGGTCCACGTAATTATGTCTCAAATTAACTGTACAAAATCCCAATGTGTTGTCTAAACACAAACCATTTATGTTAAGTAAAAAAATTCTTACATCCAGAGGGTGGCAGTATAGTGCGACCCCAACTGCCATGAAACCCCGAAGATGAAACCCCAAATCTCATTTGTTAGTTCTGAGTAGCTAATTTCTGTTTGTATCCTGTTTACCTTTAATTATCAGTAGCAACTAATAATTTCAGTTTTTAACATATCATGTATGTTTTAAATTTAAAATTTAAATTATTTTAAGTTATATGGTCTGTTATTTGCAAAATATTATTTGTCTTTTTTTTTTTAAACACACTAACATAAATCCATTTTTTTTTTTTTTTTGTAGATCTAGAAAATGTTAACCACTGTACAAAGACAACATTGTTTTTAATTTTAGTAAACATTGTTTGGGTTCCAAAAAGACCCCAAAGACCCTAGAGGGGTTAATAAAATGCTCAGTGAGTGTACAAAATTTTGAGGAATCAGTTTGGACCAAAAGTTAGTACACTGTAAAATCCAATAGTGATTTTAACTCATATTTTTTAGTTAAGTTTTGACGTGGGGCTTTTCTTGATAGACTCTTCCCTCAAATTATGAGTGATGTGACTTTTGTATCTTAATCCAAATAATGATTTTTTATTAAGTTAATAGTAACACAAATAAACAGTTGGTGAATCTTTTAAGTGGGTTGGTACAATTCCTCTAAATTTGTGATAATATTTAGTAATTGACTCCAGATGTGTCACACAGACTTCAACAATCAGCATGCTAAACACAACAATGGTAACAAATTTTATTTAAAGTAATTATCAAGTACACTCTACAGTTCTTTTTTAGTCACTAGAACTCACGTGTAAGTCAACTATACTTGCTAAGCCTTTGTCAGTACAACATACTATTCCTATTTGAATGTTTTGTTGTAAAATGATTAGTTTACTTTGAACTGACTGACTTAAGTTAGTATAACTCAAACATCTCATGTTGAGCAAAAATAAGTGATAATATTTGGCTTGACTCAAAAATATTATTTCTCTCTAAAACAACCACATTAAGTTAGATAACCTTGAAATATTTGTTTTCAACTTACATAATTAATTTTTGTGGAACCTGTTGACAAGAAAAAATTAATTAAAGTCAAGGTTTCATTTTTTTGAGTGTACTCTTATATTAGGCCCTGTGTATACTTTAAGTCTTAAAGGTAAGTCTTTAAAGAGTTGACTTTTAAAGTCTGGAAAGCAGATAAACACAATAAACAAAGAAACATAAACTTAATTTAATCATAGACTACTGCTAATCTATGCTTTCTTTACATATGCATGCCATTGCTGTTTTTGTTAACAATTAAAAATAGTTTTTCTTCAGCTGAAATAAAATAAAATTAAAAATTAGTCTAAATCTTATAAAATTTTGAAATGTTGAAATGTTGCCTTGGCAAATAACTTAAATAAAAAGTTTAAGTTGAAGTACTAAAATGACTAAGTAGAAGCTAAATAAAAATATTATAGAAAAAAACTATAATAAAAATGAAGACTGAAAATGCACACATAAAGGGTTATTTAAATGATAAAGAATAAATACTATTTTAGTATATAAACAACACTAAATGACAAACCATTAAAAGAATTATAATGAAAAATACTAGACCATAATTGTTCACTGAATACAAGAAGTCTGGGAGAAAAGGAGACCAAAATCATTGGTCAAAAGCAAGGTCTTCACGTTGATAGATTTTTTTTTGTAGCATTTGGGAGCTTTATTATTTTCCTGTACAACCCAGGAAAGGTCTTTTTCAAATGCTTTCCAGAAAGCTTTGCAATGCTTTGGTAATCCATCAGTCCTGGAGCTAATTTTTTTTTTCTGCTCTGTCCAACATCTCCACAATTTTTTTTTTTTGCAAAGGTCAAGGTGTAGGCTTAGTATTAAAATGTCAGTAGAAGAAAATAGTTTTTTAAAGTTCTTTGTGCAGTGTTGATGAGAGAAAAAATAAAAGACTTACACTACATTACTTATTAGTTTGTATTTATATATAGGCTATATAAATGAGTATTAGCACACATGCATTTGGTATACCTCACTGGTTTCATAGTTGAAAAGTGCATACTCCAACAAAAACCTACACTATTTACATATTTTTAATGAATTTCCTTACCCCTAAATGCAAACCCCCATTTTGGCTTGCTCCTTTAAATCATTTTACACATAATCAACATATTTATAAAGCTGATACTTGAGAGTTCACAGTTTAAGACTGAGAATTAGCGACTGTTATTAATATGGAAATATAGAAGTTCAATAAAAACAAAAATAAAAATATTAAGAATATAATTTTAAATGCATAAAAATATTATATAAATGTGGTATAACAACTTATAACCACAATTATATAAACACAATTTATAACCTGACGATTATATCTCTAAAACTATGCATTTTATTAATCATTTTCTGACACCATGTCTGTTACGGGTGCGTGTCCAAGGATGAAGCGTATGGCGAAGGAAATCTTAGCATAGAACTTTAATATAAGCAACAGGAGAACAACAGAGAGATATAAACTGCCTAACACCAAAACTGAACATCAACGCAGGACAAGGGACTGAAAGAAACACGGGGCTTAAATACAACAAACACAAGGAGATGACGAGACTAATGAATCACACACACCTGACATGAATGAACGAAACCTAGGAGTGGAGGAACGTGTGATGAAATAAAAACAGAGTCCAAAACACAGAGACATGTAAGAATGTCATGTGTGTTTTAGATAAGGCTAAAAAAATGCTAATAAAATTATTTATGGCCTCAGAAATCCCATGCACTCTAAAGTCTGAAAATAGATGCAGAGCTACAATTAGCAACAAGCTTCATAACATAATTTAAAAGATTAACATTACGCTTTTACTCAAAACTCACTTTAAACCACCAATGAGTGTTTGTAATATGGATGTTGGTCATTTAATGTTGTTGAAATCTGTTATATTTAGCATTTTATATGGTGTTAAGTGCTACACCTGCTCAGCATGTATATGGTAAACAATCCTTATTCATATGAATATACCCCAAAAATCACACACTATCATAATTGTGTGTTAATTTATTATTATCGTTTGTGATGTGTATAAACGTTTCTTTGGCTTTGATTTTCACTAAGCTCAGAATGAGGAAGTGTACAGGACAGCGTCATCCAGAATGGCAGGATTTATGGTCATGTTGACTCAGATCGCATAATTGACCGATCGCAAAGATCCGCCCCCTTTAGTTACTGTTGCTATGTCCAACAAGCCACGTGCTCTCATGCCACACATCATGTTCTCATGCAGTGAAATATATATCGCAGAGCAAAGATAACACTGACCGTGCGTCGACGGACAAGATAGAGCAGGTTACTTTTGATATTAAATAGTTTCATAATTAAAATATTGTCATTTTTTAAAGAAGTTAATAAATACAATAAATACCGTATAGTGGCTCTTTAATGTGCCGTGACTGATCGCTGTAGCTCCTTCAATTTGTGAACAACCATCTCTTCACACTAGTTAATTCATAGTATCAAATAAACATGAATGGACATTAGAAGGAATGTTTCAAGTGTGGAAAGATATGAGTACACATATTTTTCAAATTCAAGTTCACCAATGTTAATCTACTATATTCCCCTGACTGATTTGTCAGACAAAATGGTGTGTTCGGGGTTTTGATTGGTCAGATCGCCTGTCAATCAAACTGCCGGTCAACTCAGTGAGAAATGAGATGGTATTCTGTATGACAAAATACGTTTGCAAACATGAAGGGTTATACATTCCAACTCAATCTACATTTAGACAAACTGTAAGTACCCCAGGACATATACGTAAAACAGGCTGTTAGAAAAATACAGCGGCGTTAGAAAACAGCAAAGAAAAAGCCAGATCAAAGTGAGAACTTATTTTAAATGACCTCTTGTAGACTAGTGTTTCATCTGGACAGTTTTTGCTCCATGTCTAATTGCCGTTATATATTTCTTTAACCTATGTTTTTGCAGTGACATTAGTTTCAGGCTGCTTTCCTTATGTATATTTCTTACAAATTCCATTAGGTCTCCCTAATTCTCTGGCAGTCTTTCTCTTTGTTTCATCTAAAAATGCATTCATCACTTTTGGTTGGCTGCTATAGGTAAAATCTTACAAAAGTGCAGACTAATTATAACTTTTGTGCACATCAAACACTTTTTTGGAGTTTATAAAGTCTAAAATCAAAGTTATGCTGAAATTCAAAATTCTCACTCACCAGAGAGCTTAACATATACAAGGAAAATTGGTAATTAGGGAGTATTAACAACAATACTACCAAGAAAACTAATGAAACATGCACTCTCCTTGGCTGGATGGCATTGTTAATGGTGCTTGCCAAAGGCAAAGCATCATTATTGTTAACTTTTGGACAAAACTTCGGCGCGTAACTCGTTCCGTGCCATTTGTCCTAGACCCATGAATGAGGTGTCAAATTGACCGGCTCATTGAGGAGAGGTGTGCTATGACTTTTTTAAGCAATCAGACCTGCGATGTTCACACAGCAGACGAAAAAGCGGCCAAAAAGGTCCCATTGACTTACATTGAAAAATTCAAATTCACGATCATTCCGTCAGTCCAACTGTCACTTTTCCACTCACACACAGGGCCTGAGGAACCCTTTCTCTCTCACTGTCTCTCGCTCATTTGACATCTGATCAAGTAGCCAATCAGTAATGACCTAAAATCTTCATCATAGCCTCACCCTAGCAACCACTGAGAGCACCCTAGCAACCACCTCAAAGACGGATGGATATAAATGAATCAGAACATCATAGAGACATGCGAGTATTTGATTTGGAGACACATAAAGTCTATTAGTTTAAGCCTGTTGACTGTCTAGCCATCCCCTAGCAACCATTTAGAGCACCCTAGCAACCCAAACCCAAAGAGGAATATCTTCAAACCTGAACATCATAGGATTGGTTTATATCATTCATACTGGCAAGCAGCCTTTGGAGGATCATCACTGGCAGCTGCCAAGCCACTCCCTAGCAACCAAACAAAGTACCCCAGCAACTGTTTAGCAAAACCTATATCTCTGCATCAGAACATCGTACAGACATGGTCGTTGGGTCTTTTGACTGCTAGCAAACAGGGCTTCCAACATGCTACACATGCTAGCAGTGAATAGCTAAATGCTAATACTGATTAGCTAACTGTCTGTGACAACTACCAACCACCTAGTAACACTATAGCAACCACCCAGGTTACCATAGCAACCACCTAGCAACCATCCAGAACACCCTAGCAACCACCTAGCATCATCTTAGCAACCACCCCAAGTATCTTAGCAACTGCCTAGCAACACCCTAGCAACTACCCAGGTTACCATAGCAACTGCCTAGCAACCAACCAGAAAAACCCTAGCAACCACCTAGCAACATCTTAGCAACCACCCCAAGTACCGTAGCAACTGCCTAGCAACACCCTAGCAACCACCCAGGTGACCATAGCAACCACCTAGTAACACCTCAGCAACCACCCCAAGTACCTTAGAAACTGCCTATCAACCGCCTAGCAACTACTCAGAACACCTTAGAAACTGCCTAGAAACACCCTAGCAACCGAGTGCCGAATTTTGCCATTGCAAGCACCATTCACATTATCTTCAGAAAAAGTACATTCTAGTTATCTAAGTTAGACATTAAAAAAGCAATAGTTCAGCTCATTTTAATTACAGACCTGCTAAATATAAGATAAAACACAAAACAAAAACAAAAAAAAAACACAAAAAATAAAGACTTCTGCTGTTGCCAAAAACAGAACATGATCAAAATTTCATGCTGATGTAATAAATTGATTTTTTTTATTTTCATTTCCCTCAAGTTTTCATGTGTACATGTGACTTTTGGGGCCTCAGTCCAGTGCAAGTTTATTGAGAGTTCTGCACGGAAGCTGCTGCGGTGAAGACAGGTATTTTAAAACAAATGCTATAGCTATTAAAATCGCTCCAGAACACATTTAAAAGGGAAAGAAAGAAAAAACACCTAATGCTTTCAGAGAAGCATGAAATAAACTATCAATCTGGATTCTTTCTTGGGATCTCCTGACTGACCTGTCCTTTAACCCCTACCGTTTTCCAGCAGACAAGCTTTGTTCTTCAGTGGCTCGTTCTTTATTTGGACAGGCAGAGCAATTATTCGCAATATCCCCACATTAAAACAGAGCAATCACTCCATGCTTGTATGAACCTATCTCTAGTGGGAGAGAAACAATATTGAGGGCAAATGCTATGCTCCTTGACAAGGTCATCCAAAGCAAGGCTTGAAATTCCCTTTATTACTACAGTAAGTCCTTCACTCAGCAAGTCATTCAAGTGCCTATATGAAAAGCCAAGAGAGTTGTGCACGAAAAAAAAAATGGTATGGTTAGATTTAGGGATGGGCTAAAGTGTGAGGCAAGAGTCAACAGTGCATTTACAGAAATGAATTATTATAGATGTAACTATATACAGGAATTATATACAGGTAGTATTGTTTAAAATGTAAGTACAATGTAAAAACATGTATGTACACCAAGGGTCCAAAGTCTGACTTGCGAGCTAAGTACTGCCATACCATTTATTATATGTCCCTAAAAGACAGTCCAGCGCAAGCTCTGAACAAACTAGTTTACTCGCTGACTGGTCTCGATCACATGACTATTAAACAGTGAAGTAAGATCCAGTGAGAGGCGTTTGAGTTAGGCGCAGAGATCTCCGTTACAAACCACAAATGTCTCTGTGATTTAAAATAAGTTTGAAGTCAGATAAAACAGCGCTGACATTCTCAACACTGGAAAACAGGAGAATACTGTACTTTTCAATCCACAAATCACCAACATTTACTATGGATTTACTGTAGTAACACTAACTGTAATGGTGGTATTGTAGCAGAAATGTGGGATAATCATATTGAGTTATATTAGATTATAATGTAGAAATGTATTGAAGGAGTAATGAAATATAGGCCATATGTAAAATGCAGGAAAAGGATCTGGTACCCAGGTGTGTCCACAAAATCGAATCTGGCCCCCTTTTAAAAAAAAGTTGGACACCTTGATGTACACAATAAGTGCATTATTATCAAATGATTCATTTAAATGTTAGTACATAATAGTTAAAGACACTTAAAGGGTTAGTTCAACCAAATATTTTGTCATTTTTTACTCATGTCGTTCCACATGTGTAAGACCTTCGATCATCTTCGGAACACAAATTAAGATATTTTTGATAAAATCCGATGCTTCAGTGAGGCCTTAATCACCAGCAAGAATGCTCCCTTTTTCAATGCCCAGAAAGCTACTAAAAATGTATTTAAAACAGTACAGTGGTTCAACCTTAATATTATAAAGCGACAAGAATACTTTTTGTGCGTCAAAAAAAACAACTACATAACGACTTTAATCAACAATATCTAGTGATGGACGATTTCAATACACTGCTTCATAAAGCTTTATGAATCTTTTGTTTCCAATCAATGGTTCAGAGTGCCAAAATCATGTGATTTCAGTAAACGAGACTTCGTTACGTCATTGTTTTGAACCTTTAATTGCTCACGTGACTTCAGCAGTTTGATACGCAAACCGAACCGCTGATTCAAAACAAAAGATTCATAAAGATTCATCACTAGATTTTGTTGAATGAAGTAGCTATTTTGTTATTTTTCATGCACAAAAAGTATTCTTGTCGCTTTATAATATTATGGTTGAACCACTGTAGTCACATGAACCGTTTTAAATATTTTTTAGTAGCTTGCTGGGCATTGAAAAAGGGAATGTTCTTGCTGGTAATAGAGGCCTCACTGAGCCATCGAATTTTATCAAAAATATCTTAATTTGTGTTCCAAAGACGAAGGTCTTATGAGTGTGGAACGACATGAGGGTGAGTAATAAATTAATTTTCATTTTTGGGTGAACTCACCTTTAAGATAAAGTGAGACCTGCAGGATTTTTACAGTGCTATTGTATTTAGTCCTGTTCTACATGTATGTTATGTGCTATGTACTTATTATAATAACTAGGAGGTACAGTATTAACCCTAAACCTAACCTTAACCGATTGTCCAAGTATTCTTGTGTAAGTATGCTGTAATTACACTGTAATTGCATATTTTGTAAAAATGTGTATGGTGAATGTAAAAAAAGGTGTATGTTGATCAGGGCCTACCAAGCTACAAAAATGACAAAAAATACCAAGTATCATGAAAGTAGTCTATAGAACTAATGTGCCCTTTACCAAGTCTTCCAAAGCCATACAAACAACTTTGCACGAGCTGCAGACTGGAATGTAAGTGACAGAGTGGAAGCTGGGACATTCTGTTTCTGTAAATTTCAATATGAAAGCGACATGAAAGCAATTACAATTTTCACTTCAAAGTTTTCCTTTCTCACTTTGTTTAGATATTGGAGATTAGGGAAATACTCAAGTAAAAAGACAGAGACAAGAAAAAAAGTCAGAGCTAATTGGCAATTGAGAGAAGGAAAAGAGTAAGAAACTTTTCTCTGCTGATTATGAGTTTCCCTTAGCAGAAGTGGGACTTCCTGCCGCAACAGCTCCCTAAGTCCCCCTTTCTTGCTTTTTCTGGACTTTGGAAAAATTGTTTTGACAATGACTGCAAGGCCTGCATGGAAGGATTTCCCTCTCATTTATTTACAGACCCACTAACTTATTGATCTTAGTCTTATTTGGAAAGGTGAACTGTAATTAAGTACAGTTCAAATAGAAGGATACAGACATATTTAAACATAAATATTGGTAAGGATAATAGAATATGTGTGCTTTTCAAGTAGATTATAAGTCATTTTATGTATTTCATTGAAAGATAGTTCCCAGAAATACACCTTAAGCAGTTGACAGATTTCACATAACCTGTCCAAAAAGAAGCTCTAGCAAGAGCAGAAAGACAATTTATGATTGCTGCTTGTCAGGTTATTCAAAATGACCCCATTGAGATGTCTTTTGTCAAAGATGTCACCATGTCAAACTGTACGATATACATTTAATACTTTAGACATGGTTGACAGAGTTGACTGGGAGATCAATTGCATCTCCATTTTGGCATCGTCATTGGCACTTGAAACCGAAATGATACACAAGGAAGCCCTTGAAGGCTGTTGTGCCTTAAAGTGCCCATATTATGGCATTTGAAAGGTTCCTTTGTTTGTTTGTTTGGTTTGGGAGTCCCCAACAGCAGGTTTACATGCGTGCAAGGTCAAAAAAACACTTTCATTATCTTACAATACGCATTTATTTTTACCTTATTTATTCAACGATTACCAAAGGATTCGCTCAACGATTAATTTTTCCAAACCCAGATTGCCCAGTCAGTTATATACTAGATATTGTACACAGTGCTTACGTCACTTACATTGTATTATAATAATGATGATGCTCCAACGCAGAAACATATTGATAAAGCTCTGCAGTTGTACACCAACGTATTGCTCTATTCTTTATCATAATTCCAAGTAACAACGACAAACATTTCTAGAGAATTGTAAGGAACACATATTGCTGTTAACTGGTTTGCCAGAGACCTACAAGCTGTGTGGAGTGTACACAACTAAATACGTATTTTGCATACTACAGAAAACATAACAGCAACTAACAGCAACCCATCCTTCAATAACAACAGGCTTGCGAATCCCTCGTTGAACATATGTAGGTTGAAGGTAAGAAGCAGTCATCAGTACAATGATGGGAACACAGCACAAGGTTTAGGCTGTGGTAATGTTTTAAAGATGAACTTTCAAGTTCAAGTTTTCCCTGGTGTTTGTGCATACAATAAGTGGGCGGGCAATATGCTAATGTTTCGTCTTGACGTCACAACGAAGGAGCTTGGAAGGAGCTTCGTTTAACAAATGACTTGTATAATTGACTCAAAGTCGACTCTTACTTTCGAGAGACAATAGCTTTATGGACAATAACTACATATAACTTTATTGCAGGATGTTTTCATTCACTTAGAGCTAAGTTACACACCACATGAAAGGTAATTTTCAAAAATCCATAATAGGGAAGTAATTTAAGATGTAATTTGTGGATGGTTAATACTGATACTAATATCATAATGTAAAGAAAATTACAAGAAATGTATGCTGCATACAAAAGTTTCTAAAGTACCTCTAAGCTTCAGGAACTAGTCCCATTGGCCAGGGCCATAATGCATTCTTAGTAACATGCTGTGATGTAAAATTCAACAGAATATCTTGCCGGAGATGTGCTGTGGTAGGACCACATTATAGTAATGCAGTACAGGGAAACTTGGACAAGCCTAATGAGGTGAAACATTCCCATATCACCATAAGGTTTAGTGTGCTGGAAAGGAATGTCTCTTGCTGCTTAAGTCCGCTTCCCCTTTAGATGGTGTGGCACAGGGGTAAAACTCAGGAGCGAGTCTGTTTGAAGCTAGACATCATCTGCAGTATTCCCTTAGTACCCTCGAAAAAGGCATTTAACCCAAGGTTGCTCCAATTCTATTGTCTCTTTAATAAGTGCATGCTGTAGGCATGGCTCCAGAGTCTTTTGTAATCGGCCATAGGGAGCTCAGAAATTGTTCTAACCAGCTCTTTGCAGATGTTTACCACCTCTTCAGTCTCTCTGATCCGTTAGTTCTGCTAAATTTGTTGCAGTTGTACCAAAGCAGCGCAGCACCTGTAAGGACCATAAAACACTTAATTCTCACTTAATACAACCTTTAAGAGGTTGTTCTTAATCAATTACACAAGTGTGTCACAAAATTAATCTTGGACTACCCCCAACAGTACAGTGTTTCCCTTATCAGACATTTCCATTTCAGGTATTGAAGTTTGTCCCCATTTGGGTCCCCTGTAAACCAGGCATTGATCTATAAGGCAATGATCTATTAGGTATTTGCACAGATGTGGATGGCATCAACATTCAAGCTTGACAGTTCCTACTTCCAGCTGGAGAGAATTATGCTTCAGATTTGAGAATTTATTCTTTTGAACAAGCTCATAGGTCTCCTAAATCATGGACTACCTCACTAACAGGTTGCAGTTCACTGGGTTTCCTGAGGAACCTGGATTTGTTCAAACATTAACCTGTACATGTCAAATGCTACTTCATGGTAGCAGTTCAATAGTTATCCAGAAACACAGTCGACTAGTAGGCATGTCCATTTTAGTGGTCTTTGTTGTGTTGACAAAGAATAAAACAGTGATGAGGATGTTTGCGCGGCTGGAGATGATGCAGAAAAGACACAAATCCATCTTGCCATAAATGGTGAAAAAAGAGTGATGTTCTAGATCCTGACAGTTTATAACGATCTCTGGGCATCACTTGATTGGCGATGTTTGCGTTAATTTTGTGTGAGAAATCTCCACATGAAAGCAGACCATCTTAGATGTCTTTAGCTCCAGGTTCATGTTATTTTCACTTTCAGGGACCCTGTTTTGAGTCCTGGCTAAGCTGTAAGGTGTCTTTAATGTGCATCCATGGTGTTTCTTTGCTTTTGGCCTAAGACTCTGCTATAGGCTCCATTATCCCCACTTCACTACAGAGGACAGCAGTTTGGAAAATGTATGGATATCTGATATGAAATCTGATACATTTTTTTCTTCTGCAATGCGATATCAGAGTACATTTTGACCATTCTGAAAAAAAAAAAAAAAATTAGATTAGCATTCTATTTCTGCAATGTCCAAACAGATGGGAGATGAAATTAGTATTAATTCAGTGTAGTCTTTACTATGCAAAGCATAATTGTGAACAGGCTTTTAGAGAAGATTTTCCGTTAGCAATTTTCATTATTTTTTTCCTACTCTTGGGTCTGCTTGAGTAATAACACCAGCTCAAGTGAGACCAGCACTTGAACAAACCAATGAAGGAGACTGCCTATATCACTAGACTGAATGGGAACAATACATTTTTCCTAACAGATTTTTCACTTTTTTATCAAACTGAGTCTCATGGGCAGATTTCGCTGTAGTTGAGAACTACTTTTCAGTGAATTCTTTTTATGAAATAAAGTAGTGGATGGGAAGATTTTCTGATTATTTTATGATCTGAGTCCAATCAGTGGAAAGAAAACTGGTCAGATGGGATGAACATCACTTAAGCCTTTCTCTCCTGTTCTAAGTTTTTTCATCTCTCTGAGGAGAAGTATAAGGAACACATGGCCTTTGAGTGGAAAACAATTTAAAAGCTTTTACATTCTCAATATATATAAAATGTTCCTTTTTGCTTCCCTTTTTTGAGTTTTCGTGTTAAACAGCATGTTTATGCTGTCTGATGTTTGAATTGTTATTTGCTCTTCATGAGATAATTTTTAATTTTGATTCTCTGGAGTTGTTTTCACAAAATATTGAATTGATAATAGCATAACTGTGATCCAAACTCATGGTTTGTATTTAATTTGGATTTGCCCCAGTGTGTTTAGTAAATTGCTCTGTGAGGGTTTGATACAGAGATATCCCATTAAGCTACATTGTGAGGGAGAGAGCTTTGGCTTTTTACATGTTATATGGTTGTCGCTTTATGAGTATTATTTATCATAGAGTGCATACTTAACTTGTATGCCATACAATGATGAAGTTGAGGAAGAGATGAATGGGAAAGCAGTGGTCAAGAAAGGTATGTCAATACGTATGACCTCTTCATATGTGTTTATGGGATATATGTAAATAAATATGCATTATAAATAAATGCACTTCTATATACACAATTTAAGGTTCAGTATGTTTTTTTAAAGAATACTTTTGTTCAGGAGCGACACATTTATTTAATCAAAATTCCCAGTAAAGATGAATTGACAGTAAAATTTCAAAAAAGCACATTTTAAATAAAAGCTGTTCTACCAAAAGTGAACGTTTACATGTTATTTATTGCATGAAGTATAAACAGATGGTAGTGAGGAACAATGTTTCATGTTTAGTTGGACGGAAAAGGGTTAGGGTTAGGGTTAGGGTTAGGGAGCATACCCCCAATGGATGGACAGGGCAAACCTGGTGATGCTGGGGAGGAGAGAGGGGAACGTAAGCGTCATCAACTGTGAAAGTGAAACAGAGAATTTAGTGCTCATTTATACTAGGTGTCAAGCAATGATTGGACAAACTTATTATTATGAATGATGACAAGACAAGTCTCCCTGGTAGAACTTGTGCTGGAGCTTTCATTTCTTTACATAATATTTATTTACATAAAAAAATGGATTTTCACAAAAATATTGCATCACAACTGTTTTCAATGTTAATAATAAAAAGAAATTTTTCTTGAGCAACAAATTAGCATATACAATTTTTTCTTAAGGACTTGTGATACTACAGAAATGGTTGCTGAAAATTTACTCAACCATTCACACATTTGTTTACATCTGTTCGGTGCTGAGGGAACTGACTAGCAGTGACTTACTGTGGGTCTGAACCTTAGGGTATACTGTATTGAGGGTAAAATTGTTTTTTCTTCGCAAAATAGGGTGGACTTAAGTTGAAAAACTGACTTTATGTACATTTGTACATGCTTTTCAGCAACATTACCAAAAGAGAGAGAGGAACTGATTGTCTCATTGTTCTTGTATATTTATTTCCCTGCAGAAATGTCTTACTTCTCTCTCTCTCTCTCTCTCTCTCTCTCTCTCTCTCCCTGTGCACCTGCTCTGTGTACTGTACAGATTGACAGCCGTTTCTCTTTCTGAAACCTCCAGCTGGCAGCTCAGCATAATATACATGCAAACATGGTTTGAAGTAAAAATAAGTCCTGTTTATTTATCACTTTCATACAGACCACTTAAATTTTATGGAATAAACATTTCTGTGGTTCCGAATTAGTCAATGTAGAGTGAGGCTTCAATTGTACTTCTGAGGCTAGTAACTGACACAGTTTGCCATTAAATGTAAATTTGAATCCCCCCAAAAATAAACATCCTGTCATTTAATGTCACTGGAAACCTGTATGAAACAGAATACCAGTAAAAAGTTATTTTTGTGTTCCATATCAGAAAGAAAGTGATTATTAATCTCATGTTTTTAGAAAGCTACACTTTCAGCATGATCTCATGATCGTATTTAGACACAAAAAACGTTTTCTCTTATGCAGCAACTGACAATACAACCATACACCAAAGCACAACATAAATTCACAAATCAAATCAATTTTATTTGTTCGGTGTTCATCCAAATCTTCAGAATCCATATGTTTGCAAGGCACTGATCCAAATGCAGCTGTTTATCCGGTGATGTTTATTTTCATTCTTAGCAGCGACTGTGGAAAGTTGAAAGTTTGAAAGTTGCGCCCTCAAGAAGCATTACGACATTGTTTACGGCACTGATATGGACCACTCATTGGCTCTCAACTGTTTCGTCACAAATTGCAACATGCCATGTTTGAGTATATTAGCTGCGTTTTTATGCCCTTTACTCTCTAACTTTTCGCTAACTTCTCGAATGTGCATTATTGCTTACATTGAGGGAGTGCCCGCTACTGGTAGTAGCCCTCACTGCAGAGCATGAGATCCAGAGGGCGGAGACGAGTAGGTTTAGGTATATGTAAAGCGGAATGAGTTGGATCCAGTTCTAAGGGGGAGGAGATGGGTAGGTTTAGGAATATATAAAGTGGGAGGAGTTGGATCCGGATGCAAACTCGCCCCTGGATCTCGTGTTCTGCAGTGAGGACCATGATGAACAGGAACGAAGTAGTTAACTTAGTTATGTATTTAAAATACGAAATTTGAGTAACTATTTCATTACAGTTACATTTTAAATGGGTGGTAATCAGATTACAGTAACATCTGAAAAGTATTTTAGATTACCAAATTGATTACTTTGAATTTTAATGTCATTTAAACAGCAATTGGTGATTCTCTGAATCTGACAGTCTGAAAAAGTGGAGTTAAGTTTCATCAACATTTTAATACTTTTAAAAGGGATCATACAAAATTTTGTTATTTTTTATTTAGTACTGTTCTGAACAAGACAAAATGACTGAATTTATAAAAAATTTGCCTAACAGTCAATTTAACTGTCCTGTCATGACCTGATGATCCACGACTGTTTTCATGTTTTGTGATACTTGTTTGTGAGTCATTTTATAATTCACTTGTCACTGCAACTTTTTCTCACAATTTGTTTTTGCCCCGCACAATTGTGAGTTTGCATTTCACAAATCTGACTTCATTTCTCGTGAGATTTAAACTCACAATTGCAAGTTATAAAGTCAGAATTGGGAGATATAAACTTGAAATACTGACTTTTTTTCTTGCAATTGTGAATTTAGTATGCGAGTTTATATCTCATATTTTTGACTTTTCTCAATATTGTGAGTTTATATCTCATAATTCTGACTTTTCTCAATATTGCGAGTTTATATCTCATAATTCTGCCTTTATAACTCACAATTGCAACTTTATATCACGCAATTCCGAGGGAAGAAGTCAGAATTGTGAGATAACTTGCAATTACCTTTTTTTTTTGTTCCACACTTCATAGTACTCTTGTCATAATCGTGTCCGTTGTCTGTATATATCGTGTCCGTGTTCATCTGTTTATTCTGTTCCCGTCCTGTCTGTGTCACATGTGTCTTGTTTTCAGTTCAGCCCCCGTCATCTGTCACATGTGCTTTTGTTATTGTCCTGTCAGTTGGATCATGTGCTCTTTGTTTTCATTCGTCTTTATTAGTTCATCGTCACCACCTGTGTCTCGTCAATCAGTTTTTGTCATCACCTGTTTCCCATCAATTATCCTCTTGTTCTCTCTGTATAAATTCCCTCTGTGTCAGTCCTGTCCTTGTTCTTCGTTAACGTACCATGCGTGTGTTTCCCGTGTCTTCTGTAATCCTGTTATTCATTAAAATAATCTAATTATTAGAAACCTTTCGTGCTTGTTCCTGTTCTACCACGGTGTTACAACGCTAAAGTATTTAGATTAAGTTACTAAACTTGGGTAATGTAACGAAATACGTTACAAATTACTTTTTAAAGCATTTTGTGGTAAAGTATTTTGTCATCTGTAGTGAAATATATTTTAAAAGTAACCTACCCAGCCCTGATGATGAACTTGTGCATAAGGTTTAAATGGAACGCTCTAAGCCCCTGTTGACTTGGAATTTACTATAGAGCTGATTTATTATTTAAACCCCTTTTGTACTTATGATTTTTTTATGCAACATTCTATATGCTATATAGAAGTTGTTGAAGAAAATATATCAAATACAATGGGTAGGCTATATGAGCTGTTATTAGAGAAAACTAAAATTACAAAAAATTAAATAAAATATCAATAGTATAAACTTTGACTCTGAATATAATGAAGCTACAGGTATTATTACGAGTAAATCTCAACATAATAAATATGTTATGTGCTATTATGCGATCAATTTAAAAATATAAAAATAAATCGATATATCATACACATCAGTTCAGCGCAATCTGCTGTGACATCACAATCAAGTTGAAAAGCTGCTTGAAGTGTACATCAGGGTAGACTGACTCCCTCGGTCAAAATTGAGGGGACTCTCCATAGAAACTTTCCTTGTCCACTTCACAAAGTTTTACGCATTTCACAGTGGCGGCAGGGATTCCCCCGTGGGGAAGTGCTTAGGGAAGTTTGCGTGTCAAATATTGGAGTAGAACGCAGCCCTTGACATTTGATATACAGCTCTGGAAAAATTTAAGAGACCACTGCAATTTTTTCTTAAATCAGCATCTCTACAAGTATGGAAGCCATTCCATTCCAGTGTCTGTTGAATTCCAACACAGGCACACCTCATTCTACCGAATGAGGTGCTGATTAGGTGATCACCTGAACCAAATCTTATTTAATGAGGAAAAGTATAAAAAAAACACTTCTGTGGTCATCACTATCCTCTTGCAGTAGGACCAGCTGGGTGGCAGAAACAGTGCTAGTAGTAATCAAAAGTATTTAGAATCAAAAAATAACTATTGACCATGCCAAAAAAGTTGAAAAGGAATGTTTTGAGTGAGGAAAAGAAGGGTTCAATTCTGGCTTTACTGGGAGAGGGATACAGTGAGCGTCGGGTTGCTTCCATCCTTAAAATTTCAAAGACGGCGGTTCATAAGAACAAGGTCAAGCAGCAGACATTGGGGACAACAAAGCTACAGACTGGCAGATAGCGAAAACGACTCTCCACTGACCGGAATGACCGCCAACTCATTCGAATGTCACTCAACAACCGTAGGATGACATCAAGTGACCTACAAAAAGAATGGCAAGAGGCAGCTGGGGTGAAGTGCACGGCGAGGACACTTCGAAACAGGCTCCTAGGGGCAGGGCTGAAGTCGTGCAAAGCTATAAAAAAGCCCTTCATCAATGAGAAGCCAAGAAGAGCCAGACTGAAGTTTGCAAGAGACCATGAGGATTGGACTGTAGAAGACTGGAGTAAGGTCATCTTCTCTGATGAGTCCAATTTTCAGCTTTGTCCAACACCGGGTCGTCTGATGGTTAGACGGAGGCCTGGAGAGGCCTACAAGCCACAGTGTCTCGCACCCACTGTGAAATTTGGTGGAGGATCGGTGATGATCTGGGGGTGCTTCAGCAAGGCTGGAATCGGGCAGATTTGTCTTTGTGAAGGACGCATGAATCAAACCACGTACAAGGTTGTCCTGGAAGAAAACTTGCTTCCTTCTGCTCTGACAATGTTCCCCAACTCTGAGGACTGTTTTTTTCAGCAGGACAATGCTCCATGCCACACAGCCAGGTAAATCAAGATGTGGATGGAGGACCACCAGATCAAGACCCTGTCATGGCCAGCCCAATCTCCAGACCTGAACCCCATTGAAAACCTCTGGAATGTGATCAAGAGGAAGATGGATGGCCACAAGCCATCAAACAAATCCGAGCTGTGTGAATTTTTGCACCAGGAGTGGCATCAAGTCACCCAACATCAATGTGAAAGACTGGTGGAGAGCATGACAAGACGCATGAAAGCTGTGACTGAAAATCAGGGTTATTCCACCAAATATTGATTTCTGAACTCTTCCTAAGTTAAAACATTAGTATTGTGTTGTTTAAAAATGAATATGAACTTATTTTCTTTCCATTATTCGAGGTCTGACAACACTGCATATTTTTTGTTGTTTTGACCAGTTGATGCTTTTGGCAAATAAATGCTCTAAATTACAATATTTTTATTTGGAATTTTGTAAAAATGTTGTCAGTAGTTTATAGAATAAAACAAAAATGTTAATTTTACCCAAAGAGATACCTATAAATGGTAAACCCAGAGAAACTGATAATTTTGCAGTGGTCTCTTAATTTTTTCCAGAGCTGTAAGTGCGCGCTTTCACGGAGAGAAGTCAGATTATTATTGATTGTTGTCATTTATCAATTTAAAGCCTCCTTGATGGTGTTTTTTTTGTCATTAAATTTAATTTAAATCATAGGCTACTTCATACCGAGTAAGATATCACAGTTTCCATAAAAACATTAAAACATAAAAACTGAGATCGAAAACCCTAGTAAGAAATGTTACGTGAGCACCAAATAAACAAATTATTGATGATGATGATGATATTTATTATTATTTTAAAAATATAATTTTTAAACATAATTTTAATATGTCACGCATTCATTCCACAGACATCCAAAGAGGTCTGGGCTAAAACCTCTGACCATAGAGACGCCCCTTGTCTAGCTTTCAATATGTCTGCTTAATACCTTGTTTTTACTTACATTATCTCTCCCTAACACAATTTCTGTTTGTTCCTTCATTTTCGATAGCTGTGTGGTGGATGAAATGGATTTCTCTGGAATGGAGTTGGATGAGGCTCTGAGGAAGTTTCAGGCTCATATCCGTGTCCAGGGTGAAGCGCAGAAAGTGGAGAGACTGATAGAGGCATTCAGGTGAGACTCCAGACACTGTTACACTCTCTTACACACACACACACACACACACAAATGTTGTAGCTACCTTCATGTGTGAGGGGAAGATAAGAGCAGAGGGTGATGGCATACCTATGCTTATGAATTTTTTTCATTGCTGTAGAACTGACGGATAAAAATGCAAGCTGAATGCTCTCCATAAATCAATCGCATTCTCAAGGAATAGGGCACTGTGTTGCATTAAAGTAAAAGCTTTGCACTGCTGGAATAGTTACTTTCTGTTTAGATTGGAAAGAAATTGAGTAGTTGGCAGGAAACATTTTTATATGCAGTCAGTGTAACAATGTTTTAAATAGCATTTTGCAAATTATTCCAAAAGTATTTAAGGTTAAAACACTTAAATGACATACATGTCCCTTAAAAATAAAAAGTATTCACTTTAACACAAATTTCGAATTAGCTTTTATTTTTTTATAGCTTTAATTTTGTGATATCACATTGATCTGTACATGTGTTGAACATTTCTCCTTTACCACAGACGGAAGAGTGGGTTTCCTTGACAATGACGATCTGATAATCCAAATAATCATCTTGCTAGAACAATTTCTTTCCATTCATATGCAGCAGAGGCTCTTATTGCGATTTTGAATCATATTGCAGTTGCAGCTATCAACGCTTCTGGGGCGATAGCCAAATATGCTTTTGTTTTCAGCACTGGAAATAACAAGTCTGCTGATGATCCTTATGCTTATGCGTGTGTGCGAGAGTGTTGCACACGTCTGCATCTGTCTGCGAGACACTGGTTTATAAATAACTGTGGTTGCATAACACAATCCAGCCTGTTCCCGACTGTCTCTCCTGCATCGCCTTTGATATTTCCCAAATCTAAAAGAAGAATGAGAGAAGGAGTAAATGGATGTGAAATTTATAATTTGAGAACAATGAAGAACAATGCCACTTTTTAATGAATAAAAGGAATTCCTTATTTCTAAGTATCACTATTACTATTGCTAACACTTATTGGAAACATTGAACAAATGTGCTTCTAACTATATTTTTACAAAACTTGTACAAAAACGTACCCACACTGTCGTTCAAAAGTTTGGGATCAGTACGAATGTTTTTAGAAGATGTCTCTTGTGCTCACCAAGGCTGTATTTATTTGATAAAAATCAAAAAAGGAAAAAAAAACTGAAATTTTTGTAAAATATTACAATTTAAAGTAATTGTTCTGTATATGAATGTATTTTATTTATTCCTGTGTTAGAAAACGTCTCAGGTTACGTATGTAACCATAGTTCCCTGAGAGTAGGGAACGAGACGTTGCGTCATAGCGCTTTGGGGAACCGCCTCTGCGGGGACCGGTGTCTGAAACTAATATCCAATCTTGTCAATACCAACTTGACCGGCGACAGCCCATGACGTCATATCGACGCGCCCCACGTGTATATAAGGGGCGCTCAGATAACATGTCATCCGCTTATCGTCTGAAGGGACTGTAAGCAGGCGGACCCTGAGGCATGGCAGGGAGACGCAACGTCTCGTTCCCTACTCTCAGGGAACTATGGTTACATACGTAACCTGAGACGTTCCCTTTCGAAGGGAACTCGAGTTGCGTCATAGCGCTTTGGGGAACGAAATACCCACGCCGCCATGCTGAGGGGAGTGCATGCCAAGTTATGGCAGTGACACTGTCAGAACCAAGCAAATGAAATGCCAGACCCCCAGGGTCCCACTGAGCTGTCGGTGACAGCGCTCCCAGCAGTCAACACCTCAGCACTGAGCCTTAAGGCGGCCTCTACACACTTATGGAGACCTGCCAAGGCCGTACCAGGGCCTGGGACAAACAACTTCCTCAGAAGGGGTCCCTTGAGGGAGCGTGGCCTGGGGCCCATAGGCAACCCAGCCAGTCACTTGTTTGGGAATGAAGTTAAACCTGAATGCCACCATGGAGGCTGGCCAGGCCTCTAGCTGAGCTAGTAGCCTAGCCTGCCAACCACCTGACTGTTTCCTCAGAAACAGTGTCTCTTACAAAAATCTCACAAAGAGATGTCCAGAAAGAGGGACTGCAGAAGGGCAGTAAACCAGCTCAATCAACGGATCTTAGAGACGAGCATCCTGGAGAGCGGGACTCAGCGAAGTGCTATCAACCCTTACAAGCGAGGGGAGTCGCTAGCTCAACCTCATGAGCTTCTCAGGGGAGCAAAGTCAACCCTGAATGCCACCATGGAGGCTGGCCAGGCCTCTAGCTGAGCTAGTAGCCTAGCCTGCCAACCATCTGACTGTTTCCTCAGAAACAGTGTCTCTTACAAAAATCTCACAAAGAGACGTCCAGAAAGAGGGACTGCAGAAGGGCAGTAAACCAACTCAATCAACGGATCTTAGAGACGGGCACCTGGCGAACAGGACTCGGCGAAGTGCTGTCAACCCTTGCCAACGAGGGGAGTCCCTTGCTCAACCTACGAGGGGGTATACATAGACCACGGCCATCAGGGAGGCTGGCCCGGCCTCTAGCTGTGCTAGTAGCCTAGCCTGCCAACCACCTGTCTGTTTCCTCAGAAACAGTGTCTCCAGCGAAAGTCTCATAAAGAGATGTCCAGAAAGAGGGACTGCAGAAGGGCAGTAACCAACTCAACCAACGGACCTTAGAGACGGGCATCCTGGAGAGCAAGACTCAGCGAAGTGCTATCGACCCTATCAAGCGAGGGGAGTTATTCTGCTCAATTCTAGGCACAGCACCTATGTTGACGGCGCCATGGAGGCCGTGGACTCTGAGGCTGGCGATGTCCAGCCACTGGGGCTCATTTCAGAGAGACCACAGTGGCCGGCTAACTGGTAGCTGCTGTCTAGGGCCTACCACCACCGGGAGGCCTGCTAGCACACAGGGCGGCCTGCTAAGGCCAGCTTACCTGATGGTTTAGACCAGCCAGCTGTCATATATCCGCCCCCTGGGCTCACCCACAGGGGGGGGCCTGTCAGCATACAGAGCAGCCTGTGAAGGCCAGCTTGCCTGATAGTATGACTACTAGCTGTCTAGGGCCTGCAGCGCTGGGGCTTGCCCACAGGGAGGCCTGCTAGCTCACAGGGCGGCCTGTTAAGGCCAGCTTACCTGATAGCTTAGACTAACCAGTTGTCACATGCCTGCAACCCAGGGGCTCGCCCACCGGGAGGCATGCTCACATACAGGGCGGCCTGCGAAGGCCAGCTTACCTGGAAGCCTCAGACTAACAGCTATCCCATGCCTGCAACCCCGGGGCTCGCCCACAGGGAGGCCTATCAGCATACAGAGCGGCCTGTGAAGGCCAGCTTTACCTGACAGCAAGGCTATTAGTCAAGGACAGCCTGCACCGCCGGGCTCATCCACAGGGGCATATTAGCATACAGGGCGGCCTGCTAAGGCCAGCTCGCCTGACAGCGAGACTACCAGTCGTCTATGGCCTACGACCCTGGGGCTCGCCCACAGGGAAGCCTGCACGCCGACAGGGCGGCCCGATAAGGCCAGCTTACCCAACGGCAAGACTTACTGGTCTGTCGATGGCCTGCAACGCTGGGGCTCGCCCACAGCGCGGCCTGCTGCCTCCCAGGTGGTGCTGCGCATTCCTAAGGTCAAAGTCACAAGACTATCCTGCACTGAAGTGGCCAAGAGGATGGCCTGTCTTGAATATACAAGAGGGCCTACCCACACACCGCAGCAGCCTTAACCACACTCTCAAGTGGGGAGGCCAACTTACTGATAAATACTCAGGCGGCGGTCTGCCAGAGGATAAGCTTTCTCTCTTTTTTTTTTTTTTTTTTTTCTTCAGAAAAAGACCCCTACTGGCATTCCTCCTACCCTCATATTTGGCCATACTCACAGGGACCTCAGGGGACTAATAAGTGCATAACCGCAAACCCTTATCTTATTTTTGTTTTTTGAAAAAGAGTTTACTTATACACAAATAGCCCAGCTTTTTTTTTTTTTTTTTCTTTTTTTTTAAAGCGTATAAATTAATACAAACACATACCCGCACCCCTCATGCGCATATGTATATGTAAAAATATATAGCCATAAGGAAACCTCTGTCAGCCTCAAAACAGGGAGCACTATATAAAAGAATAGTAATTTCCCATAGCTTGCCTCGCTTCTTTTCTTTTTTGAAAAGGAGAGGGGAAATTCGCCCTGTGGCCACAGGGTGGCGGTCTACCACCATTGAGACGTGGATCCTACCACCCTTATGGCCTGAAAGGAAGTCTCACTATCACGCCAAAGGCGGGCCATCAGAATTAATGTCATAGGCCCAGCTCTGGCCTGATATAGAAACTGCGGCTTACAGAGAATATAGAGGGTAAATCATTCCAACCCTCTATCAGGGAGAGGGCATCCATCAGGGACCGCGATCTTTACCGCATCCCTGGCAGATCACCTCTCCCAAGTTTCTTGAGTCTCGCCTCCAAGTGACCTGCTCCTACCAGGAGGGGCGCACGAGAGGCGACACTCTCCTTCTGGCCGTGTCTGCGACCCTCAGGTTGGGACGGGCCAGGCAATCTGTCTGGTTGAGGACTCAGACCTCAGCAGCATGCGCGTCTTGAATGCCGCTGGTCTAAGTCTCTCTGCAGGACAGCCTGGTGCGCCAGCCACACAGTCATCGTGTGCCTAGCAGCACCAGCCTGACCCCGCTGCCACGTATGCTCTGCCATCTAAGGAAAATGTCACTTTAGGACCTAGATGGCAGAGTTTGAGCTGTATCCATGCAAGAAGTGCCAAACCATGAAATTTATCATTAGTTGGCTAATTCCAGCATCAACACGTACCCATATTCCCGCAAAATAAACCCAAACAGGGAACCGAGGTCTAAAGAGAAATACTTCAGTATTTACATATGAGTAAATGGAAATGTATCATATTGTTTAGCCAACAGTTCATCCTGCGGCCACAGGGTGGCGAGCTTACTCCATGAGCCATACCACCCCATAGCCTATATGATCCACATATATAACGGGCATATATATACATATATACACATATATACATACATATATACACATGTACATGGAATATTTAAGGAATGCAGAACATGGGTTCTTCCATGCCCCCCCCAACCTCAGTATTAGGAGGGCATGGAAAGCTCACTAGAGCTGTAGAAATATGGCCAGAGAGAAACCGATCGTAATTCATTGAATGCGCGCGGCCTCTCCCCAACGCGCTGCCATGGAAACTGTAATCTGCCTGCAGCGCGTTCCATAATCAACAGCTCAGCATACGCGGCACCGGGTGGCTGAGAGAAACAGTATTTACTCACCCTCTCCAGCATCTCCTGCTCGGTTGGAAGAGCACTCACCGCTGGACTTCTGCAGATGTAGCAAACAGCGCATCCTGTCCCAGCCGCTCCTTCTCGCGAACCGCCGAATCGCGCGAGCGGTCACACCCCTCTCAACTGTTCGGCGAGCGTCATCTGAAAGCCCCATGATCTGAGTCTCCGCTCCGCCTCAGCGCGAGCGGGACCCGAACCACCAGGCACAGATGCTGAACTCTCTTCCCTCGAGAAGGGACCCAGACGAGAATGGAACATTCACAGTTTGCACTAGCAGCTCCCTCGAGAACTGCCCGTGCGTGCTCTTCACACAGACAGAGAGCGCACAGCTCGTGTGTGTAATCTAATGTCAAATAAGGAGTGACACGGATCCACACACTTAGTTAGCCTGTGCATTTCATAAAACCACGATAGTGTTTCAAAACAACAGTCCCTGAAGACGATGAGAGGATGACATGTTATCTGAGCGCCCCTTATATACACGTGGGGCGCGTCGATATGACGTCATGGGCTGTCGCCGGTCAAGTTGGTATTGACAAGATTGGATATTAGTTTCAGACACCGTCCCCGCAGAGGCGGTTCCCCAAAGCGCTATGACGCAACTCGAGTTCCCTTCGAAAGGGAATCTGAATTTTCAGCATCATTACTCCAGTCTTCAGTGTCACATGATCCATCTGAAATCATTCTAATAAGCTGATTTGCTGCTCGAGAAACATTTATTATTATTATTAATGTTGAAAACAGTTGTGTACATTTTTTATTTTCAGTATTCATTGATGAATAGAAAGTTCAGAAGAACAGCATTTATTTAAAATAGAATGTTTTTAATGTCTTTACTGTCACTTTTGATCAATTTAATACTGAATAAAAGTATTAATTTCTTAAATTTCTTTAAAAAAGAAAAAAGAAAAAAATGAATAAAAAAGATCATTCTGACGCCAAACTTTTGAACGGTGGTGTATAATGTTGCAAAAGTTTTGTATTTCAAATGAATGCTGTTCTTTTGAACTTTCGATTCATCAACAAATCCTGGAAAGAAAAAACAAACAAAAAAATGAAAAAAATCCCACTATGAGTTACACTGAAGGAGAGAGACAAATCATATTAGAAGAATATTGTTGAATATTTGAAGACACATTACAATGTAAAGATGCTACAAGCATTTTCAGACACTTTCTTGAGAGGTTTTTTTTTTGTTACACGTTACATGTATTTACTGTTGTAATAACTATAAATTGTGCATAATTGCATCAACTAACCCTAGTAAGTACATGCAGTTAATTATTATTACTCAGTAATTAAATGTATTATTACACTCTTACACGGACACCTTAAACAAAAGTGTAACCGTAATTTCTTTACAACATCTATCTTTCAGGTGGTAGGATCTTCCAAAAGTTGGGATAACTTTTTTAATTTTGTATAGTAAAATTTATTAGAAAAATCAATTGGATAAACACAGTAAATTAAGTTGTTTACTGAAGCACAAAATTACAGTGTATATGATATTCAAAAAATGAATGAAAAAACAAATAAATAAATTAGAATAACATACAGTACAGAAGTTTTAATAACCTGTTTTTACACAAGGACAATCACAGATACAAATGATTCTATGAACGCTAAGCAACAGAAGGGTCTCTTTACAAAAGTGCTTGAAATAAACTTAAAGCTGTTGTTTGTCTCTTTATTGTTTCATTTTGTTCTCAGTCAGCGTTACTGTATGTGTAACCCAGACGTGGTGCAGCAGTTCCACAATCCTGACACGATCTTCATCCTTGCATTTGCCATCATCCTCCTGAACACAGACATGTACAGTCCCAACATCAAACCTGACCGTAAAATGATGCTGGAAGACTTCATCCGCAACCTAAGAGGTGAGACGAAGAGGAGGAGGTAGAAAAGGAAGATGACTTAAAACAAGAGCAAAAAAAAAAAAAAAAAAAGGAAAACCCACTTTTTATTAGCTATATTTAATGGCACTCTCCTCTATGACAGTGACAGTTACAGGTCGCTACATTGTCTACAACACATAGGCCTATTTAGCAAGAGAACGCAAATATCTTTGAGAGAGAACTCAAAATTTCTGGGGGAACGCAAAACTTTTGCGAGAGAGTGCAAAAGCTTTCCAAAAAAAACTTTATTCTGTCCCAATTTGTTTCCACCACCATGTCCGTACCATTGTAATAATTGTAATGTGAATTTTGATTGGTGGTCTTTGAATCATGTTTTTTTTTTTTTACCACATTTTCACTTTACTCTATAAAAATGGTGTAGATTATGTGTGATGTGAAAAAATTAGTGAAAAATGTGCACTTGTAGTCTAGTTTTAAACGTACATCAAACTTTTATATTATTAAGGTATATTAAGGTAATACTAGTCTCTGGTGTCCCCAGAATGTGCCTGTGAAGTTTCTGTTCAAAATACCCCACAGCTCATTTATTATAGCTTGTCAAATTTGCCCCTATTTGGTTGTGAGCAAAAACTCGTTGTTTTTGTGTGTGTCCCTTTAAATGCAAATAAGCTGCTGCTCCCGGCCAGCTTTACAAAAGATGGTGGATCTTTAAAAACCCGCGCTTCAGATGCTCATTGTAAAACGGTTAGTAGATATGGAAAGAAGGAGGTGTGAACCGGCGAACATTCAACATAACTTTAATAATAATAAAATAAACAAACAACAAAAAGAAAAAGTAAAATGGCGGCAGTCCCTCACCCTCCCAACCAGTATTGAATTGACCCTCGTTTGTGAAGCAATCTGCTGTAAAATGACAGCATGGCAACAACACTACAATATCTTTTCCTTTTCTCTAAAGCAGCCCAACATGGCTTCATCCTGTTTATTGCGTGTACTCGGGGGCAAGGTTTATGTAAATTGTAGGGTTAGTGATTTCACCAACCCGGGAAGAAGCTTGTTGTAGTCCCTACTGGCCCTTTTGTTGTAGTACAAGCAGTAAAAAGTACCCTACCCACATGATCTGCGAGACCAATACTGACAATAAATTACCTGCTACTCTCACTGTAATCCTTTCTTGCCCTCTTTGCAAAATAATCTGTGATTTCATAGCTTTGTAAAAGAAGATGCTTCTTTCTTAGACTTGATAATTATTTTGGTATATATATTAAAGGGATAGTTGAACCAAAATTTAAAATTATCACATGATTTACTCACTCTCAAGCCATCCTAGATGTATTTTCTTTCAGACAAACACGAGATATATTTAAAAAAATATTCTTGCTAGGTTTATAATGGTTGTGAATGGGGGGCCACGTTTTAAAACAACAACAAAAATGCATCCATCCATAATCAAAGTAATCTATATGACTCCAGAGGGTTAATAAAGGCCTTTTGAAGTGATGGGATGCTCTTTTTTTTTTGAAAAATATCCATATTTGACATTTTTGAGATTCAAATAACTAGCTTCCGGCAGATGATTGATGACGAGTACAATTCACACCCAGCGGTAATTCCTGGAAAAAAAATTCTCTGAATGCGCTACGTGAATCATGGATTCAGTGTTTGAAAATTTTAGCATTGTTCCAGTTGATTTTGATTGATATGTGCGAGGGAGAGAGGGCAAAGACAGCGCTTAGTTTGAAGACAGAGAGTGCGCATACACAAGGGAGGAGCTCTCAGTTCGTTCTCTCCGTCAGTTAACGTGAGCTCTATCACAAGTGCATCAGTCAATTGCATCATTCATAAATCACAATATCTGATGAAATAAGGCTTTGGTACAAAAATTTGTTTTGAAAAAAAAAAAAATTCAGTGCAAAAAAACTGTCGAACAGCAACATTACACAATAAATAAAGTTCTATATTTAACTTTATTCTATATAAATAAAGAAATCATTCTCAGCCACCCCTTTAATGAAGGCCAATTAAGTGTACACTAAAGTTCAGCAAATTACATTTAATACAGATTTAAACTATAATGCATCATTGACAATTGACAAATAAGTGTAAGAACATTTTAGGTTCACTCTTAATGCCAAGTTTATGTTCTCTGTTATTGTGTTTTCGTTTCTGTGTCTTTTGTTTCAGTGCAGTTTGACCTTTGTCTAATTCTTTCCCTTTCGAGTTGGTCTCGACACTGCTATGGGCTTATCCCCTACTTCCTCAAATCTACTGAAGCCTTATGAAATCTCACCAGCGAGAAATCATCCACCAATGGCATTCAAGCCTATGAAATACAGGCAGGCTTTCCCGAAGTATAGGGTGGCGCTGAACGAATGGCTACAAGAAGCCATCTACAGCTCACTGTTGAGTTACTCTCATTCAGGCGATGGTGCCTAGGATTGTTACTTCCCTGTAGCGTTCCGGTGAGTATGATAGTTTTTTTTAAAAAAGTGCCTCTTCAGGACAATACTGCATTACTTGCCTGGCCTCAGAGCAGCACGGAGCCGCAGTAGGTACCTGTTATGGCCTCCCAGTATCACAGGGATGCTGGCATTCACCTGCAGCCCACGACACCGAGCGGCAGCAAAGAAAGAAAAAACGCTAATCCTCTTAAGTCCGGCTCGTCATGCTCCCACCTTACCCCTACTGTTACGTTGTGCAGTGTGACAACTGTGGACAGATATTACAACCTGGAAATTCCCTTTTTGCACCACTTGTCTGTCTGTGCAAGGGAAGACTATATGGAGAGGCTTCGTGGTGACACCCCTCACTGGCGCGTGTCTCAACTAGGTCGAATAGACCGATGTGCAGTGCCACTGCTCACAATATCAGCTACTACATTTGCAAACTGATGTATTCACAAAACACAGCCTTCTGCGTTCTATTATTTTAAGGCACTATGGCTGTAGCTATCGTAAGCTGGTTTAATGTGTATGCACCTTATTGCTTATTATTCCACACTCTGCATTGCATTGGTCTATCGTTGCTCTATTGTGTTTAGTTGGACAGTGTTCATGACGCTGCCCTATGCTAGCTTGATCCAGACATGTTTCAACTGGGTCCATTATCCTGCGGAAGTGTGGCGGCCATTGCAAGCCCTTCAAATGAACAAACTATGATTCACGAGTTCACACTTATCAGATAGAATAATAAGTATGCATAGTTGGCTTGCTGTCTGAGGAGAGGGCTCCAAGCTCGGTATTTGGCTCGAGTACTCCCCCCGTTTTTCTGGTTAGAAGTAACCAGGTGAGTGTGAGGAGACGGGGTGGTGGAGGGATGCTGAATACTGTCGAGAAACATTGGTGAATCGACTGCATATATATATATAGGTCTCCGCTCATGCTGATTGAACAGACATGTTGATTGCTGTTGGAGTGATGTGATGATTAGTTAGATCATTTGAATGTGTTCCTCTGGAACTTTGTTAATAAAATATCATATGTTGAGCATGGCTATCTCCCCTGTACATCAGTGGAAAGTGATTTCTGAACGAATCTGCATGATCAATTCATCATCGTCCATTCAGAGAGTTTATTAATTCATCTCATCTTCTGCCTTGATTCTTAAAAGTTAACTGGGCCTTGTTGTGATGCAAGCTCGCATTTCACTGTGGTGGTCACAGTTTGTAACTTCCATTCATTTCGAGCTGAGAAGTTTCTACATTTAAGTGTTTTCAGGAAGCTCTCAGGCTGATGGCTACTGCTTTGGCAGAGTGTTTTGCTATGTTCTCACTAACATGATGAAGATAGCAAGACTTTCAGCTCTCTAATGTCTGTTCTCACGTCCCCCTCATTGCGGGCATCAGGAGCAGTAATGGCCTGTGTATTGTTTTGCTTTGCAGCTGAATTATATCAGTGTGCCTGAAATGTATCTTTTCTTTGGTCATACAGCCACTGTCAGTGGCCTTGTCTTTTGCAAGAGTACTTGAATGGCAACTATATTCCCTCCCTGTTTTCAGTATACCGCTATAACGGCAGGCATAATGCCCCGTCAATGAGAATGTCAAGTGGACAAAAAGGCTGATCACCCCTCGCCCTTCTACATGATCTACGTGATCATCTCATTCTGGGCACTCTGGTCAGTTCTGTGATTTGAATGTCTCCTCACTCGCATCACGATGTGGCATCGCAATGTGAACTGACATTGTGGGTGGTGTCAAATATGTCATGTGACTATTATTTGCCCCTTCTAAGTGGTGTTCAACTAGTTTGTTTAGCCCTTTGAAGTCTATTAAAGGCAGAGACACTGCTGCCTTTCTGCGCGAATGTCACCCTTCTGGATTGTTCTATGTGCATTGCTGTTGTACACATTTATGGAGTAAAAAGCACAGACAAGGTTTCTCCCACACATTTGCTTAAACCTATGCCAGGTTGGCTATGAGGCATCTATGCATGTTGCTATGGCCTATACTGTATTTATAACCTGGATGTTCCTTGCAACATATGTATTGTCTGTGTTGAAATCAGGCTAACTGAATCAATGTTCAGCATTCGTCTTAAGCTGTTACAGCCACTGAGTTGGCAGTGTTAAACTAAGTTGTGTAATGATTGACTGTGTGATTGGCATCATTACATGAAGTACTTTTAGCTGAGGTCAACGGCTTGGCTTGCAGCCAATCTGGACTTTCGCTAATCAACACGGTGGGATTGTATAGATCCCCATAGTACCACCTTTCAAAAAGGGAACGCCCCTCTTCATCTCTCTGCACTGGCTACCCCTTGCTGCTCGCATCAAGTTCAAAGCGCTGATGCTTGCTTACAGATCCACCACAGGCTCTGCACCTTCCTACCTCCACACACTGCTACAACGCTACATCCCCACCAGAAGCCTGCGATCACTAAAGGAGCGAAGGCTTGTGGTACCGTCACAGAGAGGCACAAAATCACTCTCCAGAACATTCTCCTTCACTGCTCCCTGCTGGTGGAATGATCTCCCTACTTTCATCAGGAATGCAGAATCCCTGGCAATATTCAAGAGACAGCTGAAAACTCATCTCTTCCGTGAACACTTGATCCTCTCATAAAAACAAAAAAAACAAACAAAAAAAAACCTTTCCTTCCCTTTTCCCTTCCTACTGTAGCGTATGGTACTGAGCAATGTATGAAACTTGTATTGTGAGCACTTCCTGTGTTATTTGCTAATTCATGAAGAATCGCTTGTTTGTGTTCCTCACTTGTAAGTCGCTTTGGATAAAAGCGTCTGCTAAATGACTGAATGTAAATGTAAATGTAAATGGATAACCACAATGCCTTTCGGTGATGCACTGTTTCGTTCCCTCTTCTCAGGGAACTGAGGTTACACTATGTAACCAGAGAAATTTTGTGGATTTAAGACTATTTATTTTTTCATTCTGTGTTGGATTGCACCATAAACTGTGACAGGAGAACCCATCCTCACAATGAGTATTGTAAAATGGATTGGCCATCACAGAACAGATGAACTCTGCAGGAGTATGCAGAGGAGATCCTAGACTTGTGTCATTAAGCTTGCTGGGATGATGAGGCTCTCAAGTTCAGCTTTTGGAGTGAAATGGACGACATCTTAGGCCAGATGCTGCTTGTCAAGGAGTCAATGGGAGTCATCGAGGAAGTCACCATCAACTGTGACTGCCAAGGGCTTGTACCATTGCCAGCAGCCATCTCCCTGCCTGGTCCACATTGGAAGCCTCATCTTCCCAGCCCGGTGAGCCCTGGAATAAATGAAACACTTGAACCTGTGCCTGTCATGGAGCACAAGCTTGAACCACCTCCAGCCACAGAGCCAGCCTCTGCATCCATCCCAAAGCCAGGGTCATTTGCCACATCTTTACCAAGGATGGAGGGCAACGTTAGGTCTACAACAGAGTCTGTAGCATTGGGACAATCCACACCTGAGTCAGTGGAGGAGTACTGGCTTATTGACTTTGAGACAGAGTCAGCTCCTAACCCAACCCTGCTCAATATTCCACAGCCTTAC
The DNA here is from genome assembly GCA_037194245.1 of Opsariichthys bidens. Taxonomy (NCBI): domain Eukaryota; kingdom Metazoa; phylum Chordata; class Actinopteri; order Cypriniformes; family Xenocyprididae; genus Opsariichthys; species Opsariichthys bidens. Next base: position 6,101,598 of record CM074287.1, on the reverse strand, counting down.
CCAAGTAATTTTGTGCATGGCCTTGTCCCACCCTGTAACCTCCCCACCGCTTTGTTCCCATCTTCCCCACTGTCTACATCCATTCATCTGAACTCACCTTCCCCATGGGTGCATCATGGGTGCCTCGCAGCTTCTCAGCTCCCTCTGTTGAGTCCCTCCAGCTAGCTAACTCTGGCTCTGGCCACTTCACAACTAGCACGCTCTGTGCCACGGATCCTCTGGCTACACTGCTTTTACTCATGCCCATGTCTCCACTTTGGCCTGTCAGCCCCTCTTCTCTTCTCTTCTGCCAGGCCTCCGTCTTTGCCTCCCTCAAGCCGACAGCTCCACTTCGAACTTCCTGGCCTGCGATGTTGCTGCAGGGCCATCGTCCTCATGGTTTTACTGAGGTCTCCACTCTGTCCAGCTCTGCCTCAGTCGGTCAGCCCCGAGGCTGCACACAGGAGGTCCATCTGCGCTCTACCCTAGCCTCTTCAAACTTCCCTGTCCATCGCCAGATTTTCACCCTCCCCCTACACCCCACCCTCTGTCTTTACACTATAGGTTGTGGCACGAGGTGGGAGTGGGGGATACTGTCAGATTTATGTTCTGTGTTATTGTCCTTTTGGTCCTATGTATTTTGTTTCTGTTCAGTTAATAACTTAATTACTCCCCATTAGTTTCCTTGGTTACCGATTATCCCCACCTGTGTCTCATTTAGTTAGTGTCTTCTCTGTGTGCTCAATGTTTTCTCCAAGGATTCTTCCGAGTATTATGTTTTTGAGGATTAAAGTCTATTTATAATGTCATTTTCGGTCGTTCATATTGGATTTCACCTTAAAGCGACACTTTTAGTATAGGCCCATATTAATTTCCTATTAATTATTATTTTTAAAAGTATGCTAAAGTGTACTTTTTCATGTGTCATTTCTCATGCTCTGCATTGTAAATCTAAAAACGAAATATAACTTTTTCACTATTCTTATTTTCTCCATTACCTTTTCCCAATAGTATAAAGTTAATACACTTCCACTTCCTCTTTATCAAAAGTTGGATCAGGATAATTTCACATGACTAAATGAGTGGGTGAATCCTAATTAAGCATCAAAATATAATGCTATTCAAAGAGCCCTACAGCACATTCATTTAATGAAAACAGCTCGGTGACATCAGCACTCTGTCAATCTCATAGTAGAAACTTTCATTTTCCAGTTTCTATTACGCTAAAACACAAAAACTCTCTGTATAATAGCAGATCTAAATTTGCTTTTTTCCTCTAAACTAAAAAAACAAAAAACTTTAAAAATGAGTCACAACAAGAGAAATGAAATAAAACAAAACAAACAATATTAACACTTTAACTGCTAACACTTTAAAATAATGTTCTATATCTTGACAATGGTTAACTACGTTAGTTAACATGAACTAACAATGAAAAAAATACTTCCGAAGCATTTATTAATCTTAGTTAATGATAATTTCCAACATTTACTAACACATTGTTCCAAAGTGTATCTGTTATTAATGGACCTGAACTAACATGGCTAACAGTGAACAGTTATATCTTTATTAAATAATGTTAACAAAGATTAATAAACACTCGAACAGATATATGGTTCATTATTAGATTATGGCAGTTAATGCATGAACTAATGTTAACTAAAGGGACCTTATTATAGAGTGTAACCAATATTACAATATTTTGATATAATCTAAACTTCTTTTGCTGGATGCAGCTCAGCATATATCTAATTTGCATAAACTCAAGCATTTTTCAACTTTTTGACACTATTACCACTACAACATGTAGGGTAAGGAAAATATTTTTTATTTCAAATTCAACTTCAAATATCTAATCTCATTTTGAATAACATCGCATAACATTTTCGTGACTACTTGAGTCTCCCAATTATTTCATTAGGCTTAATCTGTTTTGCTGAATGTTATGTTCATAATGGAGATCTAGCCTAGTAGTTAGATAAACCACTTTCTCTTTAGACAAATTCATACAATGGAAAATGCATAGTAGTTGTTACACACAAAAAATAATAGTAGTTTTTACAAAAAAAAGATTTGTAAAAAACCTTGAATGTTCTTCTAGACTCCGTGTAAACAAATCAATACTTATTTACAAAAGCTTAGCTTGTTGAAGTTTAATAGAGCTTAAACTTTGTTGACAGAACATGCAGCATAAAATGCATATACAGTAAGTTGATGAAAAACACCAAAGAAATGTTGTGGACAAAGAACTTCAGAATTATATTTATTTATTTGTGTGCTTGCTTGCTTGTAGAAATGGTACATGAGATAGAAATACAATTAGATGTTATTTTGTTGTGTGTTAAAGGATGTTGCCTAATGCCAGGATATATTATATTGCAGAAAAATCTACAGTATTTATACTATTCCGAATTTATACGACACCATACTTTGTGTGTTTTATAATCTTATTTTATATAATTTGTGTATTTTTACTTAGGGGTCGATGATGGTGCGGATATTCCACGGGACATGGTAGTGGGAATATATGAGCGTATTCAGCTGAGGGAATTACGATCGAATGAAGACCATGTCACTTATGTCACCAAGGTTGAGCAAAGCATTGTGGGAATGAAAACGGTGAGTTTATCTTTGCAGGTATATCAGACTGCATCCAAATATATTCTGCATGACTCTTGAATTTTCACAAATAGCTAAACAATCACAGTTGTGCCAAGTTTTAACCTTTCCGCTGTTATAACTGAATATTTCAAGCTATTATTTTTATACACAAAAAGTATACCACTCTGGGACCATATGAAAATATGCCATAGGTGTCCTGCGGTTTCACCTCTACCATCTCTAAATGCTGCATGCATGGAGTGGGATAATATAATAATTCATTGGGCAGTTGGTGATTCATTGCAGCTCATGCCTGTAGCATTGCTGCCATTCCTCATTACTCCAACAGATGAACTGTGGCATTGAATAACCTCACAGTTTTTTTTTTTTTTTTAACTACCTTCCTTCAGATTTACCCTTCACTGTAAGCTGTTTCCCAACACCATAACTATGTTACACTAATTATATATATATATATATATATATATATATATATATATATGGCCAGTAAAACATCTAAAGCCAAGTTTATTTACAACTGGGAATGACATAATAAGATCATACAACATATCTCTATATTTTAGAGTACATTATTTGCCAGTTTTTACTTTTTTTCTAAAATGTGTTAGGTTTATGCTCAATAACATGCATTTAACAGAATACATGAACTATAAGAAAACACTTAAAGGGTTAGTTCACCCAAAAATTAAAATAATGTCATTAATTACTCACCCTCGTGTTGTTCCACACCCAAAAGTCCCCAGAAAGGTACTAAAGACATATGTAAAATAGTCCATGTGACTACAGTGTGTAGCAACTTGCTCAAATGGATGAGATATATTCACAACTGAATCACAACACGTTATGACTAATCGTGAATATGAATCAACCACGAAGGGAATTAGGTATATATCGATAATCAATTACAACGAATTATAATTAATCATGAACATATATGATCTAAAATTATTTCTAAGTTTAGAATTAATTTAGAAAGACTGGTTTGTTTTGTCCAGCAAAACTATCAGTCCGATTTTCTTATCAATTCTAGAAAGGAAGTTTTCTTCTCTGGCCACGAAAAGGAAACTTATTCTAGTATTTAAAAAGCATAAAGCTAGCGAAATCAAACATTAAAGTGACTTGGTTCATGTATGAGTTACCCAGAGACAATGAATTGTGTGAATACAAGGTGTTTAATATATGAATATATGATGTATATATACATGAATACATATAACTAAATCTAAGCAAAGCATACAGTAAGATAACGAAAGAAAAGAAAGGAAGAGTTGATCAAAGAAAGCAGAATTACAAACAGTTCAACCTTTTGAGAGCCAGCAACGAAATCACTTCAGACAATAAAGTTAAAGCGCATCGAAATTAATTCGGATACTTGCATTTGTACTTTGTGCTGTGGTGAATGCCGTTCAAACTTCCGTGCGGAGCTGGAGTTTCTATTGGTCTCTTCCTGAGGTGATTCTTCAGCGGGAATTTCAAAATGGAATTAACTGTTTGTAAAATGCCGGAAAATAAAAGAAGGAAGGATGTCTCGTCTAAGATGAAAACGACTGAGCGTGGATCCGCTTGTGTTTAGGTGTTATAAAGGTAACTCCAGTCACACCCATTCTGGGCCGTACGGACCAATAGGGAACATGGACTTTTAGCGGGAAAACTTTCCTTTGTCTGTTTTTATGGCCTAATTTGCATTATCTACAGAGGTGCTTAAGCTGGGTTCTTTTCCCTCCAAAGTACCTTAAAAGTAGAATAATGCATATTATCACAATAAGACACCAATATCTAGGTATGAAATTAACAGAGGAACGTTTTGAATCCAAGAAACGCATGTTTCGGACTCTCTTTTAGGGAGTAAATGTTCTTACCTTCAAATATAAGCATTTTACAGTGAAACTAACACAACTACAAGATGTAACTAAGTGGGAGTAATATAGACATGCATACAAAAGAAAAGCACAGGAAAAACACTTAGGGAAAACACTCTATGTGTGTGCGTGGAATTCATTTCCCTGGTCTTGTGAGGGACACAAGAATTTGGTGTGAGCTGATTAGTATCTCTTTGAAGATGGGAGACCTCCAAAGAGATTCTGCCTTGCCTCACACCTCGCCACTTAAAGTGTCACTTGTCCGTGGGGGGGACCAGGACATTCGGAGCTGACTAAGATTTACTTATGCGACTCAAAGAGTTAAAAGCTTTTCTTAAAACCTAAAATGAATTCGCCGTTCATGATCCGGTCCAGTCCAGGCACTACAAGTGGTTCAACCTTAATGTTATAAAGTGACGAGAATATTATTTTGTGCAACAACAACAAAAAAATAATAATAAATTCATTCAGCAAAGTCTAGTGATGGGCAATTTCAAAACACTGCTTCATGAAACTTTCAAGATTAATCTTTTGTTTCTAATCAGTGGTTTGCGTGTATCAAACTGTAAAATGTGAAGTAGGTACAGAATGCATAGGAGGAGCCAAAGGGCTGGAAGGAGCAAGTGAAGACAGGGCCAAAGAACTGGATAGCACAGGCAGGGATTTACAAAACAACATCCTAAGCCAGAGGATGGCAGGGCAGGTAGAGAGTTCCAAAATGGTCTCCTTGTCCGGCACGAAACAGTTAGAGGAGATGGGAGTGGGAGGCAGGGTTGGGACATCACAGACAAGGGATAAAACAGGCATGATGCTAGGTGGCAAAATAGGCATGGTGTTTACTCATATTTCCTCATATTGTACAAACATGCCCACTGCAATGGATAATGACGCACGCACTTGGTCGATCAGGTTTTCAGGCTCAGGCTTCGGGATTATCATGGGCTCCGGCATTGGCACTGGTGCTGGCATTGTGGCAGGCTCAGGCTCTGTGTCTGAGGTAGGCTGAGACTTGAATTCTGCTGGGGGCATTGCTGAAGGCCCAATGGGTGTAGCTTTGTGATCCTCCTCCACTTCCTCTATGGTAAAGGGGGATCTGCGATGAAGCAGGACTCAGTCCACTTACTCCATGAAAGTCTGGGTATTCAAACCTGTCCAGAAAAACACGCAGAGGTTGGCGTCATCATAGTGGATGAGAAGTTGCAGATCCAAAAACCTCTACATGTGTTCCTCGAAGGACAGATCCCCCTGTGAGAGGAAGAGGATCTTAACTGCCGCTAGATCCATTATGCTGGGTCTGTTCTTCTGTCACTGTCACAGCTGATACAAAGAAATAAAAGAGCTGGATGTAAATGCAGGCAGTTGACTTTATTAAACTAAAAACAAAACACTCAGGATACCAAGACTGGCAAAACATGAACAGAACAACTGGTATACACTTGCGACAACATACAATGAACTGAAAGAATCACGAGGCTTAAATATCAAAACAACCTAATCAACAAAATGATCAACATGTGTCCAACATAATCAATCGAATAAAAATAAACTCAACCACATGAAACTTAACCAAAACACATGCCAAACCCACCCAAAACAAACACAGGAACAGATCACCCATGACAATCATCATCATCATCATCATCATTATGTTTTCCCTATTCATTAGTACTGACTTAAAGAAAAAGCTATTTCTCTATAGGCCATTGAAGTCACTCCATGACTCAGATTTATCTCTTTTTTTTTTCCACACAGATTTATGAGAACACCTGCCGCTGTCATTAAAAGCATTTTAATGTCTTTATTGTTTTGTTCTCATAATGTCTGGTAGAGGACAATGCTATAATCCAGAAATAGGTGCAGTAATGCATTCTCTGTGTGTGCGTGTGTGTGCACGTGCATGTGTGTGAGTTTTGACTATGCTTGTGAGGACCAAATGTCCTCACTTATATTGTGAAATACTTTGTAAACCCAAAAGGCTTATAAATCAGACAAAATATGTTTTTATTTAAATGTAGAGATGGTCACATGTTTCTGTGATGGTAGGTTTAGGAGTAGGGGTTGGGTTAGGTGATCGAAAATATCATTGACCGGATATAAAATCAATGGAAGTCTATGCAATGTCCTTACTAAGATAGCAAAACAAATCTTTTTATGAGGACACAAATTTGTATAATGACTTGGGTATTATTGTATAATGATTGTATATTGTATAATGACATGGGACACTGGTATTACAACTTAAACGTGAAATATGAGGACATTTCATGCATCATACTACATACTAAACACAGTTTCATTAAAAATGTAATATTGCAGAATGTTTTCTGTGATGGGTATGTTTAGAAGTAGGGTTAATGTAGGGGCAAAAATAAGTAAAAACCATTACCCCTTTGGAATGTCCTCACTAAGATAGCAAAACAAAACTGTGTGTGTTTATGTAGTAAGATTAAGTGATCAACTAGATTGAGGATTTTGTTCTCTGAAAACTTTAAAATGTTGTAGTTGTATGTCTTTACTTTTGTTTTGAATCAGGTTATGTAACATGTACAGCATTTAACCACATGTGTGTTTTAAAGATGTTTAGTTATTTACTGGGTTTGCTGCTGATGTTGTTCATGGCTGCATTTCCCAAAAGCATTGTAAGCCTTACTAGATTGTAAAGACCATAGGTTCTAGATCATTGGTTTTCCAAAACATAGTGAGCAGCTTAGATGACTATTTTAGGCATCATGCATGTGAAGAAAAAACAAATCAACATGGTGGCTGCTTGAGAGAAATGCTGATTATAAAATACTTTTTAACTGTGCTCTGTTTTACTAACTGTATTGAAATCGATTGCACATCATCATAGTCTTTATATGGCAACTGATCATGTGAAACCTTTTTTACTAGACACATTACTTCTGGCAAACAAATTCCTGCACTATATAAGTAAAGTCAATGTAGAATGAATGCTGTTTATAGTCAGTCTACCTCAAGGTTCTTCTGCTGAAGATGTTCTCTATTTGCTGCAGTGCAGTCTTTTTTTCTAGTGCTTAGCAACTTAGCGATCATAGAAATCAAGGACTGTGATTTAATTAAATCATTTCACATTCTCCTCCAGCACAACTTACCTGGCTTACAAAAATGTTTCATCTCTCATATGCGGCAGTTATATTCATTCACCTTACACAGAAAACAAAAAACTTATTTAAACAGGACATTTTTATTTCCTAGACATGATTGGATTATCGCAATAAATTTGGTAGCATAATTTTTGGCAGTATAACATGTTTTGGTAGAATAACATATAACATTTTGACAATCATTTTTTTGAGATTTGAATGTGTATAATGTGTGTAAAACATCATTAAAGCAATAATAACAATAAGCAAATAAACCAACCTTGAAATGAGAGATTTTGTGCTTAACATCCTTATGGGGAAGCACTGCTGCTTAATTTAACAAATAATTAATTGTGAATGATTTAATCCTGCAGCCCTCCAAGAAATTGGAAATAATTAAATTGCCACCAGCAGCTTTTATTACTATTTATAATCAACTCTTGGAAATAATTTGTAGCATTTGAACAAAATGAAGTTGTTATTATTATTATTATTATTATTATTTTTTTATAATATGGGATCTGAGGTGAAAGTATCAGTATCCATGAAGTGTCCATTTAAAACACAAGAACATTTCATCTTAATTAAATTTCAATGTCTTTAATATGAAACCTTTGCATTTTCATTAAACTTGTGACCCACACTTTGGTAAATGTAATACAAGTCTCCTTACACTTTTTATTAACTTTGCAGTCTTGTGTTCTCACAAGTGTGATTTCTGTATGAAATAGTTTGTCATAAACTTCTTACATGTCATATTTCTTATTGTATTCTCATAGCTAATTTGATTTCTGCCGCAGTTTGTGCAGCATTCAACTGACCCAAATGACATGTGGAAATCGAGTTCTGTCTGTAATCATACCCTTGCTTCTTCTTAGAGTTGATAAAGATGCTGCTTAACGCTCTCTGGTCTCTCTTTTCCCCTCACATCGTATTCATCACCTCTCTCTTCTTTTCCCAACTTCTCCATGGTTGGGCTTTTCTGGTTTTGATGCTGTTTTTGCAGGTCATGTCCCAAGTCTGCTGATTCTGATGTTGTCCTAGAACATTTTAGCTTGCTAGGGAGTGAAAATGCATCAAATGCAATGTCACTGTTTTCGTCAGGAGGTCCTAAATAACATTTATATAATATTCATGATTAATGTGGTCCAAATTTCCACAGAATTAACAAACTCTATTAAAAAATCCCTGCCTACAAAGGCATCCCTGGCACATTCCCCACTATTCCAGAAAATTGCAAAAAAATAAAAAAATAAAAAAATTATGCTTATTTCTAAGATATTTTATCTAATTATTATTATTTATTCATTTACTTTTTTTTCTTTCTTTTTTTCTTTTTTTTTTTTTTACAATTTTACCCAGTGTCCATTTCATATTTACTTTTGTTTATTAGAGCAACCTATTCTGTCATTAGCTGAGCATGATGCCAAACCAAGATTTTTTTTAATCAATGACTTTTAATGCATCTGTTGAGACCAATGCAAACATTTGCATGCTGTCAAGGCAATATATTTTTTATTTTTATGCTGCCTGGTTCTAATCACTTCTCTTGCTAATCTCTTTCCCATTGATTAGCTGAGTAACATGCACCCACTTGAGGTGACAAAAAATCATCTTTATTATTATTATTATTATTTTATTTTTTTTCAGACTTTAAGTGCTGCCAAGATTGTAAGGCAGCTCATTGGTACGCAGCTATTGGAAAGCAGCTAATATACATGTTCATTAGGCTACAAAGTTCTGTCATGAAACTCTAGATGGCACAGGCTGATATTTTCCTGCTGCATCCATTGCCATTGAACTTACTGCTCAACCTTCAAATACTTGGTCAGCATTTGCTGTAGCAGTTGCAACGCATTTTCAGAAACCTTCCATCTTCCCCAGCTCCACCTGTATAGATTCGCTACGGGTAATTCATGTATGCTATGAATGAAAGCATGAATGAATGAATTAATTTATAGAGCGCTTTCTTATACTGTACACACAAAGTGCATTACAATGATATCAGGGGTCTCTCCTCAACCACCACTTGGATGATGCAATGGCAGCCACAATATAATGACTCTAGTGTGATCACTGCACAACAGCTATATTGTACAGCAGTAACATGTCTTACTTGCTCACAGCAATGTGTTGTGTATGCATTGGCAGTAGCAATTCCCATATTTGCACTGCAGCAGCAATAACCAATAGCAGCAGCATAACAGTGTATTGTCCAAAAGACTAAACATATCAACATTGTCATATCCATTACCATGCCAAACACTCCGAGAGTCATGAAGTAAATACAATTAACTAAAGAATGTACTTTGACACTTCATGAAACTAAGAAATAGATTTCAGCATTATTTAATATCAGTCATTCTCAATGAGGGAAACATTAGTGGGGCTCAGCATGATTTAGGAATATTTAAATTAATACATTATAAGATGTCTTGAGTCTTTGAGTCAAAAAGGCACAGTTTTTAATGTAATTTGATTTAACAAATGAAGAAATGTCACTTAAGGTGTATATTTTCTTTTAGTGAAGTAATTTTACATGTGTCCACCCTCAGGTCCTGTCAGTGCCTCACAGGAGGCTGGTGTGCTGCAGTCGGTTGTTTGAAGTGACTGACATCAACAAAGCCCAGAAGCAAGCTGCTCACCAGAGAGAGGTCTTCCTCTTCAACGACCTACTTGTGGTAACTTCAAGAGACATGAATTTTTCATTTAGTCACGTCTTGTCCTTTATTGATATTGATTGTTGATGATGGCAAGGAAAAAGAAAAGATGAGAAGTTCAGGTAAAAGACATTTCAGTCAAAACCCATAAATATATGGAACATATATTTTCAATTATTAAATATATTTTCAAAAATATATTTTCAATTATTCAGTTATGTTTGGTATAGCATACTGCCAGCTACTAATTTTGCATATGCATTTAACATATCTTTATGCTTTGCTACATTTGCATTCACAATTACAGTGGAATTTTGTATCCCACTATATGCAATGCATTCAACTTGATCTTCTGTTTCACTTTTGCATTACTGATTTGTGCAAAAGCAAATCTAATAATAAAAAAGTCCCCCTCTCACAACTGCTCAAATAATTTGGTAAAAGCCACAAAGTACAGCCCTTGAAATTAATCAAAGATTAAATGTCTGTTATAATTAATGGAGGGCATTAGACTGACTGAAAGGCTATCACAGCAATGTATTAAACTGTTCCCATAATTACAAGAGCTCATTTTAATCTGGCCATAAAAAAGTGAAGAGAAAACCACAAAACACAATTTTCCCATCACAATCATGGGTGAAACAAGGATTTTTCTAAAACACAGATGACATTTGCAAACTTTCATTGTATGTGAAATGGAAAACTGAGAAATATAATCAAGTCAATATTAGGCCATCACACATCATTAAGCTTTGTGGCAATATTGATTCTCATAACTTCTTTTCTAACTTCACTCAGAGAAGTTTTGGCATTAATTGTGTTGAGATATAAGCTGGCTCAGTGATTCTTCTTTTCTTCAAGAGGGTCTCCTGTCACCCTGTCACAGATTTGTGGCAGAATGAAATATAGGTTCAATATTGTGTTATTGTGAGTAAACCAGTAGGGAGTCTGGTAAGTAGACTCTAAACACTAATCTGTGTGGCCTTCTATTTCTCACGTACACTGAGCTGAAAGACAGATTGATAGCAGAGTTATTGACTATTCAAAATTGAATTGAATTTAAAATGTCAGTCAATTCCTGGATTTGAATTGAATTTGATTTAAGCTGGTAAATATGATAAATAATTGCAATTGTAATGTAATAAACTAGATAGAAAAGTTTGTTGAAACAAACTTTAAGTTGGCTTGAAAAAGACTAGATAGTTTGAAGTTTTAAAAGCTTAAAGTTTGAAATTGTTTAAGTTTTACTTTAGAAATTTTGATAGATAGACAGAAAGATAGATCTGGTCAAATGATAGATAGATAGATAGATAGATAGATAGATAGATAGATAGATAGATAGATAGATAGATAGATAGATAGATAGATAGATAGATAGATAGATAGACAGACAGACAGACAGACAGACAGACAGAGAGCCATGCGGTTGATAGGTCAATCTGAGTGGGTGCTAGGGATTTGCTAAGTGGTTGCAAAGGTATTCTGAGTGGTTGCTAGGATAATCAGGGTGGTTGCTAAGGTATTGCTATGCGGTTGCTAGGGTAATCTGAGTGGTTGCTAAGGTGTTGCTATGCGGTTGCTAGGGTAAACTGATTGGTTGCTAGGGTGTTGCTATGCGGTTGCTAAGGTATTCTGAGTGGTTGCTAAGGTGTTCCCAAGTGGTTTCTAGGGTGATATGAGTGGTTGCTAAGGTACTGCTATGTGGTTTCTAGGGTAATCTGAGTGGTTGCTAAGGTGCTGCTATGCAGTTGCTAGGGTAATATGAATGGTTGCTAAGGTGCTGCTATAAAGTTGCTAGGGTAAACTGATTGGTTGCCAGGGTGTTGCTATGCTGTTGCTAAAGTATTCTGAGTGGTTGCTAGGGTGTTCCCATGTGGTTGCTAGGGTGATATGAGCGGTTGCTAGGGTGTTGCTATGCAGTGGCTAAGGTATTCTGAGTGGTTGCTAGGGATTTCTGAGTGTTGCCAAGCGGTTGCTAGGGTAATCAGGATGGTTGCTAAGGTGTGCCTAGGTGGTTGCTAGGGTAATCTGAGTCGTTGCTAGGGTGTTGCTATTCGGTTGCGAGGGTAATCGGGATGTTGCAAAGGTGTTGTTAAGCGATTGCTAGGGTAATCGGGATGGTTGCTATGGTGTTGCTGTGCAGTTGCTAGGGTAATTGGGGTGGTTGCTAGGATGTTGCTATGCGGTTGCCAGGGTAATCTGGCTCCTGGCTAGGATGTTGCCACGGTTTTATGGGTGGTTGCTATGCAGTTGCTAGGTTGTTCTGAGTGGTTGCTATGTAGTTGCTAGGTAGTTCAGGGTGGTTGCTATGAAATAGATAATAGATAGATAGATAGATAGATAGATAGATAGATAGATAGATAGATAGATAGATAGATAGATAGATAGATAGATAGATAGATAGATAGACAGTGATTTTAGTGGTTGCTAGGCAGTTGTTAGGTTGTTCGTGGTGGTTGGTATTAGACAGGTAGATGTGGTCAAATGATAGGGTTAGGGTTAGGGTAGGGTTAGGGGTAGGGGTAGGGTTATGGTTAGGGTTTGGCTTAGGGTGGGTTAGGGTTAGGGTTAGGGTTAGATATATAGATGTGTTCAAATGATAGAGTAAGGGTTAGGGTTAGGGTTGGGTTAGATTAGGGTTAGGGTTAGGGTTTGATATATAGATGTGTTCAAAGGGGTTAGGGTTAGATAGATATATAGATGTGGTCAAATGATAGATTAGGGTTAGGGTTAGGGTTAGATATATAGATGTGTTCAAATGATAGAGTAAGGGTTAGGGTTAGGGTTGGGTTAGATTAGGGTTAGGGTTAGATATATAGATGTGTTCTAATGATAGGGTCAGGGTTAGGGTTAGATATATAGATAGATGCTTTCAAATGATAGAGTTAGGGTTAGGGTTAGAGTTAAGGTTAGCGTTGGGGTTAGGGTTAGGGTTAGGTTAGGGTTAGGGTGGGGTTAGGGTTAGGGTTAGAGTTAGATATATAGATGTGTTCAAATGATAGAGTTAGGATTAGGGTTAGGGTTAGATATATAGATGTGTTCAAATGATAGAGTTAGGGTTAGATATAGAGATGCTTTCAAATGATAGAGTTAGGGTTAGGGTTAGGGTAGGGTTAGGGTTGGGTTAGATTAGGAATAGGGTTAGGGTTAGATATATAGATGTGTTCAAATGATAGGGTCAGGGTTAGGGTTAGATATATAGATAGATGCTTTCAAATGATAGACTTAGGGTCAGGGAAGGGTTAGGGTTGTGGTTAGGGTTAGGGTTAGATATATAGATGTTCAAATGATAGGGCTAAGGTTAGGGTAGGGTTAGGGTTAGGGTTAGGGTTAGGGTTAGGGTTAGGGTTATGGTTAGGATTAGGTTTAGGGTTAGGGTGATGTTTAGGGTTTGGGTTAGGGCTAGGGTAGGGTAGGGTTAGGGTAGGGGTAGGGGTAGGGTTAGGGTTAGGGTTATGGTTATGGTTAGGGTTGGGTTAGGGTAGGGTTAGGGTTAGGGTTAGGGTTGGGTTAGGGTTATGGTTAGGGTTAGGGTTAGGGTTAGGTTAGGGTAGGGCTAGGGTTAGGGTTAAGGTTAAGGTTAGGGTTAGGGTAGGGTTAGGTTTAGGGTTAGGATCCGGGTTAGGGTTATGGTTAGGGTTAGGGTTAGGGTTATGGTAGGGTTAGGGTTAGGGTAAGATATAAAGATGTGTTCAAATTATAGAGTTAGGGTTAGGGTTAGGTTTAGGGTTAGGGTAGGGTTAGGGCTAGGGTTAGGGTTAGGGTTAAGGTTAAGGTTAAGGTTAAGGTTAGGGTTAGGGTTATGGTTAGGGTTAGGTTTAGGGTTAGGATCAGGGTAGGGTTAAGGTTAGGGTTAGGGTTAGGTTCAGGATTATGGTTATGTTTATGGTTAGGGTTAGGGTTAGGGTTATGGTATGGTTAGGGTTAGGGTAGGGTAGGGTAGCGTTTTGGTTATGGTTAGGGTAATGGTTAGGGTTAGGGTTATGGTTAGGGTTGGGTTAGGGTTATGGTTATGGTTATAGTTAGGGTTATGGTTAGGGTTAGGGTAGGGTTATGGGTTAGGGTTAGGGTTAAGGTTTAGGGTTAGGGTAGGGTTAGGGCTAGGGTTAGGGTTAGGGTTAAGGTTAAGGTTAAGGTTAAGGTTAGGGTTAGGGTTATGGTTAGGGTTAGGTTTAGGGTTAGGATCAGGGTAGGGTTAAGGTTAGGGTTAGGGTTAGGTTCAGGATTATGGTTATGTTTATGGTTAGGGTTAGGGTTAGGGTTATGGTATGGTTAGGGTTAGGGTAGGGTAGGGTAGCGTTTTGGTTATGGTTAGGGTAATGGTTAGGGTTAGGGTTATGGTTAGGGTTGGGTTAGGGTTATGGTTATGGTTATAGTTAGGGTTATGGTTAGGGTTGGGTTAGGGTTATGGTTATGGTTATAGTTAGGGTTATGGTTAGGGTTAGGGTAGGTAGGGTTATGGGTTAGGGTTAGGATTAAGGTTAAGGCTAGCGCTAGGGTTGGGTTAGGGTTAGGGCTAGGGTTAGGGTTATGGTTTTGGTTAGGGTTAGGATTATGGTTAGTGTTAGGGTTATGGTTATGGTTAGGGTTAGGGTAGGGTTATGGTTATGGTTAGGTTTAGGGTTATGGTTAGGGTTGGGTTAGGGTTATGGTTAGGGTTAGGGTTAGATATATAGATGTGTTCAAATGATAGGGTTAGGGTTAGGGTTAGATATATAGATGTGTTCAAATGATAGAGTTAGGGTTAGAGTTAGGGTTATGGTTAGGGTTAGAGTTAAGGTTAGGGTTAAGGTTAGGGTTAGGGTTAGGGTTGGGTTAGATTTAGGGTTAGAAATAATAGAAGTGTTCAAATGATAGAGTTAGGGTTGGGGAAGGGTTAGGGTTAGGGTTATGGTTATGGTTATGGTTAGGGTTAGGGTTATGGTTAGGGTTAGGGTTGGATTAGGGTAGGGTAAGGTAGGGTAGGGTTAGGGTTAGGGTTGGGTTAGGGTTAGGGTTAGGGTTAGGGCAGGGTTAGGGTCGGGTTAGGGTAGGTCTAGGGCTAGGATTAGGGTTAGGGTTAAGGTTAAGGTTACGGTTAGGGTAGGGTTAGGGTTAGGTTTAGGGTTAGGATCAGGGTTAGGGTTATGGTTAGGGTTAGGGTTAGGGTTAGGTGTAGGGTTAGGGTAGGGTTAGGGCTAGGGTTAGGGTTAGGGTTAAGTTTAGGGTTAGGGTAGGGTTAGGATTATGGTTAGGGTTAGGGTTATGTTTAGTGTTAGGATCAGGGTAGGGTTAGGGTTAGGGTTAGGGTCAGGGCTATGGTTATGGTTAGGGTTAGGGTTATGGTTAGCGATAGGGTTATGGTAGGGTTAGGGTTAGGGTAGGGTAGGGTAGGGTAGGGTTTTGGTTATGGTTATGGTTATGGTTATGGTTAGGGTTTAGGTTTTGGTTAGGGTAATGGTTAGGGTTAGGGTTAGGGTTGGGTTAGGGTTATGGTTATAGTTAGGGTTATGGTTAGGGTTAGGGTAGGGTTATGGGTTAAGGTTAAGGCTAGCGCTAGGGTTGGGTTAGGGTTAGGGTTAGGGTTAGGTTTAGGGTTAGGGTTAGGGTTAGGATAGGGTTAGGTTTAGGGCTATGGTTAGGGTTAGGGCTAGCGTTAGGGTTGGGTTAGGGTTAGGGTTACGGTTAGGGTTATGGTTAGGGTTAGGGTTAAATATAAAGATGTGTTCAAATGAAAGGGTTAGGGTTAGGGTTAGATATATAGAGTTAGGGTTAGATATATAGGGTTAGGGCTAGGGTTAGATATATAGATGTGTTCAAATGATAGGGTAGGGTTAGGGTTAGGGTTATATATATAGATACGTTCAAATGATAGGGCTAGGGTTAGGGTTAGGGTTAGGGTAGGGTTAGGGTTAGGATTAGGGTTAGGGTTAGATATACAGATGTGTTCAAATGATAGGGTCAGGGTTAGATTTAGGGTTAGATATATAGATGGATGTTTTCAAATGATAGTTAGGTTTAGGGTTATGGTTAGGGTTATGGTTAGGGTTAGGGTTATGGTTATGGTTAGGGTTATGGTTAGGGTTGAGTTAAGGTTAGGGTTAGGGTTAAGTTAGGGTTAGGGTTAAGTTAGGGTTAGGGTTAGGGTTGGGTTAGGGTTAGGGTTATGGTTGGGGTTAGGGTTAGGGTTAGACATAAAGATGTGTTCAAATGAAAGGGTTAGGGTTAGGGTAGGGTTAGGGTTAGGGTTAAGTTAGGGTTAGGGTTAGGGTTGGGTTAGGGTTAGGGTTATGGTTGGGGTTAGGGTTAGGGTTAGATATAAAGATGTGTTCAAATGAAAGGATTATGGTTAGGGTTAGGGCAGGGTTAGGGTTGGGTTAGGGTTAGGGTTAGGGTTAGGGTTGAGGTTAAGGTTAAGGTTAGGGTTAGGTTAGGGTAGGGTTAGGGTTATGGTTATGGTTATGGTTAGGGTAAGGTTTAGGTTTAGGGTTAGGATCAGGGTAGGGCTAGGGTTAGAGTTTGATATAAAGATGTGTTCAAATGATATAGTTAGGGTTAGATATATAGATGTGTTCCAATGGGTTAGGGTTAGATCGATATATAGATGTGTTCAAATAAGGTTAGGGTAGGGTTAGGGTTAAGTTAGGGTTAGGGTTAGGGTTATGGTTAGGGCTAGCGTTAGGGTTGGGTTAGGGTTAGGGTTAGGGTTATGGTTGGGGTTAAGGTTAGGGTTAGATACAAAGATGTGTTCAATTGAAAGGGTTATGGTTGGGTTAGAGCAGGGTTAGGGTTGGGTTAGGGTTAGGGTAGGTTTAGGGTTAAGGTTAAGGTTAAGGTTAGGGTAGGGTTAGGGTTAGGGTTAGGGTTATGGTTAGGGTTATGGTTGGGGTTAGGGTTAGGGTTAGATATAAAGATGTGTTCAAATGAAAGGGTTATGGTTAGGGTTAGGGCAGGGTTAGGGTTGGGTTAAGGATAGGGTAGGGTTAGGGTTAGGGTTAAGGTTAAGGTTAAGGTTAGGGTTAGGTTAGGGTAGGGTTAGGGTTATGGTTATGGTTATGGTTAGGGTAAGGTTTAGGTTTAGGGTTTGATATAAAGATGTGTTCAAATGATAGAGTTAGGGTTAGATATATAGATGTGTTCAAATGGGTTAGGGTTAGATCGATATATAGATGTGTTCAAATAATAGGGCTAGGGTTAGGGTAGGGTTAGGGATAAGTTAGGGTTAGGGTTAGGGTTATGGTTAGGGCTAGCGTTAGGGTTAGGGTTAGGGTTATGGGTGGGGTTAAGGTTAGGGTTAGATACAAAGATGTGTTCAATTGAAAGGGTTATGGTTAGGGTTAGGGTTAGGGTTAGAGCAGGGTAAGGGTTGGGTTAGGGTTAGGGTAGGGTTAGGGTTAAGGTTAAGGTTAGGGTAGGGTTAGGGTTAGGGTTATGGTTAGGGTTAGGGTTAGGTTTAGGGTTAGGGTTAGGGTTAGGATCAGGGTAGGGTTAGGGTTAGGGTTATGGTAAGGGTTAGGGTTATGTTATGGTTATGGTTATGGTTATGGTTATGGTTATGGTTAGGGTTAGGGTTATGGTAGGGTTAGGGTAGGGTTATGGTTAGGGTTATGGTTATGGTTAAGGTAATAGTTAGGGTTAGGGTTATGATTAGGGTTGGGTTAGGGTTCTGGTTATGGTTACGGTTAGGGTTATGGTTATGGTTATGGTTAGGGTTAGGGTTATGGTTAGGGCTAGGGTTAGGTTAGGTTAGGGTTAGGGTTATGGTTAGGGTTAGGGTTAGGGTTATGGTTAGGATTGGGTTAGGGTTATGGTTAGGGTTAGGGTTAGGTTAGGGTTAGGGTTATGGTTATGGTTAGGGTTAGGGTTAGGGTTATGGTTAGGGTTAGGGTTATGGTTAGGGTTGGGTTAGGGTTATGGTTAGGGTTAGGGTTAGATATATAGATGTGTTCAAATGATAGGGTAGGGTTAGGGTTAGGGTTAAATATATAGATGTGTTCAAATGATAGAGTAAGGGTTAGGATTAGGGTTAGATATATAGATAGATGCTTTCAAATGATAGAGTTAGGGTTAGCGTTGGGGTTAGGGTTAGGGTTAGGGTAGGGTTAGGGTTAGAGTTAGATATAAAGATATGTTCAAATGATAGAGTTAGGGTTAGATATAGAGATGCTTTCAAATGATAGAGTTAGGGTTAGGGTTCGGGTAGGGTTAGGGTTGGGTTAGATTAGGAATAAGGTTAGGGTTAGATATATAGATGTGTTCAAATGATAGGGTCAGGGTTAGGGTTAGGGTTTGATATGTAGATAGATGCTTTCAAATGATAGACTTAGGGTCAGGGAAGGGTTAGGTTTATGGTTAGGGTTAGGGTTAGATATATAGATGTTCAAATGATAGGGCTAGGGTTAGGGTAGGGTTAGGGTTAGGGTTAGGGTTAGGGTTATGGTTAGGATTAGGTTTAGGGTTAGGGTGATGTTTAGGGTTTGGGTTAGGGTTGGGTTAGGGCTAGGGTAGGGTAGGGTTAGGGTAGGGGTAGGGTTAGGGTTATGGTTATGGTTATGGTTAGGGTTAGGGTTGGGTTAGGGTAGGGTAGGGTTAGGGTTAGGGTTGGGTAAGGGTTATGGTTAGGGTTAGGGTAGGGCTAGGGTTAGGGTTAAGGTTAATGGTAGGGTTAGGGTAGGGTTAGGTTTAGGGTTAGGATCCGGGTTAGGGTTATGGTTAGGGTTAGGGTTAGGGATATGGTAGGGTTAGGGTTAGGGTAAGATATAAAGATGTGTTCAAATTATAGAGTTAGGGTTAGGGTTAGGGTTAGGTTTAGGGTTAGGGTAGGGTTAGGGCTAGGGTTAGGGTTAGGGTTAAGGTTAGGGTTAGGGTTATGGTTATGGTTAGGGTTAGGTTTAGGGTTAGGATCAGGGTAGGGTTAAGGTTAGGGTTAGGGTTAGGTTCAGGATTATGGTTATGTTTATGGTTAGGGTTAGGGTTAGGGTTATGGTAGGGTTGGGGTAGGGTAGGGTTTTGGTTATGGTTATGTTTAGGGTAATGGTTAGGGTTAGGGTTATGGTTAGGGTTGGGTTAGGGTTATGATTATGGTTATGGTTATGGTTATAGTTAGGGTTATGGTTAGGTTAGGGTAGGGTTATGGGTTAGGGTTAGGGTTAATGTTAAGGCTAGCGCTAGGGTTGGGTTAGGGTAAGGGCTAGGGTTAGGGTTAAGGTTAGGGTAGGTTTAGGATTAGGGTTAGGGTTAGGTTAGGTTTAGGGTTAGGGTTATGTTAGGGCTAGCGTTAAGGTTGGGTTAGGGTTATGGTTAGGGTTATGGTTGGGGTTAGGGTTAAGGTTAGATATAAAGATGTGTTCAAATGAAAGGGTTATGGTTAGGGTTAGCGTTAGGGCAGGGTTAGGGTTGGGTTAGGGTTAGTGTTATGGTTAGGTTAGGGTTAGGGCTAGGGTTATGGTTAGCGTTAGGGTTATGGCTATGGTTTTGGTTAGGGTTAGGGTTAGGGTTAGTGTTAGGGTTAGGGTTAGTTTAAGGTTAGGGTTAGGGTAGGTTTAGGGTTAGGGTTAGGGTTAGGTTTAGGTTTAGGGTTATGGTTTGGGTTAGGGTTAGGGCTAGCGTTAGGGTTTTGGGTTAGGGTTAGGGTTACGGTTAGGGTTATGGTTTGGGTTAGGGTTAGGGTTAGATATATAGAGTTAGGGTTATATATATAAGGTTAGGGTAAGATATATAGATGTGTTCAAATGATAGGGTAGGGTTAGGGTTATATATATAGATGTGTTCAAATGATAGGTTTAGGGTTAGGGTAGGGTTAGGGTTAGGGTTAGGATTAGGGTTAGATATACAGATGTGTTCAAATGATAGGGTCAGGGTTAGGGTTATGGTTAGGGTTATGGTTAGGGTTAGGGTTGTGGTATGGGTTAGGGTTAGGGCTAGGATTAGGGTTAGGGTTATGGTTATGGTTATGGTTAGGGTTAGGGTTAGGGTTAGGGTTATGGTTAGGGTTGGGTTAGGGTTATGGTTATGGTTATAGTTAGGGTTATGGTTAGGGTTGGGTTAGGGTTATGGTTATGGTTATAGTTAGGGTTATGGTTAGGGTTAGGGTAGGGTTATGGGTTAGGGTTAGGATTAAGGTTAAGGCTAGCGCTAGGGTTGGGTTAGGGTTAGGGCTAGGGTTAGGGTTATGGTTTTGGTTAGGGTTAGGATTATGGTTAGTGTTAGGGTTATGGTTATGGTTAGGGTTAGGGTAGGGTTATGGTTATGGTTAGGTTTAGGGTTATGGTTAGGGTTGGGTTAGGGTTATGGTTAGGGTTAGGGTTAGATATATAGATGTGTTCAAATGATAGGGTTAGGGTTAGGGTTAGATATATAGATGTGTTCAAATGATAGAGTTAGGGTTAGAGTTAGGGTTATGGTTAGGGTTAGAGTTAAGGTTAGGGTTAAGGTTAGGGTTAGGGTTAGGGTTGGGTTAGATTTAGGGTTAGAAATAATAGAAGTGTTCAAATGATAGAGTTAGGGTTGGGGAAGGGTTAGGGTTAGGGTTATGGTTTATGGTTATGGTTAGGGTTAGGGTTATGGTTAGGGTTAGGGTTGGATTAGGGTAGGGTAAGGTAGGGTAGGTTAGGGTTAGGGTTGGGTTAGGGTTAGGGTTAGGGTTAGGGCAGGGTTAGGGTCGGGTTAGGGTAGGTCTAGGGCTAGGATTAGGGTTAGGGTTAAGGTTAAGGTTACGGTTAGGGTAGGGTTAGGGTTAGGTTTAGGGTTAGGATCAGGGTTAGGGTTATGGTTAGGGTTAGGGTTAGGGTTAGGTGTAGGGTTAGGGTAGGGTTAGGGCTAGGGTTAGGGTTAGGGTTAAGTTTAGGGTTAGGGTAGGGTTAGGATTATGGTTAGGGTTAGGGTTATGTTTAGTGTTAGGATCAGGGTAGGGTTAGGGTTAGGGTTAGGGTCAGGGCTATGGTTATGGTTAGGGTTAGGGTTATGGTTAGCGATAGGGTTATGGTAGGGTTAGGGTTAGGGTAGGGTAGGGTAGGGTAGGGTTTTGGTTATGGTTATGGTTATGGTTATGGTTAGGGTTTAGGTTTTGGTTAGGGTAATGGTTAGGGTTAGGGTTAGGGTTGGGTTAGGGTTATGGTTATAGTTAGGGTTATGGTTAGGGTTAGGGTAGGGTTATGGGTTAAGGTTAAGGCTAGCGCTAGGGTTGGGTTAGGGTTAGGGTTAGGGTTAGGTTTAGGGTTAGGGTTAGGGTTAGGATAGGGTTAGGTTTAGGGCTATGGTTAGGGTTAGGGCTAGCGTTAGGGTTGGGTTAGGGTTAGGGTTACGGTTAGGGTTATGGTTAGGGTTAGGGTTAAATATAAAGATGTGTTCAAATGAAAGGGTTAGGGTTAGGGTTAGATATATAGAGTTAGGGTTAGATATATAGGGTTAGGGCTAGGGTTAGATATATAGATGTGTTCAAATGATAGGGTAGGGTTAGGGTTAGGGTTATATATATAGATACGTTCAAATGATAGGGCTAGGGTTAGGGTTAGGGTTAGGGTAGGGTTAGGGTTAGGATTAGGGTTAGGGTTAGATATACAGATGTGTTCAAATGATAGGGTCAGGGTTAGATTTAGGGTTAGATATATAGATGGATGTTTTCAAATGATAGTTAGGTTTAGGGTTATGGTTAGGGTTATGGTTAGGGTTAGGGTTATGGTTATGGTTAGGGTTATGGTTAGGGTTGAGTTAAGGTTAGGGTTAGGGTTAAGTTAGGGTTAGGGTTAGGGTTGGGTTAGGGTTAGGGTTATGGTTGGGGTTAGGGTTAGGGTTAGACATAAAGATGTGTTCAAATGAAAGGGTTAGGGTTAGGGTAGGGTTAGGGTTAGGGTTAAGTTAGGGTTAGGGTTAGGGTTGGGTTAGGGTTAGGGTTATGGTTGGGGTTAGGGTTAGGGTTAGATATAAAGATGTGTTCAAATGAAAGGATTATGGTTAGGGTTAGGGCAGGGTTAGGGTTGGGTTAGGGTTAGGGTTAGGGTTAGGGTTGAGGTTAAGGTTAAGGTTAGGGTTAGGTTAGGGTAGGGTTAGGGTTATGGTTATGGTTATGGTTAGGGTAAGGTTTAGGTTTAGGGTTAGGATCAGGGTAGGGCTAGGGTTAGAGTTTGATATAAAGATGTGTTCAAATGATATAGTTAGGGTTAGATATATAGATGTGTTCCAATGGGTTAGGGTTAGATCGATATATAGATGTGTTCAAATAAGGTTAGGGTAGGGTTAGGGTTAAGTTAGGGTTAGGGTTAGGGTTATGGTTAGGGCTAGCGTTAGGGTTGGGTTAGGGTTAGGGTTAGGGTTATGGTTGGGGTTAAGGTTAGGGTTAGATACAAAGATGTGTTCAATTGAAAGGGTTATGGTTGGGTTAGAGCAGGGTTAGGGTTGGGTTAGGGTTAGGGTAGGTTTAGGGTTAAGGTTAAGGTTAAGGTTAGGGTAGGGTTAGGGTTAGGGTTAGGGTTATGGTTAGGGTTATGGTTGGGGTTAGGGTTAGGGTTAGATATAAAGATGTGTTCAAATGAAAGGGTTATGGTTAGGGTTAGGGCAGGGTTAGGGTTGGGTTAAGGATAGGGTAGGGTTAGGGTTAGGGTTAAGGTTAAGGTTAAGGTTAGGGTTAGGTTAGGGTAGGGTTAGGGTTATGGTTATGGTTATGGTTAGGGTAAGGTTTAGGTTTAGGGTTAGGATCAGGGTAGGGTTAGGGTTAGAGTTTGATATAAAGATGTGTTCAAATGATAGAGTTAGGGTTAGATATATAGATGTGTTCAAATGGGTTAGGGTTAGATCGATATATAGATGTGTTCAAATAATAGGGCTAGGGTTAGGGTAGGGTTAGGGATAAGTTAGGGTTAGGGTTAGGGTTATGGTTAGGGCTAGCGTTAGGGTTAGGGTTAGGGTTATGGGTGGGGTTAAGGTTAGGGTTAGATACAAAGATGTGTTCAATTGAAAGGGTTATGGTTAGGGTTAGGGTTAGGGTTAGAGCAGGGTAAGGGTTGGGTTAGGGTTAGGGTAGGGTTAGGGTTAAGGTTAAGGTTAGGGTAGGGTTAGGGTTAGGGTTATGGTTAGGGTTAGGGTTAGGTTTAGGGTTAGGGTTAGGGTTAGGATCAGGGTAGGGTTAGGGTTAGGGTTATGGTAAGGGTTAGGGTTATGTTATGGTTATGGTTATGGTTATGGTTATGGTTATGGTTAGGGTTAGGGTTATGGTAGGGTTAGGGTAGGGTTATGGTTAGGGTTATGGTTATGGTTAAGGTAATAGTTAGGGTTAGGGTTATGATTAGGGTTGGGTTAGGGTTCTGGTTATGGTTACGGTTAGGGTTATGGTTATGGTTATGGTTAGGGTTAGGGTTATGGTTAGGGCTAGGGTTAGGTTAGGTTAGGGTTAGGGTTATGGTTAGGGTTAGGGTTAGGGTTATGGTTAGGATTGGGTTAGGGTTATGGTTAGGGTTAGGGTTAGGTTAGGGTTAGGGTTATGGTTATGGTTAGGGTTAGGGTTAGGGTTATGGTTAGGGTTAGGGTTATGGTTAGGGTTGGGTTAGGGTTATGGTTAGGGTTAGGGTTAGATATATAGATGTGTTCAAATGATAGGGTAGGGTTAGGGTTAGGGTTAAATATATAGATGTGTTCAAATGATAGAGTAAGGGTTAGGATTAGGGTTAGATATATAGATAGATGCTTTCAAATGATAGAGTTAGGGTTAGCGTTGGGGTTAGGGTTAGGGTTAGGGTAGGGTTAGGGTTAGAGTTAGATATAAAGATATGTTCAAATGATAGAGTTAGGGTTAGATATAGAGATGCTTTCAAATGATAGAGTTAGGGTTAGGGTTCGGGTAGGGTTAGGGTTGGGTTAGATTAGGAATAAGGTTAGGGTTAGATATATAGATGTGTTCAAATGATAGGGTCAGGGTTAGGGTTAGGGTTTGATATGTAGATAGATGCTTTCAAATGATAGACTTAGGGTCAGGGAAGGGTTAGGTTTATGGTTAGGGTTAGGGTTAGATATATAGATGTTCAAATGATAGGGCTAGGGTTAGGGTAGGGTTAGGGTTAGGGTTAGGGTTAGGGTTATGGTTAGGATTAGGTTTAGGGTTAGGGTGATGTTTAGGGTTTGGGTTAGGGTTGGGTTAGGGCTAGGGTAGGGTAGGGTTAGGGTAGGGTAGGGTTAGGGTTATGGTTATGGTTATGGTTAGGGTTAGGGTTGGGTTAGGGTAGGGTAGGGTTAGGGTTAGGGTTGGGTAAGGGTTATGGTTAGGGTTAGGGTAGGGCTAGGGTTAGGGTTAAGGTTAATGGTAGGGTTAGGGTAGGGTTAGGTTTAGGGTTAGGATCCGGTTAGGGTTATGGTTAGGGTTAGGGTTAGGGATATGGTAGGGTTAGGGTTAGGGTAAGATATAAAGATGTGTTCAAATTATAGAGTTAGGGTTAGGGTTAGGGTTAGGTTTAGGGTTAGGGTAGGGTTAGGGCTAGGGTTAGGGTTAGGGTTAAGGTTAGGGTTAGGGTTATGGTTATGGTTAGGGTTAGGTTTAGGGTTAGGATCAGGGTAGGGTTAAGGTTAGGGTTAGGGTTAGGTTCAGGATTATGGTTATGTTTATGGTTAGGGTTAGGGTTAGGGTTATGGTAGGGTTGGGGTAGGGTAGGGTTTTGGTTATGGTTATGTTTAGGGTAATGGTTAGGGTTAGGGTTATGGTTAGGGTTGGGTTAGGGTTATGATTATGGTTATGGTTATGGTTATAGTTAGGGTTATGGTTAGGGTTAGGGTAGGGTTATGGGTTAGGGTTAGGGTTAATGTTAAGGCTAGCGCTAGGGTTGGGTTAGGGTAAGGGCTAGGGTTAGGGTTAAGGTTAGGGTAGTTTAGGATTAGGGTTAGGGTTAGGTTAGGTTTAGGGTTAGGGTTATGTTAGGGCTAGCGTTAAGGTTGGGTTAGGGTTATGGTTAGGGTTATGGTTGGGGTTAGGGTTAAGGTTAGATATAAAGATGTGTTCAAATGAAAGGGTTATGGTTAGGGTTAGCGTTAGGGCAGGGTTAGGGTTGGGTTAGGGTTAGTGTTATGGTTAGGTTAGGGTTAGGGCTAGGGTTATGGTTAGCGTTAGGGTTATGGCTATGGTTTTGGTTAGGGTTAGGGTTAGGGTTAGTGTTAGGGTTAGGGTTAGTTTAAGGTTAGGGTTAGGGTAGGTTTAGGGTTAGGGTTAGGGTTAGGTTTAGGTTTAGGGTTATGGTTTGGGTTAGGGTTAGGGCTAGCGTTAGGGTTTTGGGTTAGGGTTAGGGTTACGGTTAGGGTTATGGTTTGGGTTAGGGTTAGGGTTAGATATATAGAGTTAGGGTTATATATATAAGGTTAGGGTAAGATATATAGATGTGTTCAAATGATAGGGTAGGGTTAGGGTTATATATATAGATGTGTTCAAATGATAGGTTTAGGGTTAGGGTAGGGTTAGGGTTAGGGTTAGGATTAGGGTTAGATATACAGATGTGTTCAAATGATAGGGTCAGGGTTAGGGTTATGGTTAGGGTTATGGTTAGGGTTAGGGTTGTGGTATGGGTTAGGGTTAGGGCTAGGATTAGGGTTAGGGTTATGGTTATGGTTATGGTTAGGGTTAGGGTTAGGGTTAGGGTTATGGTTAGGGTTGGGTTAGGGTTATGGTTATGGTTAGGGTTACGGTTAAGTTTAGATATATAGATGTGTTCAAATGATAGGGTTAGGGTTAGAGTTTGATATAAAGATGTGTTCAATTGATAGAGTTAGGGTTAGATATATAGATGTGTTCAAATTGGTTAGGGTTAGATCGATATATAGATGTGTTCAAATGATAGGGCTAGGGTTAGGGTAGGGTTAGGGTTAGGGTTAAGTTAGGGTTAGGGTTAAGGTTAGGGTTAGGATTATGGTTATGGTTAGGTTTATGGTTATGGTTATTTTTAGGGTTGGGTTAGGGTTATGGTTAGGTTAGGGTTAGGGTAGGTTTAGAATTAGGGTTAGGGTTAGGTTAGGGTTAGGGTTACTGTTATGTCAGGGCTAGCATTAGGGTTGGGTTAGGGTTATGGTTAGTGTTAGGGTTAGGGTTAGGGTAGGTTTAGGATTAGGGTTAGGGTTAGGTTAGGGTTAGGGTTAGTGTTATGTCAGGGCTAGCGTTAGGGTTGGGTTAGGGTTATGGTTAGGGTTATGGTTGGGGTTATGGTTAGGGTTAGATATAAAGATGTGTTCAAATGAAAGGGTTATGGTTAGGGTTAGCGTTAGTGCAGGGTTAGGGTTGGGTTAGGGTTAGGGTTATGGTTAGGGTTAGGGTTAGATATATATAGATGTGTTCAAATGATAGGGTAGGGTTAGGGTTATATATATAGATGTGTTCAAATGATAGAGTTAGGGTTAGGGTTAGGGTAGGGTTAGGGTTAGGGTTATGATTAGGGTTAGGGTTAGATATACAGATGTATTCAAATGATAGGTCAGGGTTAGAGTTAGGGTTAGATGTATAGATAGATGCTTTCAAATGATAGAGTTTGGGTTAGGGTTATGGTTAGGGTTATGGTTAGGGTTAGGGTTGTGTTATGGGTTAGGGTTAGGGCTAGGATTAGGGTTATGGTTATGGTTAGGGTTAGGGTTAGGGTTAGGGTTGGGTTAGGGTTATGGTCATGGTTAGGGTTAGGGTTAAGTTTAGATATATAGATGTGTTCAAATGATAGGGTTAGGGTTAGAGTTTGATATAAAGATGTGTTCACATGATAGAGTTAGGGTTAGATATATAGATGTGTTCAAATGGGTTAGGGTTAGATCGATATATAGATGTGTTCAAATGATAGGGCTAGGGTTAGGGTTAGGGCTAGGATTAGGGTTATGGTTATGGTTAGGGTTAGGGTTAGGGTTATGGTTAGGGTTGGGTTATGGTTAGGATTATGGTTGGGGTTAGGGTTAGGGTTAGATATAAAGATGTGTTCAAATGAAAGGGTTATGGTTAGGGTTAGCGTTAGGGCAGAGTTAGGGTTGGGTTAGGGTTAGGGTTATGGTTAGGGTTAGGGTTATATATATAGATGTGTTCAAATGATAGGGTTAGAGTTAGGGTTATGGTTAGGGTTAGAGTTAAGGTTAGGGTTAAGGTTAGGGTTATGGTTAGGGTAGGGTTAGATTTAGGGTTAGATATAAAGATGTGTTCAAATGATAGAGTTAGGGTTAGGGAAGGGTTAGGGTTAGGGTTAGGGTAGGGCTAGGGTTAGGGTTAAGGTTAAGGTTAAGGTTAAGGTTAGGGTTAGGGTTAGGGTTGGGTTAGGGTTAGGGTTAGGGCAGGGTTAGGGTAGGGCTAGGGCTAAGGCTAGGGTTAGGGTTAGGGTTAAGGTTAAGGTTAGGGTTAGGGTTAAGTTTAGGGTTAGGATCAGGGTTAGGGTTATGTTTAGGGTTAGGGTTATGTTAGGGTTAGGGTAAGATTTAAAGATGTGTTTAAATTATAGAGTTAGGGTTAGGGTTAGGGTTAGGGTAGGGTTAGAGTTAGGGCTAGGGTTAGGGTTATGTTTAGGGTTAGGGTTATGGTTAGGGTTAGGGTTAGGGTAGGGTAGGGTTTTGGTTATGGTTATGGTTAGGGTTAGGGTTATGGTTTGGGTAATGGTTAGGGTTAGGGTAGGTTTAGGTTAGGGTTAGGGTTAGGGTTAGGTTTAGGTTTAGGGTTATGGTTTGGGTTAGGGTTAGGGCTAGCATTAGGGTTTTGGGTTAGGGTTAGGGTTACGGTTAGGGTTATGGTTTGGGTTAGGGTTAGGGTTAGATATATAGAGTTAGGGTTATATATAAGGTTAGGGTTAGATATATAGATGTGTTCAAATGATAGGGTAGGGTTAGGGTTATATATATAGATGTGTTCAAATGATAGGTTTAGGGTTAGGGTAGGGTTAGGGTTAGGGTTAGGATTAGGGTTAGGGTTATATATACAGATGTGTTCAAATGATAGGGTCAGGGTTAGAGTTAGGGTTAGATGTATAGATAGATGCCTTCAAATGATAGAGTTTGGGTTAGGGTTATGGTTAGGGTTATGGTTAGGGTTAGGGTTGTGGTATGGGTTAGGGTTAGGGCTAGGATTAGGGTTAGGGTTATGGTTATGGTTATGGTTATGGTTAGGGTTAGGGTTAGGGTTATGGTTAGGGTTGGGTTAGGGTTATGGTTATGGTTAGGGTTAGGGTTAAGTTTAGATATATAGATGTGTTCAAATGATAGGGTTAGGGTTAGAGTTTGATATAAAGATGTGTTCAATTGATAGAGTTAGGGTTAGATATATAGATGTGTTCAAATTGGTTAGGGTTAGATCGATATATAGATGTGTTCAAATGATAGGGCTAGGGTTAGGGTAGGGTTAGGGTTAGGGTTAAGTTAGGGTTAGGGTTAAGGTTAGGGTTAGGATTATGGTTATGGTTAGGTTTATGGTTATGGTTATTTTTAGGGTTGGGTTAGGGTTATGGTTAGGGTTAGGGTTAGGGTAGGTTTAGAATTAGGGTTAGGGTTAGGTTAGGGTTAGGGTTACTGTTATGTCAGGGCTAGCATTAGGGTTGGGTTAGGGTTATGGTTAGTGTTAGGGTTAGGGTTAGGGTAGGTTTAGGATTAGGGTTAGGGTTAGGTTAGGGTTAGGGTTAGTGTTATGTCAGGGCTAGCGTTAGGGTTGGGTTAGGGTTATGGTTAGGGTTATGGTTGGGGTTATGGTTAGGGTTAGATATAAAGATTTGTTCAAATGAAAGGGTTATGGTTAGGGTTAGCGTTAGTGCAGGGTTAGGGTTGGGTTAGGGTTAGGGTTATGGTTAGGGTTAGGGTTAGATATATATAGATGTGTTCAAATGATAGGGTAGGGTTAGGGTTATATATATAGATGTGTTCAAATGATAGAGTTAGGGTTAGGGTTAGGGTTAGGGTAGGGTTAGGGTTAGGGTTATGATTAGGGTTAGGGTTAGATATACAGATGTATTCAAATGATAGGGTCAGGGTTAGAGTTAGGGTTAGATGTATAGATAGATGCTTTCAAATGATAGAGTTTGGGTTAGGGTTATGGTTAGGGTTATGGTTAGGGTTAGGGTTGTGTTATGGTTAGGGTTAGGGCTAGGATTAGGGTTATGGTTATGGTTAGGGTTAGGGTTAGGGTTAGGGTTAGGGTTGGGTTAGGGTTATGGTCATGGTTAGGGTTAGGGTTAAGTTTAGATATATAGATGTGTTCAAATGATAGGGTTAGGGTTAGAGTTTGATATAAAGATGTGTTCACATGATAGAGTTAGGGTTAGATATATAGATGTGTTCAAATGGGTTAGGGTTAGATCGATATATAGATGTGTTCAAATGATAGGGCTAGGGTTAGGGTTAGGGCTAGGATTAGGGTTATGGTTATGGTTAGGGTTAGGGTTAGGGTTATGGTTAGGGTTGGGTTATGGTTAGGATTATGGTTGGGGTTAGGGTTAGGGTTAGATATAAAGATGTGTTCAAATGAAAGGGTTATGGTTAGGGTTAGCGTTAGGGTAGAGTTAGGGTTGGGTTAGGGTTAGGGTTATGGTTAGGGTTAGGGTTATATATATAGATGTGTTCAAATGATAGGGTTAGAGTTAGGGTTATGGTTAGGGTTAGAGTTAAGGTTAGGGTTAAGGTTAGGGTTATGGTTAGGGTAGGGTTAGATTTAGGGTTAGATATAAAGATGTGTTCAAATGATAGAGTTAGGGTTAGGGAAGGGTTAGGGTTAGGGTTAGGGTAGGGCTAGGTTAGGGTTAAGGTTAAGGTTAAGGTTAAGGTTAAGGTTAGGGTTAGGGTTAGGGTTGGGTTAGGGTTAGGGTTAGGGCAGGGTTAGGGTAGGGCTAGGGCTAAGGCTAGGGTTAGGGTTAGGGTTAAGGTTAAGGTTAGGGTTAGGGTTAAGTTTAGGGTTAGGATCAGGGTTAGGGTTATGTTTAGGGTTAGGGTTATGTTAGGGTTAGGGTAAGATTTAAAGATGTGTTTAAATTATAGAGTTAGGGTTAGGGTTAGGGTTAGGGTAGGGTTAGAGTTAGGGCTAGGGTTAGGGTTATGTTTAGGGTTAGGGTTAGGGTTATGGTTAGGGTTAGGGTTAGGGTAGGGTAGGGTTTTGGTTATGGTTATGGTTAGGGTTAGGGTTATGGTTAGGGTAATGGTTAGGGTTAGGGTTATGGTTAGGATATGGGTTAGGTTAAGGTTAAGGCTAGCGCTAGGGTTGGGTTAGGGTTAGGGTAGGGTTAGGGTTAGGGCTAGGGTTAGGGTTATGGTTTTGGTTAGGGTTAGGGTTGGTTAGGATTAGGGTTTAGGGTTAAGGTAGGGTTAGGGCTAGGGTTAGGGTTAGGGTTAGGATTATGGTTAGGGTTAGGTTTAGGGTTATTGTTAGGGTTAGGGTAGGGTTATGGTTATGGTTATGGTTATGGTTATGGTTATGGTTATGGTTATGGTTAGGGTTAGGGTTATGGTTAGGGTTAGGGTTATGGTTAGGGTTGGGTCAGGGTTATTGTTAGGGTTAGGGTTAGATATATGGATGTGTTCAAATGATAGAGTTAGGGTTAGGGTTAGATATATAGATGTGTTCAAATTATAGATTTAGGGTTAGAGTTAGGGTTATGGTTAGGGTTAGAGTTAAGGTTAGGATTAAGATTAGGGTTAGGGTTAGGGTAGGGTTAGATTTAGGGTTAGATATAAAGATGTGTTCAAATGATAGAGTTAGGGTTAGGGAAGGGTTAGGGTTAGGGTTATGGTTATGGTTATGGTTAGGGTTAGGGTTATGGTTAGGCTTAGATATATTGATGTGTTCAAATGATAGGGTAAGGGTAGGGTTAGGGTTATATATATAGATGTGTTCAAATGATAGGGCTAGGGTTAGGGTAGGGTTAGGGTTAGGGTTAGTTTAGGGTAGGCTTAGGGTTATGGTAGGTTTAGGGTTAGGTTAGGGTAGGGCTAGGAATTTAGGGTTATGGTTAGGTTAGGGTTAGGGTTAGGACTAGCGTTAGGGTTGGGTTAGGGTTAGGTTAGGTTAGGTTAGGGTAGGGTTAGGTTTAGGGTTAGGGTTAGGGTTATGGTTTTGGTTCGGGTTACGGTTAGGGTTATGGTTAGGTTAGGGTTAGGGTTAGGGTAGGTTTAGGGTTAGGGTTAGGGTTAGGGTTAGGGTAGGGTTAGGTTTAGGGTTATGGTTAGGGTTAGGGCTAGCGTTAGGGTTGGGTTAGGGTTAGGGTTAGGGTTACGGTTATGGTTAGGGTTATGGTTAGGGTTAGGGTTAGATATAAAGATGTGTTCAAATGAAAGGGTTAGGGTTAGGGTTAGGGTTAGATATATAGAGTTAGGGTTAGATATATAGGGTTAGGGTTAGATATATAGATGTGTTCAAATGATAGGGTAGGGTTAGGGTTAGGGTTATATGTATAGATACGTTCAAATGATAGGGCTAGGGTTAGGTTAGGGTTAGGGTTAGGGTTAGGGTTAGATATACAGATGTGTTCAAATGATAGGGTCAGGGTTAGAGTTAGGGTTAGATATATAGATGGATGCTTTCAAATGATAGAGTTAGGTTTAGGGTTATGGTTAGGGTTATGGTTAGGGTTAGGGTAGTGTTATGGGTTAGGGTTAGGGCTAGGATTAGGGTTAGGGTTAGGGTTAGGGTTATGGTTATGGTTAGGGTTATGGTTAGGGTTGAGTTAAGGTTATGGTTAGGGTTAGGGTTAAGTTTAGATATATAGATGTGTTCAAATGATAGGGTTAGGGTTAGGGTAGGGTTAGGGTTAGGGTTAAGTTAGGGTTAGGGTTGGGTTAGGGTTAGGGTTATGGTTGGGGTTAGGGTTAGGGTTAGATATAAAGATGTGTTCAAATGAAAGGGTTATGGTTAGGGTTAGGGTTAGGGCAGGGTTAGGGTTAGGGTTGGGTTAGGGTTAGGGTAGGGGTAGGGTAGGGGTAGGGGTAGGGGTAGGGTTAAGGTTAAGGTTTAGGTTAGGGTTAGGTTAGAGGGTAGGTTTAGGGTTATGGTTATGGTTAGGGTGAGGTTTAGGTTTAGGGTTAGGATCAGGGTAGGGTTACGGTTAGAGTTTGATATAAAGATGTGTTCAAATGATAGAGTTAGGGTTAGATATTTAGATGTGTTCAAATGGGTTAGGGTTAGATCGATATATAGATGTGTTCAAATAATAGGTTAGGGTTATGGTTAGGTTAGGGTTAGGGTTAGGGTTAGGGTAGGTTTAGGGTTAGGGTTAGGGTTAGGGTAGGGTTAAGTTTAGGGTTATGGTTAGGGTTAGGGCTAGCGTTAGGGTTGGGTTAGGGTTAGGGTTAGGGTTACGGTTATGGTTAGGGTTATGGTTAGGGTTCGGGTTAGATATAAAGATGTGTTCAAATGAAAGGGTTAGGGTTAGGGTTAGATATATAGAGTTAGGGTTAGATATATAGGGTTAGGGTTAGATATATAGATGTGTTCAAATGATAGGGTAGGGTTAGGGTTAGGGTTATATGTATAGATACGTTCAAATGATAGGGCTAGGGTTAGGGTTAGGGTTAGGGTAGGGTTAGATATATAGATGTGTTCAAATGATAGGGTTAGGGTTAGGGTAGGGTTAGGGTTAGGGTTAAGTTAGGTTAGGGTTAGGGTTGGGTTAGGGTTAGGGTTATGGTTGGGTTAGGGTTAGATATAAAGATGTGTTCAAATGAAAGGGTTATGGTTATGGTTAGGGTTAGGGTTAGTGTTGGGTTAGGGTTAGGGTAGGGGTAGGGGTAGGGGTAGGGTTAGGGTTAGGGTTAAGGTTAAGGTTTAGGTTAGGGTTAGGTTAGAGGGTAGGTTTAGGGTTATGGTTATGGTTATGGTTAGGTGAGGTTTAGGTTTAGGGTTAGGATCAGGGTAGGGTTAGGGTTAGATCGATATATAGATGTGTTCAAATGATAGGGCTAGGGTTAGGTTAGGGTTAGGGTTAAGTTAGGGTTAGGGTTAGGTTTATGGTTAGGGCTAGCGTTAGGGTTGGGTTAGGGTTAGGGTTAGGGTTAGGGTTATGGTTGGTTAGGGTTAGGTTAAGGTTAAGGTTAGGGTAGGGTTAGGGTTAGGGTTAGGGTTAGGTTGTGATGTGCTCAATTGAAAGGGTTATGGTTAGGGTTAGGGTTAGAGCAGGGTTAGGGTTGGGTTAGGGTTAGGTTAGGGTAGGGTTAGGTTTAGGTTAAGGGTTAGGATCAGGGTAAGGTTAGGGTTATGGTAAGGGTTAGTGTTAGGGTCAGGGTCAGGGTTATGTTATGGTTATGGTTAGGGTTAGGGTTAGGGTTATGGTAGGGTTGGGTTATTGTTGTGGTTATGGTTATGGTTATGGTTAGGGTTATGGTTATGGTTAGGGTTATGGTTAGGATTGGGTTAGGGTGAGGGTTAGGGTTATGGTTAGGTTAGGGTTAGGGTTAGGGTTTAGGGTTATGGTTATGTTAGGGTTGGGTTAGGGTTATGGTTAGTGTTAGGGTTAGGTTAGATATATAGATGTGTTCAAATGATAGGGTAGGGTTAGGGTTAGGGTTAGATATATAGATGCGTTCAAATGATAGGGTTAGGGTCAGAGTTAGATATAAAGATGTATTCAAATGATAGAGTTAGGGTTAGATATATAGATGTGTTCAAATGGGTTAGGGTTAGATCGATATATAGATGTGGTCACATGATAGATTAGGGTTAGGGTTAGAGTTAGATATAGAGATGTGTTCAAATGATAGAGTTAGGGTTAGAGTTATGGTTAGGGTTAGGGTTAGGGTTATGGTAAGGGTTAGGGTTAGATATATATTGATGTGTTCAAATGATAGGGTAGGGTTAGGGTTAGATATATAGATGTGTTCAAATGATAGAGTTAGGGTTAGAGTTAGGGTTAGGGTTAGGATGGTTAGGGTTAGGGTTAGGGTAGGGTTATGGTTAGGGTTTGGGTTATGGTTAGGGTTATGGTTAGGGTTGGGTTAGGGTTATTGTTAGGGTTAGGGTTAGATATACAGATTTGTTTAAATGATAGAGTTAGGGTTAGGGTTAAAGTTAAGGTTAGGGTTAAGGTTAGGGTTAGGGTTAGGGTTAGGGTTAGGGTAGGGTTAGATTTAGGGTTAGATATAAAGATGTGTTCAAATTATAGGGCTAGGGTTAGGGTTAGAGGTTAGGGTTATGGTTGGGGTTATGGCAGGGCAGGGCTAGGGTTGGGTTAGGGTTAGGGTAGGGTTAGGGTTAAGGTTAAGGTTAAGGTTAGGGTTAGGTTAGGGTAGGGTTAGGGTTAGGGTTATGGTTATGGTTATGGTTAGGGTTGGTTTAGGTTTAGGGTTAGGATCAGGGTAGGTTTAGGGTTAGAGTTTGATATAAAGATGTGTTCAAATGGGTTAGGGTTAGATCGATATATAGATGTGTTCAAATAATAGGGCTAGGGTTAGGGTAGGGTTAGGGTTAGGGTTAGGGTTAAGTTAGGGTTAGGGTTAGGGTAAGAATTATGGTTAGGGTTAGGGTTAGGGTTAGGGTTGGGTTAGGGTTAGATATATAGATAGATGCTTTCAAATGATAGAGTCAGGGTTAGGGTTATGGCTCGGGTTATGGTTAGGGTTAGGGTAGGGTTATGGGTTAGGGTTAGGGTTAGGGCTACGGTTAGAGCTAGCGTTAGGGTTGGGTTAGGTTAGGGTAGGGTTAGGGCTAGAGTTAGGGTTAGGGTTAGTGTTAGATATAAAGATGTGTTCAAATGATAGGGTAGGGTTAGGGTTAGGGTTCGATATATAGATGTGTGAGGGTTAGGGTTTGGGTTTGGGTTAGGGTTAGGTTTAGGGCTAGGGTTGGGTTAGGGTTAGGGTAAGGATTAGGGTGATGTTTAGGTTTGGGTTAGG
Organism: Opsariichthys bidens; assembly: GCA_037194245.1. Classification (NCBI taxonomy): domain Eukaryota; kingdom Metazoa; phylum Chordata; class Actinopteri; order Cypriniformes; family Xenocyprididae; genus Opsariichthys; species Opsariichthys bidens. Next base: position 6,066,609 of record CM074287.1, on the reverse strand, counting down.
GTTGGGTTAGGGCTAGCGCTAGGGTATGTTTAGGGTTAGGTTAGGGTAGGGTTAGGGTTAGGGTTAGGGTAATGGTTAGTGTTAGGGTTGGGTTAGGGTTAGGGTTAGGGTTATGGTTAGGGTTAGGGTTATGGTTAGGGTTAGGGCTAGCGTTAGGGTTGGGTTAGGGTTAGGGTAGGGTTAGGGCTAGGGTTAGGGTAGGGTTAGGGTTAGGGTTAGATATAAAGATATGTTCAAATGATAGAGTTAGGGTTAGGGAAGGGTTATGGTTAAGGTTATGGTTAGGGTTAGGGTTGGGTTAGGGCTAGGGCTAGGGCTAGGGTAC